>JAYESA010000019.1:126635704-126728204 GCA_036927795.1 Iris macrosiphon
AGCTCAAAATAAAATGATGGAGGTACACGCTCCTATGACTCAATTTGCAGTGACAGATGCCCAGATGACTGTAGCCAGAGAGAGAGCTGAGTCGAACAAAGACTAATAACTTGTTCGGTTGAAATAAATTATTCTTGACCTTTCAGCACAACCCAAATAGAAAGAGGGACTTTTTTATTTTGTTGTCTTTTACATTGTAAGTCTCAAAATGAATGAAAACCTTTGTCTTTTTGAATGATGACTATTTGTTATGGACCTATTATCTATTGTGTATCTAATATTAGATACAGATAATAAGTTAAAATGAATAATGTTATCAGAGGTAGTATGGACGTAATAGGCTTTTCGGATTGGGACCCCATTGTATATCTCTGTTCAGAGATGATATAGACATGGCAGAATATAATTTTGTAGGGATAATTTGGTGGACGTTATACCCATGGCATACTTGCAATAAGTACAGTTAATCAAGTTTGAAGGTAAAAATACTATCAGAGGTAATATAGACGTGATAGATTACTCTGTGAAAGAAAACAATGCAGAGGTGATATGGACATGACTGTTCTCTTTGGTAGATTTTACTCTACTGGGAAATTTTGGGGAACGATTACTTATAATGTATTCAAGACTCTTGAATACAAGTAACAGTTTGAGATGAGAAAATGTTGCACGAAATATATTGGAGAGGAATGTTGGCGAGGATATTTCTCTTACCACACTGTGAAAAAAACTCTGAGGTGGACCCATTATCCATAACATATCCAAGATTCTTGAATACGGATAATAAATTTTACAATATATGTTGTTGGGGTATAAATGTCATACTGTACATATACATTACTGGGAATCGAATAAGGTAAATATAAATACTGTGTATTTATAAATAACCTGCTAGGGATAAAAAGTACAAGCCTAACTTAGATAGTACTTTTTGATGAACTTGTCATTGATTGGCATCATTAGCAAATTTCTATTAGGCTTTGCGAGCCGATATGGGCCGTTGGCATGTACCGTTTCTACAATGAAGGGGCCTTCCCATTTAGCTTAGAATTTTTCTTTGCTTTTGTGTGTCATGACCATTAGCCTTCTCACTGTCAGGACAAGATCAGCAACCTAGAATATTCTTTCTTTGAATTTTTTGTTAAAAGCTCTGGAGAGACGCGCCTGGTAAAGCTCAATGCGCTATTGAGCATGTAAGTGTTTCTCATCCAATGCCTCTAACTCTTAAAGTCGGAGATGATCATTGTTTTTGACAGTTAGCTCATTAGAGAGAGTTATTCTGAGGGGAGGGATTTGGATCTTAAGGGGAAGAACAGCCTCACACCCATAGACCAGAGAGTATGGCGTACTGCTAGTGGGAGTTTGTACCATTGTTTGGTAGGCCTATAAGCATTCTCTAAGTTTCTCATTCCAATCATGCTTGTTGGATGAAACAAACTTCTTGAGAAACTTGATTATAGTTTTGTTGAAGGCTTCTGCTAAGCCGTTGGTTACAGGATTGTAGGCTGTAGAGGCTACATTCTATATTTGATTCTTAGCGCAGAATCGATAGAAGTCTTGGCTAGCAAACTGAGGACCATTGTCATGGATTATCCTTCAAGGAACACTAAAATTATAAATGATATAGTTTTGGATGAAGCTAATCACATTGGATGCCTTCACTTCGATGAGAGGTATTGCTTCTGCCCATATGGAGAAATAATCGGTTATTGTGAGGATAAACCAATGACCTCTAGAAGAAGGTGGGCCGATAGGACCAATGATATCCATTCTCTATGCTTTGAAAGGCCAAGACGTAGTTGTAGGATAGAGGAACTCTGATGGGTGGTGTATAAAGTCGGCATAAATTTGGCATGCTCTGCACTTATGGGCATAATCTACAGTATTAGTAGTTTGTCAGAAGAAACGAGGATTATCCTTATACCAGCAATGATATTGCCCTTAGGCCCTATTCTTGATGCACCGTCGAAGAACCGTTGCCAAGTATTATCTCTCATTGCCATATTAGACTCCAATACTTCATCTGGAATGTCATCATATAACTTTGAGGTTTTTGGTACTGGGTGAGCGGCTAAGAAATCGGCCAATGCTTAGCCTTTTACTGCCTTTTGTGGAACATATACCTGTCATATAGGGACATCAACATTGCCTAGGTAGCCAAGCGAGAATTCAGCGTACTGGATTTAGTCATAAGCACACAGAGGGGATTTACTCTGGATATAACATGAATTATTTGGCCGATCACATAATGACATATCTTTTGGACGGCGAAAAGTAAGGCGCGATACTCTTTTTCTACAGGATTATACATGTTCTCAGCACCGATCATCATACGACTAAGATAATAAATATCATGTTCGTGGCCTTCATCACTCTTTTGTGCAAGAAGAGCTCCCAAGGAATAATCCATTGCTCAAAAACATACAGCAAGAAGGGTCTCCCTAGAATCGGAGCTACCAAAACTGAAGGGTTGGTTAGATACAATTTGATATCGTCGAACGCCTGCTGACATGCTTCGTTCCATACAAATGTTACTCCTTTCTTCATAAGCTGGGTAAATGGTCGGCATCAACCTAAGAGGTTTGAGATAAACCTTCTGATATATGTCAATCGACCTTACAGTCCGCGAAGCTCCTTAAGATTACCTGGAGGCAGCATTTCGAGGATATATTTGACCTTGTCATGGTCAAGATGGATACCTTTGGAAGTTATAACGAATCTGAGAAATTTACCCCTGGTGACTCCTAAAAAAGATAGTTAGATTTATCTTGAGCTGATGTTGATGCATCAAGTCGAACACCGTCTTCAAATCTTACAAGTAATCATCATTAGAATGACTCTTGACAGTAATATCATCCACAGAGTATTCCACCATCTTTCACATGTGCTCACGAAAGATTATACTCATGGCCCGTTGGTATGTTGCCCCTGAATTCTTCAAGCCAAAAGGCATTAATGTACAATAATACACTTTCAACGGTGTCTGAAATTATGTATGCTTTTTATCGCTAGAAAATATCTTGATTTGATTATATCTCGAAAAACTGTCCATGAATGACATACGCTCGAATCCGCAGGTATTTTCAATCATGACATCTATAATAGGGAGAGGGAATTCGTCTTTTGGACAAGTCGAGTTCATATTTCGATAATCTATACAGACTCGGATCTTTCCATTTTTTTCATGATTGGGACTACATCAGCCACCCAGCCAGGATGTTGTTCTTCTCGAACAAAGTCACATGTTATCATCTTCTTAACTTCATCTTTGATTGCATCCATCACATCAGGGCAAAATTGTCGCTATTGTTGCTTTACTGGTTTAGCATTATGAAGGATATTGAGCTTATGTATAGTTATTTGAGGATCCAGACCAGGCATATCCTCGTAGCTCTAAGCAAAGATATCAATGTACTCCTTTATGAGTTGTATAATTGTTTTTATCTTCATCAGAGAGGCTTTTGTTAATGAAGATTAGTTTTGGAGAAGACTCATCTCCTATATCGGTCTGAACAATTTCTTCCTCTGTATGTGGTTCACGATGTTCGAACCGTAGCTCCCATTATAAATCCATATTTTGTGCCCATGGATCATTTTCAAAGGTTTCTAATTATTGATCATCTTCGTCGTCTGGGTTGACTGACACCATGTTGACGGACAGAGCATGCTTAACTAAATTTCCAGTTTGCCTTTTGGAGAAAAGTGACATTTAGGAGTACGAGGACCTTTCCCATAATTGAGACCTTTGTCGGACTTCAAATTATAGCCCATTCTCTGGATGACATTTTTTGCAGGACGACTGTATCGATGGAGTTTCATTTTCCCTGTGTCTTCATCCAAGTCATCATCATATATGATCCTTTTAATCCTAGCTTTCCTGAAAAGTATTTTATGCTCTCTATTTTTCCATATTGGGACCACCTAGCAGGCACTATCACATGAACTATATGATGTACCTATTCATAATGGTGATGTCACTGGTATAGATAGAGGTTCATAAGTATATATGGCTTCTAAAAATTTCCTAGCAAAGCGGTCAACATCAGTGTAGTGCGAAGGAGTGTCATCTTTATTCATAAAGTACAATATTTTTTCCTCCTCTACAAAATCAACAGAAGGTTCAGCCTTAATAAGGGACTTGGTGAGATTGATGACCAAAGGCTGACTTATTGGAATATATTGTTCATTGTGACTGAGGTTGATGACAAGTGGAGGCCCTACCTGCTTAGTGAGATTTATCACCAGCAGTTCTCTGGATTTTTTTCTTGCGTGATGGCTTACGGAGGTTAATAACAAGGGGTTTCGGGAGATTTTGACGAGTAATACGCCCTTTGACTCAGATCATAAGGGGTTCCTCCGAAAGACTTTGGCGAGTAATATGCCATTTTGACTCGGATCATGAGAGGTTTCTTACTTGGACTAAATTTAGCTTCATCACCAGCTTCATTAACCTCTTCTTCCATATACTCTGGTATATAAATGACAAAGTCAGTGTAATATGCTTCAACACCCTTGAACGGGTTGATGTGGACAAACTCCATCTTGATTTCTCCCTGACTATCTACGTACTTAAAGCACTGGTGGAGGGTAGAAGGTACAATCTTATTCTTATGTATCCATGGACGTCCAAGCAAGATATTGTAAGATACTTGTGAGTCAATCACATAGCATGTGACTTCAGTCCGAAGATCACCAATTTGAATCTTGAGGCAAATCTTCCCAAGAGGATGGATCCTTCCAGTATTAAAGTCCAAAATTATAGTATTTGTGGTTAATAGATTATGCGTCGGGATCTTCAGATCTCGCAGCAGACTCTTAGGGATAATATTGAGTGACGAGCCTGGATCTATATGAATTTGATTTACCTTGATGGAACCCACATACCTAATGTAGTACTGTGGCCTATCATGATGGTTATCCTTTAGCAACATGTCGTCTTATGTGAAGGTGATGTTAGGAATCTTCTCCATCACACTATGGCAATAAGGATATGCCACTGGTTCTTTATCTGAAGACTTGAGTTGAGTTAGATACGAGTCAGTATGTGTCATTGCTTCACTGAGTGCCTCACAAGTTTCTTTCGAGAGCCGAAGTATCTCAAAGATAGAAAGCTGAGCTTGAGTATTGGCAAGTTGTGCCAGGATGTCGAAGGCGCATCTCTGCATTTAATGCGCAGAGTGGTGACAGGTTCTCAAGGCACGTCTCTGTATTTAATGTGCCGAATACTGACAGATGCCCGAGGCACGTCTCTGCATTTTATGCGCAGAAGGGTGGCAGACCTTCAAAACACGCCTCTACATTTAATACGCAAGATAATGGCGGATCTCTGTATTTAATGCAGGAGATTTGATTAAATGTCACCAAACCATCGTCTAGTGACATTTTCTTTGCGCCAACTGCTCTTACGCATACAAGAAATACGTTGCCCAGTTTTACACTGGCAGACGTGAGCTTCTTACGCTCCGCAGAAGGTAGACAGACCGCCACATCAGCAGTTACTCTTCGTACAAAATTCGAGGCACATATCTGCATTTAATGTGCAGAATGATGGCAAATCTTAAAGACAAGCCTCTGCATTTAATGCGCAGGATGGGGGCAGATATCTGTATTTAATGCAAGAGATTTGATTATATCTCCAAGAGCCGTAATTTCGGCTAAAACGTCCACATTGCCCGGCTTCTACGCCTGCTCGGCTTCTATGCCCACTCGGCTTCTACGCCTGCCCGGCTTCTACGCCTGCTCGGTTTTTATGCCCACTCGGCTTCTATGCCTACTTGGCTTCTACGCCATGGTGACAGTCATTTGGCCTCCATGCCAACCTCTTCTACACAAGGAATAACTACCTACGTGGCTTCTATGCCATGATCTTCGCAGCAGATATACGCATTTTTGTCCCTTAGTTGGACACGCGTCACATGCTTATTCGAAAGGTCATCTATACGCAGGCATTGGTTATTTTAAACCGTCGTATAAAATAGTGTTATACTTTCCACTACTCGGTTTCTACGCCGACTGTGTGGTCACTGTCACTAAAAACTCTATAAATAGAGACCTCTATCAACAGAGGAAAAGGGGGAGAAAACTAGAAGAATTGGAGGTCGAGAGAGAGAGAGAAGAATCCAGAGCTCAGGCAAAGAGAAGGGATCGACGACTTTGGCATCGGGCATCCACCCTCTTTAGCAACCTTCGAAGCTGCTTTCTGTCTTCCACGGCACTTCTTCAACATCGTGTGGTCCAAGAGCTAAAGTGATCGACTGCAGATTAGACACCTATAGCAATATTTACCCATATTAAATAAATTATACTTAGACATCCTCGTATAGGATTAAATTGTACAATCTTGTTTGTAAACACCGAAGAAAGGGCAGGTTTTCGTATAAGACCTCGTTTTCCATATTCTCTCTCGTTTATTATCCGAAATAAGATGGCAACTCTGTTGGGGACTTCTTTCTCTTCTTACGAGGAAGCAATTGCTCAACACAATGCGGTATCTGTGGGATCCATGAAGAAGACACTGGTCGTCTAGTTCGACCAATCTGCCTACGAAGATATGCTTCAAACAGGGGGTAGCTCTCACTCTCTCTCAGTCCAAGACAACAGGAAGCTGCGTAAGGTCTGGATGCCCAAGACATCCTCTACCATTCCTGTGGACTCTCCGACCTCTCCGATTTCTCCGACCAACGAGGTTGTAACATTGCTCCCTCCGCGCCTTGCGCGTAAAATTCAATCGCCTGTCTCTGGCAGGGCAGACAAAACTTCTGGCAACGCCTCAGCGCTAACCCAGAAGTATACATCGCGCTCTGTGCGTAAAATTCAGTCTCCCGTCCCTGGCGAAAAAGACGAAACTTCGGACAATGCCTCAGCGCTAGTCCAGAAGCTTACACCGTACTCTGCGCGTAGAAACCAGTCTCCCGTCCCTGGTAGAACAGACAATTTCTGACAAGGCCTCAGCGCCAAATCAGAAGTTCCAAACGCGCTCCGCGCGTAAAAATGTATCTGCCTTCCGTAGAAAAGCAGATGACCCCTGTAATCTACGCAAGGGAAAGCAAGTGGCAGACCACTCAACTTCTCGGCCTTTACGCCAGCATGGGAACAATCTGTCAGCCCTCCGGATTACGCGAGAAGCTGACGGCCGGCTGAGGACATCCTCAGCTTTATGCCAACCAGATCAGAGCTCCAAATTACGCCAGGAGAAGCCCTTCAGCGTAAAGAAGGCTCAATTTTCAGAAAGACACCCTCCTCAGGGATTATCCCCCACACAGATGGCCAACCTATTGTATACAGGAGGCACAGGGAAAACTATGGTTCCCAACATCCACATGCCCACTGATGTGAACAAAAGGAACAAGTCATCTTCTTCTTCTTCTTCTGTAAAGACTCCTGACCTGCGTGACTATCTGATCCAAAAATACGAAGATGAGGGTCATAAACAGGCTTCAGTTCCCCTAACGATCAAACACGGAAAGATCTTGTGGGAAGATGCTTCAACATCTAATGTCGTCATGACAGGTGGACCGCGTGAAGATTCCATCTTTATTATTCCTCCAACTCGCGACGACCAACATCCAATAGTCTTCGGCCGCATGTGGAGCAGCCCGATCATGTAGGAAGAATTTTGCGAGTCTGAAACTGGCAGAATACAAATCCACAGATATAGCCCGCAAGCGTTAAAAATTATGCAAAGCATGGGTTATGATTTGAAGCTAAAACAAGGCCTCAACTATGGAAAGGGCAGACGAACACCGTTGCATGATAATTCTTACCGTCAACAAGCTCGTTTTGGGTTGGGGTATACTGCATCTCTTGCGAAACCTAAGTCTTTAAAGTCTAATCCTGTACAACCAGAGGCAGGTCCTGCTAAATCAGCTTCTGTGGACAAATGCCACGACATGTCTGGGGGTAGCCTACCTCGACAAAACAGGGCGACATCCAAAGCTAGGGGAAGAATTCCCTCAAGACCCAAAGATGATGCAACAACGACGATCTTCCCGGAAGACCGTAAAACTCAGGCATCAGGAGCCCGAAGACCAAAAGGGACTTACTCCTTCAACAAAGATGACATCATTGAAATCTTCAATATGTTGATGGAGGAACGCAAGCTTCAGCTTCCCAACATTAGACATCCTGAGAAAGCTGGCAAAGTTGATCACCCAAATTATTGTCTCTTTCATCGGTACATTCATCATCCTACTAAGGGGTGCTATGTACTGAAAAAGAGAATCCAGGAGTTGATTGACGCAGAAATCATCATTTTGCATCTGTAAACGAAATAATGATCATCGCAAATCGGTCTTTCTAAACATGACAATTCGCTCCCTCCAAGAATGTGCCTGAGGAAGAGTCCCTGAAGTCTCCCCAATAGATTCTTCAGGACCGTCCTCACTCGAGAAAGTCACTCCACAATGAATTATTCAGGCATAAGTTTATGTTCATATTACCTCTGAACTATCATCCAAGCATTTCATTTCTTTCACCAGAAGTTTTTCATGTTCATATTACCTCTGAATAAACTTTCCGAATTTTTGGCTACCGATTATCATGTCCATATTACCTCTGATATCAAATATCGTTTCAACTTAACACCCGTACTTAACCCTAAGTACGCCAGTGGTGTTAGGCCAATAGAAACTGCCATGTCCATATTACCTCTGAGCAGATATACACTTCCATCCCCGATGGAATTGCAACCCAGAAGCTTGTCATGTTCATATTACCTCTGAACAAACTTTTCAAATTTTTGGCTACCGATTATCATGTCCATATTACCTCTGATATCAAATATCATTTTAACTTAACACCCGTACTTAACCCTAAGTACGCCAGTGGTATTGGGTCCACAAAAACTGCTACGTCCATATTACCTCTAGCAGGGCTTGTCCCAAACCTATTATTGGCACTTTCGTGTGCAATTAATAATAGGTCTAACAAAGAACCAGTGGCGTATCCTCAATGCCACAGTGTGATGGAGGTGCTCCCGAATATTATTTTCACTCAAGATGACATGCTGTTAAAATATAACAGGCATGACAGGCCCCTCTATCACACCGGGTACGTCGGTTCCATGGAGGTCGACCGGATTCACATAGATCCGGGATCATCAATCAGCATCATTCCCCATAGTCTGCTTAGACCGCTGAAGATTCCTACCAGCAAATTGGCCTACACCACCACTACAATCGTAGGTTTCAACGCCAGAAAAAGTAAGCCGTTGGGAAAGATTCGTCTGAGGATCCAGATTGGCAACCTTAGATTAGTGGCTACATGTTATGTCATTGATTCTGAGGTATCCTACAACATCCTTCTGGGCAGACCTTGGATCCACGACCACAACATCGTTCCTTCAACTCTACATCAATGCTTCAAATATGTAGACGCCCAAGGAATAGTACAAACGGAGTTTGCTGACCTGAACCCGTTTAGAGGAGTAGAATCCTACTACTCCGATGTCGTGTTGTACTCTCAAGACTACATGAAGGAGGTGACAGCCAAAGCAGAGAAGGAATCCCACCGGGAGCCAGAAGAACCCTCTGCCGAACAACCGCTGTCCATCAAGGTGAAAGGACGGACTACTCGTCCAAAAGCCATAGATGTCACGACCCGTACCCGGATATTCGGTCACGAGTGCGTGGGCACGTCCAGCCTACGCCGCAGTGTCGGCGGTAGTACACTGTCTAGGGCATCTCCACAGTTAAATTAACTCTAGCTCATTCACAGTAATTAAACAGACAAGGAAATGAAAGGAAATGCTAAGATTTTATAACCAGAAAGTGACAATCAGATCCAGAGTTATTACAAAACCAGAAGTTAAATCGGGGACAAACCCGATTACTAAGATGAAAGGAAAACAAATAACTAATGCTAACTACTCTACAGGAGTAGTCTCCTGTGCGGGAACCGGCTCTGCAACTGTATCACCTGCTGCCTCATAGGGGCCATAATAGGTGGGGGCAAGGTTTTCATCATCGCCTAAAGCAACGGATCCAGTCAGGAAAGGAGCAAAGTACACAATGCACAACAAGATTAAACTAAATATTTATAACAATTAAATTGAGTATCATATTGAGAAAATTGCATAAAAGAACATCAATATCTCAGAGTTAATGCTATAAATAGGAATATAAGAAAACAAAAATAAATGAGACAGGAAATGAAACTACTACAGTCAGCAAGAACTATAACAAGATCCAGAAACTATCTATGTGAACTTGTGTTTGTTTTAGAATACATAGTTGGCATGTAGGGGTTTATAAGGCTAATCCGGCCGTCATAAACGGCTATTAAACAGGGATAATCGAGATCCGACTGAGGGTACAGTCGCGTACCAACAGCTATTAAACACGACAGGGGAAAGGGTAAACTACATGCCTTCTAGTATTCTTCCACCCGACATAAAAAATAAGACATGAACTCCAATATTCAAGACATAAAATCCAGTATTCCTAACACTAGGTGTAATCATCAAGGGTACTAGTAAAGAGGGAATTAATTATCATAATATAAAGATTTAACTTGAAGTGCAGGTACTTGCCTGTTGTTTGGATCCAGTTAATTTTACTTCGGGAAAATATTCCAGAGATAAGTCCAGATGCTGAAATAGACATTAACATCATGCTCAGAAGATGTCAAATAGCTAGAAATGCCTGTTCTTGGGTCCAATTTGGAGACAAGGGCAAAAACGGCAGTTTCGGGCCAAAACGGGGTCCGCCGGTGGGCCCGCTTTGCACCGAAAAACGTGTCCGGGTCAACGGTCTCCAAATTCACCAAACTTAGTGTCAACATGTCAGGAATGCTGATACGAACTCAACGGAACTTCCATATTTGGATTCCGATGAACCGATCACAAAATCGCCCGTCGAGCGGGGCTTGTGGGGCCCACGACATACGATTTCGTCAACATTCTCAGAATCGAACCAAACTTGACCCACAGGACCAGCGTATCGCTACGAGTCCGATGGCGCAAGTTTTGTCTCGATCCGACGAGTGTACAAGAAGTTAGGGCAAAATGCAGAAAAATCGGATACGGGGCGATGTTCGCGGATACGCGTTGATTCCGGTGTGCACGCACACCCGAATCAGCTTCCGCGAAATCTCACACATCCGTATCGACGGTGCACATGTATCTGTGAAGACCGCATGCGACCAAGTCATCCCGTTTGGCGGGGCATACTCAGTTCCGGGGTGAAATAGGGTCTGGTTTTTCCTGTTTTTGGATCGCGGTGTGCGATTACCACAGGACGCGATGCCCCGAGCGGTTTATCCGGGCACCGAGAGGGTCATACAGGCTTCGCAACGTAATTTACGGAATTGAAAACCGAGCTACGAGCAAGAAACTATGCACACCTGAACTGGGTTGAAAAACCCGAAGAATTACGTGTCTGTGTCGTGTCCGACACGAAAGAGAGAAAATTGGGATTTAGGGTTAGGGCTTCGGGTTCTGGGAGCTGCGGCGGGGCCGGCCGGAGGCTGAGGCGGCGCTAGCTGGCCGGAGGCGGTCGGGGATGCTGGGATGCGGCCGGGCGGAGGCACGGCGGACCGGGGCGGCGCCGGGAACGGCGGCTGCGGCTGCTGGAGTTGCTGGAAAGGAGAGGAGAGGGGAGAAGGAGGAGGAGGCTTGGGGTGGCTCGCGGCGGCGCGGCGAGGAGGTCGGTGGGGAGTGGCGTCGCCGGCGGAGCTGGGAGGCGGCGGAGCAGCGCGGTGGAGAGGGTGAGGGAGCCGGAGGGGGTGACCGGAGAGGCTCGAGGAGGGGGTTTAAGGGAAAGGGGAGGCGGTTGCGTGGGCCGAGGGAGGCGGCGGCCAGCGCGGAGGCGAGGGCGCTGGCCGGGCGGAGCGGCGGCGTCCGCGGGCGGCGGCGCCGGACGCGAGGGGGGAACGGGTCCGGGGCTGGGGTTAGGGATAGCGAGTTCGGGTCGGGTTCGGGTGGACCCGACCCGACCCGATAGGGTTAATGGGCCGCGGGCTGGGCTCGGGCCGGTTGGGCCTGGCTAATAATAATAATAATAATAATAATAATAATAATAATAATAATAATAATAATAATAAATGATTAAATAAATAATTTATTAAATAATAATTGTTTTCAGGGGTTTTAAATTAGGTCCGAGGCCCGATAAATTCTAGAAAAATTACCCTAAGTCCAGTTTTCTATTTTACACCCAAAAATATTATTTTCATAATATTTTAATACTGTTTATTATCAATTAAAAATTATGTAATTATTCAAAACCCTGATTTTAATTTCAGAAAATTCCTAGAAAATTCCAGAAAATTGTGAAAAATCCCAATTTTAATATTTTTGAAAAAATCAGGGGCTTACAAACTACCCAACTTATAAAATTTCGTCCTCGAAATTTAAATTATGGCAGGGTTCTTCCTGTCTAAACTCACTTGATTGTAGTCTAACGGGTTTCTCTCAGGTGGACATTGCGGTCGTTACCCAACTTAGAATTTTACCCATATATCCTCTAAGGCTGTACAACTAGTAAGTCTAGGTCTCAACTTAATAAATCATGGTATTGAATCTTTAAGTCTTTAACACAAACACACCACCTATGGTATTCCCTTAGTCATAGAGGTTATCATCAATTCGATCGGTCTGAGGGGTACATCTAGCACTACAAATCAAACTTATACCAAACACAGGATTTTTTCTTTTCGAAATAAGGGAAGACGAGGATCAAATAATAAAGAGTTTAAGGGCGAGGTGGTAGAACAGAGGTATAGGGATCAAGGCGTTTAAGGAATTCTAATAGGAATTGTCAGGCGGTTATGGATTGAGATTCTATTCTGGTAATCATTTATTCGCATGCTCGTATTAGTACAGTTATATAACTGATACGATATGCTCGGACGTATTTAGGGGCAAGTATACTAGTCAACTATATATCTCAATCCACGTAAAGTAGTCGTGCGAAGTGCGAATCAAAATGCACTAAGGTTGATCAGACCGTAGTACACTGATTCTGAATAGACACTTGTATTAGTGGGGTTGATCAGGCCTCAATAATACATGTGTCATGAACAAGCCCAAAATAGGGTAAGCTCGCAAAACTAGGCTATAAAATAGCAGCATAAGTCAAGTTCAGCAAAATTAAGTGCGCTAGATGATGATGAAAAAGGAGGTACAAAATTATTGAAGTTCACAGAATAACACAAAATAAGCACAATAGCAAAAGCCTCTAAAATCTCTACAGTTATCAAATTTAAAAGCATACTAGGTTATTTAGCAAGTTCAAAATTACTAGGTTGGGGCTGAGGTCACGAACCAATAGGCACGAAAACAATACTAGGAAAGGTATATACGAATCACTTACGCGTATTAGATGCTTCCAGAGTCTGCGCGTTCTCCACGGTCATCACGTAAGCTTGTCTGCGTCCTGGAGCAGCGGGACCGTCCCTCACTTGATGTTCTGTTGATCCACAATATAGACAGGCACCCAGTCTCTTCCTACAAATTTGCCAGGTGTGACCTTGTTTTTGGCAAAAGTTACAAGCAGCAGCTTGTTGGTTCTGTCCTTGAGCCTGGTGTTGGGGTGCTGGAGCTCGAGGGAGAGGACGCTAAGTTTGCTGCGGGGAGCTATGCTGTTGTTGTTGTTGAAATGGGCGTTTGTTGGGTCCCGCATTTCCGGTATCTCTCTCTCGCTTTAGTTTATGCCCCATGTCTCTCTCAACGCCTTGTGCCACGCTCAAGATTTCCTTGTAGTGCGAGCTCGGCTAGTGGTGACAGCAAGGCGAATATCCGAAGAGAGCCCCTTCTTGAATCTACGGGCTCTGTCCTCCGGGGTACGAACCATGTACTCCGCAAAGTGGCTCAACCTGCTAAATTCAACAGTGTACTCATCAACAGATAGGTTACCTTTTTCCAGTCTCTCGAATTGGCTTTCGAGAGCTTCCCGAGCCACTTCGGGGTAGAATTTCTCCTTGAATAGCCTCTTGAAGTCCTCCCAGGTAAGGTCAGGAGCAGATAGTTGAGATTCGTCCCTAAACCAGGTCCGAGCTATGTCGAACAGTTATAGGCTTGCAGACTCCACTTTGAGATCATCAGGGACCCGAGCAGTCTTCAGGAGTCGCTCTACGTTCTCTATCCATTCATCGGCATAGAGAATGCCTTCAGTTCCATAGAATTTCAGGAGTTTAAGGTTCTTAAAGTCCTTGGCACTTCCTGGCCTCTTTTGTGGTGACTCCTGGGTCCGAAGAGCTTCTGAAAGGCTGGTCCATAGCAGGGCAGTTTGTTCCTTCTGGGATTCTACTAGTCCCTGGAACACTCCAAGTAGTTGTGCCCCATCCAGAGTAACTGCCGGAATAGATGGAGGTGGAGGGAGGGCAAGAGTTTCGGGCACAGTCTGCTCAGCTGGTTCTGATGTGCCTCCTACTGTGTTCCTCGTCTGAACCATTCTGAAAGATTAAGGGGTAGGAAGATTAGAATAGATTACCTAGAAATCAAAGGCGATAGGAAAAATTGACTAGGACCGATATCAAGATAGGAAGTAAAAGATCCTATTCTATGAATGAGCTTTTATCCTAAAATCCTCAATCTTGTTGCAGGCCTGTTCGGTCCCTAAGTTGAAACCGAACAATTTAGTCGTTTGACCTGCATGGGCCACCACAAAAATGTGTCACGACCCGCACCCGGATATTCGGGCACGAGTGCGTGGGCACGTCCAGCCTACGCCGCAGTGTCGGCGGTAGTACGCTTTCTAGGGCATCTCCACAGTTAAATTAACTCTAGCTCATTCACAATAATTAAACAGACAAGGAAATGAAAGGAAATGCTGAGATTTTATAACCAGAAAGTGACAATCAGATCCAGAGTTATTACAAAACCAGAAGTTAAATCGGGGACAAACCCGATTACTAAGATGAAAGGAAAACAAATAACTAATGCTAACTACTCTGCAGGAGTAGTCTCCTGTACGGGAACCGGCTCTGCAACTGTATCACCTGCTGCCTCATAGGGGCCATAATAGGTGGGGGCAAGGTTCTCATCATCGCCTAAAGCAACGGATCCAGTCAGGAAAGGAGCAAAGTACACAATGCACAACAAGATTAAACTAAATATTTATGACAATTAAATTGAGTATCATATTGAGAAAATTGCATAAAAGAACATCAATATCTCAGAGTTAATGCTATAAACAGGAATATGAGAAAACAAAAATAAATGAGACAGGAAATGAAACTACTACAGTCAGCAAGAACTATAACAAGATCCAGAAACTATCTGTGTGAACTTGTGTTTGTTTTAGAATACATAGTTGGCATCTAGGGGTTTATAAGGCTAATCCGGCCGTCATAAACGGCTATTAAACAGGGATAATCAAGATCCGGCTGAGGGTACAGTCGCGTACCAACAGCTATTAAACACGACAGGGGAAAGGGTAAACTACATGCCTTCTAGTATTCTCCCACCCGACATGAAAAACAAGACATGAACTCCAATATTCAAGACATGAAATCCGGTATTCCTAACACTAGGTGTAATCATCAAGGGTACTAGTAAAGCAGGAAATTAATTATCACAATATAAAGATTTAACTTGAAGTGCAGGTACTTGCCTGTTGTTTGGATCCAGTTAATTTTACTTCGGGAAAATATTCCAGAGATGAGTCCAGATGCTGAAATAGACATTAACATCATGCTCAGAAGATGTCAAATAGCTAGAAACTCCTGTTCTTGGGTCCAATTTGAAGACAAGGGCAAAAATGGCAGTTTCGGGCCAAAACGGGGTCCGCCGGTAGGCCCGCTTTGCACCGAAAAACGTGTTCGGGTCAACGGTCTCCAAATTCACCAAACTTAGTGTCAACAGGTCAGGAATGCTGATACGAACTCAACGAAACTTCCAGATTTGGATTCCGATAAGCCGATCACAAAATCGCCTGTCGAGCGGGGCTTGTGGGGCCCACGACATGCGATTTTGTCAACGTTCTCAGAATCGAACCAAACTTGACCCACAGGACCAGCGTATCGCTACGAGTTCGATGGCACAAGTTTCGTCTCAATCCGACGAGTGTACAAGAAGTTAGGGCAAAATGCAGAAAAGTCGAATACGGGGCGATGTCCGCGGATACGCGTTGATTTCGGTGTGCACGCACACCCGAATCAGCTTCCGCGAAATCTCACACATCCGTATCGACGGTGCGCACATATCTGTGAAGACCGCACGCGACCAAGTCGTCCCGTTTGGCGGGGCGTAATCAGTTCCGGGGTGAAACAGGGTCTGGTTTTTCCTGTTTTTGGATCGCGGTGTGCGATCACCACAGGACGCGATGCCCCGAGCGGTTTGTCCGCGCACCGAGAGGGTCATACAGGCTTTGCAACGTAATTTACGTAATTAAAAACCGAGCTACGAGCAAGAAACTACGCACACCTGAACTGGGTTGAAAAACCCGAAGAATCCCGTGTCCGTGTCGTGTCCGACACGAAAGAGAGGAAATTGGGATTTAGGGTTAGGGCTTCGGGTTCTGGGAGCTGCGGCGGGGCCGGCCGGAGGCTGAGGCGGAGGGGGTCGGGGATGCTGGGGCGCGGCCGGGCGGAGGCACGGCGGAGCGGGGCGGCGCCGGGAATGGCGGCTGCGGCTGCTGGAGTTGCTGGAAAGGAGAGGAGAGGGGAGAAGGAGGAGGAGGCTTGGGGCAGCTCGCGGCGGCGCGGCGAGGAGGTCGGTGGGGAGTGGCGTCGCCGACGGAGCTGTGAGGCGGCGGAGCAGCGCGGTGGAGGGGGTGAGGGAGCCGGAGGGGGTGACCGGAGAGGCTCGAGGGGGGGTTTTAAGGGAAAGGGGAGGCGGTTGCGTGGGCCGAGGGAGGCGGCGGCCAGCGCGGAGGCGAGGGCGCTGGCCGGGCGGAGCATCGGCGTCCGCGGGCGGCGGCGCCGGACGCGGGGGGGGGGAACGGGTCAGGGGCTGGGGTTAGGGATAGCGGGTTCGGATCGGGTTCGGGTGGACCCGACCCGACCCGATAGGGTTAATGGGCCGTGGGCTGGGCTCGGGCCGGTTGGGCCTGGCTAAAAATAATAATAATAATAATAATAATAATAATAATAATAATAAATGATTAAATAAATAATTTATTAAATAATAATTATTTTCAGGGGTTTTAAATTAAGTCCGAGGCCCGATAAATTCCAGAAAAATTACCCTAAGTCCAGTTTTCTATTTTACACCCAAAAATATTATTTTCATAATATTTTAATGTTGTTTATTATCAATTAAAAATCGTGTAATAATTTAAAACCTTGATTTTAATTTCAGAAAATTCCCAGAAAATTCCAGAAAATTATAAAAAATCCCAATTTTAATATTTTTGAAAAAATTAGGGGCTTACAATAGAGCCTGTGGCAATCCACCTGAATAAAACCAGGTCAGGGAAAGGGGTGATCCTCTAGTGATCACTCTGAACCAGAAGCCTCCATCCTTGGTCATCAACCTCCAGCGTAGCAAACAGCCGATAGATGTAAATGCAACCGGGAACAAAGTCTCAGATGATAATAAACATCCTCTTTTCCAGTATATTGACGTCCAAATTCCGAATCGGGAATCCTTTCCCCATGACGATATAGAACTTATAGCGCAAAAATTCTTGGGAGCTATAGTTTCCTATCATCCGTATATGTGGGAAGTGGCGTCATCATCCAATATCACCATGACGTATGGACCGCATGAGGATTCTATCTTCATTGTCCCACCTACTTGCAGCAGTCAGCGTTCAATAGTCTTCGACCGTAAGCGCAATAGACCGACTGTATAAGAGGATTCTCCCGACGACGACGTTGGTAAAATACAGGTTCACAGATACAGCCCGCAAGCTTTGAAGATCATGCAAAGTATGGGTTATGACTTGAAGCTGAAACCAGGTCTCAACTACGGGAAAGGCAGACGAATGCCGCTGTACGGAGATCCCTACTATCAACGAACCAGCTTCGGGTTAGGGTATACCACCTCCCTTACAACTCCTGAGTCGAACGAGGATATCTTTTCCTCTTCTCAGAACCGCTCAGCGCCCTACGACTCATCTCATGCTCTCGAACGAACATTATCAGTAAATATGGTAGTGACAGGTTCCTTCGAAGCAGACGAACAAGAATCTGAACTGTTCGAGAATGACGCTTGGGCTCAGCAAATGGATACACAATGGGAGTTTCGCTTCGAGCAGAGAGAACCTCCCACTGAAGATGAAGTCATCCAGATTGACATTGGGGATGAACTTTCACCAAAGCCGATATTTATCAGTAACAACCTTTTCGAAGAAGAAAGGAAAGAAATTATCCAGCTGATAAAAGAATATGTCGACGTCTTTGCGTAGAATTATGAAGACATGCCAGGCCTTGATCCAAAGGTGGCTACTCATAAGCTCAATATATTGCCCGATTCAAAGCCTGTGAAGCAGCACCAACGCCGGTTCCGCCTGGATATGATGGACGCCATCGAAGCTGAAGTCAAGAAGTTGATAGCCTGCGGCTTCATCCGAGAAGAACAACATCCCGATTGGGTCGCCAATGTTGTCCCGGTCATGAAGAAAAATAGGAAAGTACGTGTCTGCATTGATTACCGAGATCTGAATGCGGTCTGCCCCAAGGATGAGTTCCCTCTTTCCATCACAGACGTCATGATTGACAATACATACAATTTTGAACGTATATCTTTCATTAATGGATTTTCAGGATACAATCAAATCAAGATGCATCCTGAGGACGAGAAGCATACTGCCTTCCGGACACCATTGGGGGTATATTGCTATATGGTCATGCCCTTCGGATTGAAGAACGCTGGGGCTACGTACCAACGGGCTATGAGTAACATATTCCACGAGCATTTGCGTAAGACAGTGGAGTATTATGTGGACGATATAGCTGTCAAAAGCCGCCTCAAGGACAATCACATCCAAGACTTGAAGACAGTATTTGAATTGATGCGCCAACATCAACTCAAAATGAATCCTACAAAGTCCTTCCTGGGGGTATCTAGTGGCAAATTTCTGGAATTTGTCATTACCGCCAAAGGCATTCAAGTGGACCCTGATAAAGTCAAGGCCATCTTAGAAATGCGACCGCCCCATAATCTGAGAGAACTCATTAGATTTCAAGGCCGTCTAGCTTATATCTGGAGATTCATATCCAACCTCTCTGGGAGATGTCAGCCCTTTTCTCGTCTTATGAAGAAAGATGTATCCTTCGTATGGGACGAAGCCTGTCAGCAAGCGTTCGGTGATATCAAGCACTACCTCACTAGTGTAGTGCCCCGCTCCGCGTCGGCGCTATGTACAAGTGGGATCGACTTGCTTGCTCGAACGGAAGTCTTTTCGGAGAGTTCCCGACCGATTAATCAAGGTGAGTGGGCAGAACTGCATTCTCTGATTCTTGCACGACTTAATAATGAATCTGAGTTTTTGAATGCTTGTTTGCTTAAGAAGAATGTTTTCGTAAGAGAATGATAGAACCGACTCAATATGCTAATAAGAGAACTCACATAGCTTATCATCGAAACGAATCTGCTGCCTAACTAAGAGAATATGAATACTTGTCAGAATAAGATAGAACCATTGCTATGCTAAAGAGAATAAGAAATGTAGTATGCTTAGAAACACCGACACAGCTATCGAACGAACTCTTGCCATGCTAAGAAGATAAGTAAACGAAATGCCTGAAATATGTTCCCTGAATATGCTAAGAAAGAAGAGATAGTTTTTGCATGTTAAATATAAGAATCAATCGTGCTTGTCAAAAAGTATGTTTTGCTTGTCTGTTTTGCTATATCGAACTGCTGCCTTTGATTCGTATATGCATAGACTAATAGTGCACCCTGATGTTCCGTGCCTTCGGGTTCCAGGGGGGGTGTGCTATTAGATATGTGAAAAGATGTGTTTGCTTGAATAAGAAGAAGAGTATAGTCTAATAGTCTGCCCTGATGTTCCATGCCTTCGAGTTCCAGGGGGGTGTGGCTATTAGATTGTTATGTGCTTGTGAATGTGAATGTGAATGTTGCTTGTCTTGCATTGGTCTCGGACAACTTGTGCACAAGGTAATAGTCTCTCGGTCGATTCCTGGGGCACTGGGAATCGGTCGGTCCGGAAGGGATTGTGAAAGCACCCTGACGTCCGGTCCTACGGGATCTTGGGGGGTATTGTTGTCCAATAATGAGTTTCTCAGGACCGTCATATAGATAGGACGCATGCTAGGTTTACCTTCTTGCATACCTATCACTGTGACACCAGAAGATTGATTCATAAGTTTGTCCATATAAGCATATTATGACTAACTTGTGTGTCTGCTGCAGGGATAACCGTTCGGCCATGGGGTAAGAATATGAGTTTATGCATAAGCCTGTTTGCTCATTAAGATGTGCATCATAGAGTTTATCTGATAGTGTTGCATGCATTTGCATCGGTCGGACAATGGCTATTAGTGCAGAGCTGAACCTTGGTTACGGCTGCTTCGGCAGTAATATGCAGCCATGAGTCACAGCTGCTAATAGCATCAGATAAAGGAGTCATTGGTTAGCTGGTTTACCGCTACCGATCCTGAGTTTCTCGGGGACCGACCTCTGATTGATAGTTCTATTTGTGTGCTTGATTAAATGATAGTCCACTTGATACGTTGCCTCGATTCGATATGATCCGTATTCTAGTTAAGCTTTGCCCCTAAGAGTTAGACTTGTGTTGCACAATACATGCTGCGCACTACACGATAGAGCACTGTCCCGATTCGTATGCTTATAGTTGCAATATGCAAACTATTTTCAAGTTATGTTTTCAGAGATGTAATCTGACTATAGTTCTGAACTGCATGAAATGAACTTAGGTAAAACTAGCAAGATCACTAGTAATGCAATGTTTTGCCACATGATTACTTAGTATGGGTTTCAGGGGGTGTAGCTTCTGTTCAGTTGTTTTATCTCACCAGTACTTGCATAAAGTGCTGACCCACCAACAGTCTGCTTGTTCTCAGGTGCCCGTTCGTCCGAGGAAGCGATAGCCGTGCCTCATCCCAAGGAACCGAAAATCTGGAGTCGATGCCTGGAGCCGCATCGAGTTGTGCCTGCTTTGAGTTGCTTTGTATAAAGGGACATAATGTATGGAACGGTATCATTGTAATCGAGAGAAGAGTGCTTGAGCGAATTGTAACCTCGGCCATGTGCCGCTTGTAACATTGTGAATATCAATAAAAGAGCCTATTTTCATATGCCATTGTGTTCTTTACTTTTCTGCAATGTTATGTGCCGCTGCTTCAGATATTGAATAGCTTACTTGTCCTTGTTTCAAGCTTTGGCCTTGTGCAAGCGCACTTTAGGCTTGCACGGCATCACGCCCGTGCGAGGACGATCGGTTCCGTAGGGACCAAAGCGAGGACGAACGGCCCTGCGGGACCGGGGCATGACATAATGGTATCAGAGTGACTCGATTCCTTGCCCATTCCGTTGCTTCCAACTCTGAGATGTGCCTGATGTGAGATGCAGTGAACGTTCCATACAATGAGTCCGTAAATATTCTCGAAAATGCCGGCAAAAGTTTCTGGATTTGTTTTCATTTGCTTGAGATGTAATTTATGATTTGTGATTTCTGGATTGCTAGAGTTTTGATTTGTGATGGTGAGGGATGAGGACTATCGCTGCTTGTGTTTTCGTGAGTTTCTCCTTGAGTTTCGAGGACAAAACTCTTTGTTGGTGGGTAAGTATGTAGTGCCCCGCTCCGCGTCGGCGCTATGTACAAGTGGGATCGACTTGCTTGCTCAAACGGAAGTCTTCTCGGAGAGTTCTCGACCGATTAATCAAGGTGAGTGGGCAGAACTGCATTCTCTGATTCTTGCACGACTTAATAATGAATCTGAGTTTTTGAATGCTTGTTTGCTTAAGAAGAATGTTTTCGTAAGAGAATGATAGAACCGACTCAGTATGCTAATAAGAGAACTCACATAGCTTGTCATCGAAACGAATCTGCTGCCTAACTAAGAGAATATGAATACTTGTCAGAATAAGATAGAACCATTGCTATGCTAAAGAGAATAAGAAATGTAGTATGCTTAGAAACACCGACACAGCTATCGAACGAACTCTTGCCATGCTAAGAAGATAAGTAAACGAAATGCCTGAAATATGTTCCCTGAATATGCTAAGAAAGAAGAGATAGTTTTTGCATGTTAAATATAAGAATCAATCGTGCTTGTCAAAAAGTATGTTTTGCTTGTCTGTTTTGCTATATCGAACTGCTGCCTTTGATTCGTATATGCATAGACTAATAGTGCACCCTGATGTTCCGTGCCTTCGGGTTCCAGGGGGGTGTGCTATTAGATATGTGAAAAGATGTGTTTGCTTGAATAACAAGAAGAGTATAGTCTAATAGTCCGCCCTGATGTTCCGTGCCTTCGGGTTCCAGGGGGGTGTGGCTATTAGATTGTTATGTGCTTGTGAATGTGAATGTGAATGTTGCTTGTCTTGCATTGGTCTCGGACAACTTGTGCACAAGGTAATAGTCTCTCGGTCGATTCCTGGGGCACTGGGAATAGGTCGGTCCGGAAGGGATTGTGAAAGCACCCTGACGTCCGGTCCTACGGGATCTTGGGGGGTGTTGTTGTCCAATAATGAGTTTCTCAGGACCGTCATATAGATAGGACGCATGCTAGGTTTACCTTCTTGCATACCTATCACTGTGACACCAGAAGATTGATTCATAAGTTTGTCCATATAAGCATATTATGACTAACTTGTGTGTCTGCAGCAGGGATAACCGTTCGGCCATGGGGTAAGAATATGAGTTTATGCATAAGCCTGTTTGCTCATTAAGATGTGCATCATAGAGTTTATCTGATAGTGTTGCATGCATTTGCATCTGTCGGACAATGGCTATTAGTGCAGAGCTGAACCTTGGTTACGGCTGCTTCGGCAGTAATGTGCAGCCATGAGTCACAGCTGCTAATAGCATCAGATAAAGGAGTCATTGGTTAGCTGGTTTACCGCTACCGATCCTGAGTTTCTCGGGGACCGACCTCTGATTGATAGTTCTATTTGTGTGCTTGATTAAATGATAGTCCACTTGATACGTTGCCTCGATTCGATATGATCCGTATTCTAGTTAAGCTTTGCCCCTAAGAGTTAGACTTGTGTTGCACAATACATGCTGCGCACTACACGATAGAGCACTGTCCCGATTCGTATGCTTATAGTTGCAATATGCAAACTATTTTCAAGTTATGTTTTCAGAGATGTAATCTGACTATAGTTCTGAACTGCATGAAATGAAATTAGGTAAAACTAGCAAGATCACTAGTAATGCAATGTTTTGCCACATGATTACTTAGTGTGGGTTTCAGGGGGTGTAGCTTCTGTTCAGTTGTTTTATCTCACCAGTACTTGCATAAAGTGCTGACCCACCAACAGTCTGCTTGTTCTCAGGTGCCCGTTCGTCCGAGGAAGCGATAGCCGTGCCTCATCCCAAGGAACCGGAAATCTGGAGTCGATGCCTGGAGCCGCATCGAGTTGTGCCTGCTTTGAGTTGCTTTGTATAAAGGGACATAATGTATGGAACGGTATCATTGTAATCGAGAGAAGAGTGCTTGAGCGAATTGTAACCTCGGCCATGTGCCGCTTGTAATATTGTGAATATCAATAAAAGAGCCTATTTTCATATGCCATTGTGTTCTTCACTTTTCTGCAATGTTATGTGCCGCTGCTTCAGATATTGAATAGCTTACTTGCCCTTGTTTCAAGCTTTGGCCTTGTGCAAGTGCACTTTAGGCTTGCACGGCATCACGCCCGTGCGAGGACGATCGGTTCCATAGGGACCAAAGCGAGGACGAACGGCCCTGCGGGACCGGGGCGTGACAACTAGCCCGCCAGTTCTGGTGCCTCCCGTCATAGGAAGACCATTCGTGTTATACGTTCGAGCGATGGATCATTCTCTGGGAGCTCTTCTCGCACAAAAGAACGATCTGGGCCATGAACAGGCTATCTACTACCTCAGCAAAATGATGGTCGGAGCTGAACACCGGTACAACCCAGTGGAGAAAGAATGCTTGGCTCTGATGTTCGTTATCCAGAAGACGCGGCACTATGTCACAGGCCAAACCATTCATATCATCTCCAGGGTCAATCCTCTGCGGGTACTGATGAACAAGCTAAGTGTTCTTAATTCCCGACTTGCGACTTGGGCGATGTTATTAACACCGTATGACATGGTGTACATCCCTCAGAAGTCCGTCAAGGGCCAAGCATTGGCTGATTTCCTAGCTGCTTATCCAATCTCGGAGGCCTCCAAACTGTACGAGAATATTTTCGACGAAGTTGTAGAGTGTAATTCCGCGATAGAAGGCGATGCATGGCAACTATTCTTCAATGGTGCCTCCAGGACTGGTCCTAGGGGAAACGTGGTTTCGGGAGTAGGAATTGTCTTGGTTACTCCTGATAAGCTCGTCATCTATCGAGCATATTCTCTTAGCGAGCCCTGTTCTAACAATGTGGCAGAGTATAACGCTCTACTAATCGGGCTCCAAGTCGCTAAAGAATTGGGCATCGAATCTCTGGAAGCTTTCGGTGACTCTCTGCTAATCGTCAATCAAGTCAGAGGAATATATGAAGTCCGGAACCCAGACCTCATCCCTTATCACCAAGCAACGGTCAAGATAGCCATGACATTCAAAGGATTCTTCCTGGAACATGTACCCCGATCTCAGAATCTGGAAGCTGATTCCCTAGCCACTCTAGCTGTAGATTTAGCTATTCCTATAAGAAGGCAGAATGCGGTAATCCTTCTTAGCGGAGAGTTATTCTGTGTGAAAAACAACTTCCACATAGAATGCAGCTACGCTGTAAACACAGATCCTCCCAGGAGAGACTGGAGAAATCCCTTTATAGACTTCGTAGCATACGGAATCTTGCCGGAGGACCCTAAAGAAGCAGTATCCGTCAAAAGACGATCATTATGCTTCTATTTCGAGGCATCCTCATAGTGTCTATGTCGCCGGACCTACGACGGACTGCTATTGAGGTGTCTCTCAGACGACGAGGCACAGCGGATCATCCGTGAAGCTCACAATGGCATATGCAGAGCATATCAACCCGGGCCTAAGCTGCAGGATCACATCAGGAGAATGGGCTATTACTGGCCTACTATGATCACAGATGCGATAAAGTACGCAAGATAATGCAGAGCCTGTCAGGTCCATGCAGACTTCATCCATCAGTCGCCTGAACACCTACATCCTACGGTTGCATCCTGGCCTTTCGAAGCATGTGGTATGGATATCATTGGTCCTATTCACCCGTCTTCTTCCAGAGGTCACCGGTTCATACTGGCCATCACGGATTATTTCTCCAAATGGGCAGAGGCGATCCCTCTTGCTGAGGTGAAGGCAACTAATGTGATCAGCTTCATCAATCATCATGTCATTTATCGCTTCGGGATACCCCGGAGAATAATTCATGAAAATGGGCCTCAATTCATCAGCCAAGCGTTTCATCGATTTTGCGATAAAAATCGGATACAAAATATGGCCTCTACGGCATATAATCCTGCTGCTAATGGTTTGGCGGAAGCTTTCAACAAAAGCATTATCAAGCTCATAAAAAAGTTCGTCTCCACGAACAAAAGGGATTGGAATGAGAAGCTGGAAGAATGTCTCTGGGCATACCGCACAACGGTACGAGCACCGACGGGTTGCACCCCATTCTCATTAGTTTACGGAAGCGAAGCAGTTCTCCCTATCGAGATCCAGATTCCGTCACTCAGGATAGCCGTGGCTAATGAGTTGACTCAAGAAAAGAATGACCTTTTAAGGCTTCAAGAGCTAGAAGGATTAGACGAGAAACGCCTCCAAGCTCAACAGCGCATCGCGTTCTACCAAGCACGCATTTCCAGAGCTTTTAATCAAAAAGTAAAGGAAAGAGTATTCAAAGTCAGCGAGCTAGTCTTAGCTGTGAAAAGGCCGATGATCCTTACTCACAGGAGTAAGGGCAAATTCTAGCCCAAATGGGAAGGCCCTTATGTGATCGAGACGACGTTCTCAAACGGCGCTTACAGGTTAGCCAAGCCTAATGGAGACCTGTTAATGGCTCCTATCAATGGAAAATTCCTGAAAAGGTACTATACTTAACCTACTTTGCTCAAGTGGAATATGGAGAAAACCTCATTCTAACAAAACTACTTCCAGAACGAAACTAGTGGGATCGTATTCTATCATGTTCATATTACCTCTGAATAGATGCATCCTGCTAAAACTTACCGATAGTATATCACGTCCATATTACCTCTGATATAACTTTCACCCAAACCTGTCCTTTATATTCCAAAATGATGGGTCCACAAAGTCAGATGAAAGCCTCCTTATTATTCCCAAAAAAAAAAGAGCAAAAGTACATCATGAAGGGGGAGCAGTCAGGTCACGAAGCTGCTGCGCCAGTGCGGCCATCTTCTCAGTCCTGGAATCCAAGACATCAGCGCAAGCCCGCTCCAGCCGTGCCTCATCGTTGCTCAAGAGGGACAGTTCGGCCCAAGCCCAAAGAAAACCAGCACGGGCGACTCCTGCACGCGCCAAGTTCTATTGTGCTACGCCCAATCGGCCATCCGCCACAGCTAGAGCTTCCAACGACTGAGAATTCTACTCCTTTGCCTGAGCGTGTTTTATTTCTAGCCTACGGACCCTCGCTACATTCCCTTTATTTTCGGCCTGGCACTTCGTTTGAAGAGCAATAGCCTCCTCCAGGATGGCTTTTCCTTCATCCATCTCCTGCTGATGTGTCTGGATGGATTTATTTTGGCCTGCCATCTTTTCGGCAAGCCGCGCAGTCATGGAGTCGTATCTAGCCTAGACCAGATCTTCAACGTTGTCTTGAGCTAACTACAAGTATTCGTTAATGGGTTGCTCTAAACCATTAACTATCTCCTCCAACGCGTCAGCTACCCCAGTGTCGTTGAATTCTCGGATCGGCACTATAGAGGCCCGGGTGGCTCTCCTCAGCGACGCAAAGCCCAAATTCTTCTCCAACACCATTAATATTAACATCTTCAAGGTGGCATAGAAGATACGAGTGTACTGCTCGGTCATAGCAGCTAGATCCGAATAGACGCTGGGAGTGGTCGCGATATTAGCGAGTCCCCCTCCAAGAACAATCGTAGACGATGTTGCCACGGCCGTCGCCTCAACAGGAGGTACGACAAAAGAAGAAGCGCCAACACCGGACGAAGTGACCGGCATACTCAAAGGAGGCATTGTCGCAATGACAAGCTTGTCCTCCTCCTGGGATGTCGGAATCTCTTCGACTGGCGAGCCGGCACCCGAAGATATCTCCTCTTCAAAATCAGGCACCTCCGTGTCGCCGCCAGGACCTGACACCGAACCAAAGGGCGCATCTACACTGCCATCCCCGAAGATATCTTCCCCTTAAAAGAAGACAAAAGGAAGTTAATATCAGCATGACGTTAATTTTCCTAAAAGAAGAGGCATAAAAGACGATATTTACCCATGGCCAATGGTGTATATGACGCGTCCGCGGCCAGTACAGCTAAATCATTTCTTAGTGATGCTAGGCAAGCTGTCATACCTGGAGAAGGGGGTGCTCTTCCGAACACTGGCGAATGCTCTTCCAGGTCCTCGTCAAATTCCAACCGAGGTTCATCGGCTGGAATCTCGCTGGGCGCACCTACAGACGCGGCAGGGGTTTCTTCCGATGCTGATCCGGATAAAGATATCCTCACTTGGCTCGGCCCCAAAGACGACCTCATTCTACTACCTGAAGCGGTAGCAGCGACAGCAGCCTCCAGCAGGAATTCTCTGGCGCCGCCAGCCGGACTGTCGAGGTTCCCTCTCTAAAAAGCAAGGAACCTCCAATCAAAGAATCATCCCCAACATGGGGAGATGCATGCTCATTTCTAGGAGCCTCAATACCAGGAATCCGGAGAGGACGAGTAACCGTCTTCTTCTTCCTCTTGCAAGGGAAAGTCTCCTTCGGAGTAGGAGCCCTTCGCTTCCAAGAGATCACCAAAGGCCCTGCAGGCAGAGGTACTTCACCCCTCGATATCGCCAACAGAGTCTCATCTGGAGTGACGGACTCCTCACCCTCGTCAGAAGAAACTGAGGGGACTTCGACTCTTCCCCCAGACTTGGAAGAAGACACCATAAAACTTTCATGCATATCAAAATCGCGATGGAAGGTGTTGGTTGCCACATAGAACTGGGCATACGAGTGGAGAATGCGCAGCTCCGTGGAGAGTGAAATGACGGGCACGGTAAAAGTTGCCTCAGTACAACCCATGATGAAATATTGCCATCCTCTGGCTCCATCAATGAGTCCGCCCCAGGACCTAAAGCTGGTGACGGCATTGTCCACGTGCAACTGGTCATACCCGAATTGTCTGGCAAACCTACTAGTCAGGTAGGGCTCGAAGAAGAAATGGTCTTCGCTCCTGTACAGTAGGTGGGAAGGTCTAATACAGACCAACCAATTAAAAGACTCGGGAGAAAGAACGGTCTTCCCGTCGCCTACGACCTGAAGTCTGATCCCCTGCTGATTGAGATATACAGGGGGAACCGTGCTGAAGATCTTCCAGCTATGACTGAGGTTCAGCGCCAGCCGACAGTTTATAACTGTGGTCACATTCCAGGAGAATTTCTGATAGTTCAATAAGAAACTAGCCCCCGAACTACTGCCAGAGCCGGAAGACATAACCCTGGGTTATGAAGAATTAACCATCCCATCAGATACAGGTATGGTAATTCTACCCTGGGAAAGCTATCACGCCGAGTTTCATCGACGAGCAGCCCGTCAGTCATGGCCCTCAGGCCAGCTTGAATGTGGCACACCATGGCAGGGAGCAAGCCCAGTCTTGCCCCAAACACCAGACGTACTGCAGGCCATAACGTATTACGGTGAATGCGGTCCACAGATGCGATGCCGGGTACCACCAGTCGGCACAGCCATACGGAGAGGAAGCCAGGCAGTTGAGCTTCCCTAGACAGAGGCCTGCGACAATGCCTCAAATAATGGCCTTAGTGCCTACAGGATACTTTCCTACCCCTTCATCGAGGATCCAGTCCGGAGCCCCAGCGTCTTCCATAAGATCGTCAACTACCTGAGCGTTAAGCACGCTTAGAGGATTCGAAGGCAAATCCTTGCCTTCCAATACCTTCTCCGGCTTAGCAGTCCTGGATCGGTGAAAGAAGAGGTAGGACGTCCATTTACTGACGTGAGCCAAATCTGAAGGCTCGTTATAAAAAGCGGTGCAAGCGAGGTAGTGGCACATCAGCTCCTGATACACTTCCACTATCAGAGGGTCTGAATCCCCCAGCTCCCGGTTCGTGGGAACATACTCTTCATATAGAGTATCCCCCATCGGCAGTCTCGAGATCTCTGCCATCTCGTGGAGGGCCAATCCCAACTCCCCCAGTGGAGTGGCGAAAGTCCCGGTGAGCGAGATATATCGCTCCATCAGTGCCAGAAATAGGTTAGGGTTGAGAGGCAACCCAACACTAGTGGCACTCACAGCTGCAAACAGACCAATATTCTCCAGCTCGGTCTGAAAATGCTTCAGGGCCCAATCAGCTAAACGAGTCCATCAAAGATTTGTGGGGGTGATCCACTCGCCTGTCCGAGGGTTCACCTTAGGGTATACTCCCCCGTGTCCCATAAAATCATTGCAGAAAGTCGGTAATTGGACCGGCTGGATCACTAAACTGTCTTCACTCGGGACACTGCCCGGGTACAGTCCCCTGAAAATCGTTATATTGCCGGTAGGGCGGCTGACAAACGACCCCTGGTCAGCTCCTTTCAAATAAAATATCTTCCCCGGCCTGCCGTAAAGATCAGGAGTCAGCGTCCACGACATCCTCCTGGGATGTGTAGCATGGAAGAATGCCGAGATGGGATAGTCCCTCGGCATCTTGGACAGATACAAAACCAAGTTCCCAGCAAGAAAAACCCAGAGTTCTTTCTTGGGCTTCATCTGGGACTGCATGTCCCCGAAGAGGAAAGCCGGCTTTATGTATTAATCCCCATCTATATATGTCAGAGGCTCTCCGTTGATCAAGTTCAGCAGCGTTCGCACGCCCTGAGCCGATATCAAAATTTCCCTTCCTTCAGGATACTGGGGCCCAGAGATAGGAAATGTCACGTGCGACAGATCCTCCAGATAGTTGGAGTGCAGCATCCCTGCGGCAGAACCCATCACATCGGCTAGCGGAGACGCATGCAAGTCAACTGCAAAATGCAAGAAAGACAAGTTAGTTTCTATAAACTTGCAGTATATGCAAAAAATCAACAGTCTGTGCTTTACGCCAAGGCTGTAAAAACTTGAGTTATTACGCTGGAATCCATTTCCTAAAACGTAAAATTCAAGGTTGGCAGTATACAGTCTGTGCTTTACGCCAGACCGATAAAATTGAGTTATTACGTCGGAATTTCCATCCCTACGTAACACTCAAATTTTATAGTATACGCCAACTTTCGACAGTCAAAGCTTTTACGCCAGACTGCGAAAATATGGAGTTTTTGCGCTGACACATTAGAAATATGGGCGTAAAAGATGAAACATCTCTGTGCATCATCTTCCTCGAATAGGCTATCATCACAGAAGATGACCTAGCGCGTTCACGTATAACGTATGCGAAGGGTTTTCAGTCGTCCTTTTTCGTCCCAAAAACTCTACCTTTAAGGCCAGGTGCACTGCTAGTCGGCGGGATGCTTCGTTCAGAATAAAGTTCGCCATGCCCGACGGAAGTCGCCCCCGCTTGAGCAGAAGAATGAGAAGAAGAAGCAACCTTCTTTTCCTTAGTGGATGAGGCTTGTTTCGAGGCTATTACTGGAGACTTCGAAGACTCGGAGAAGAAACAAAGAGAAACTCGAACGGACAAAAGCTTTCTTTCGCAGAAGACGGATGAAAAAGTTTTTCTCTCAGAAACTTGGGGTATATATAGAGTTCGGATGGACTCCTCGAATCCCGAACCAAATCTCACATTTAATATTTGATTATGATTGGGGACTACGTCAGCCTATTTACTCAGAGAAGGCGGACAGTCAGCGAATTCGAAAAGTTTTCGTGCGAGGAAGATTCGCGGTTTTTACGCTAAGGAGCTTTCTACGCTCGACAGCTACGGATCTACAGTTTTACGCTCACAGGCTACAAGTCTATGGTTTTACGCCCGAATGCTCTCATGCTCGGTAGCTTTTACGCTCGAGAGGCTACGAACCTACGACTTTCACGCTCAGCAGCTACGAATCTACGATCTCACGCTCGGTGGCTTTTTACGCTCAGAGGCAACAGATCCACGACTTCACGCTCGGAAGATTTTCTTTTCATAAGCTACAAATCTATAGTTTTTCGCTAAGGAGCTTTCTATGCTCGACAGCTACGGATCTACGGTTTTATGCTCACAGACTACAAGTCTATGATTTTATGCCCGGATGCTCTCATGCTCGGTAGCTTTTACACTCGAGAGGCTACGAACCTACGACTTTCACGCTCAGCAGCTACGAATCTATGATCTCACGCTCGGTGGATTTTTACGCTCAGAGGCAATGAACTTATGATTTCACGCTCAACGACTTTCCGCATATCTAAAAAATGTGCAGGCCAGTACAGTACATCGGAACAAATTCTCAAGGCGGTCAATTACAGGAGTTCACACAGAATATACTCCTTCTTGACCTCAAAATATCCCAAGTACCCAAAGTATACAGAGTTCAACATTAAAAATTACTCTTCTTCATGGGTCGATTCGAAGTTCATCCAGAATCCAGTCTGAATATTTCGTCTACAGTTCAAGTTGGCAACTCAGTCTTTGACAGCCAGTTCTCGCCCTGCTCCAAGGGATTTTTGAGAAATCATTCTTGAAGACGATGGTCTGAACAAGATTTCTGTTTAACAGAAGTAAAAAATAGTTCAGAATTCTACACGGTTCCTCATTCCTAACAGCAGGACAGTTCGAACACTCGACTGCTAAAGCGGCTTTTTGCGCATCCTTAGTTATGCGTAAAAGACATGACAGGACCTAGCACTCTTTCTAAACAGAGTCAGCGTAAAGTATCAGACGTGTCGAAGCTACACATATTCAGACTTCACAGCAAAGTTTGGCAAAATGATCATATGCACAGAAGAAGACGATCTTATTAAAAATCATGATTATATATGAGGGAAATCCAGTCTACAAGGGTTTTTTCTTCACTTTCATGATTACATATGAGGGAAATCCCGTCTACAAGGGGTTTATCATTTTTATTTAAAGATCGCGCCCAGAATCTGTTTCGGCCAGGTTCTCGCATGGGCGACATTCTTCATCCATCTTCTCCAGCAGCCATTCGTTGACCGCAAAATGACTGACATATGATCAACGGCGGAAGGATACACAACTGAGCCTAGACCCATCCTCCAATACGAAGAAGCAGGGTAAATCTGCTTTCTTGCGTCCAGCACCGTGACAAATTGAGTTGAGATATTTCACCCAACTCAATCTCGGACAGCAACTAGTTTGTCTACCCTTGTCCGTAGGTAACGGGAGAAGGCACCACTTGCAAGCTGCCTGGTCAAATATGACCCTTCCTCTCTCCCGAAGAACCGTCATACAAAGTTGTTGATTATCCCGAGCAAGGGAGGCTATGATATCCTTCCATGATCCATCGTTGCAGAGGACATTTGCACGAAGATGTCGTCTTTTTCGGCTCCGTATATGCTGGAAGAGCATGATCTCCTTCTTCCTCAAGTCGACCCGACGAACTCCGGCCATCATCTCTGTGTGGTGAAGGAAGTGTGGGAAGAACAGGTTAACTCCTCAGCCTTTTTATAGGCAAAAAAGATCACACCGATCCCCAATAACTCCGCCATAAAGTCAGCCTTGAAAGAACGTGTTAGACTTGACCGTTTCAGGCTCCATTCAGAGCATTTCAAATTACTAGGAACGATTCATGCTTCATTCAAAGTATTTCAAATTATGAGAAATTTAAAAGCTTTGAAGGGGGTCTTGTAGAAACATAAAAAATACGCCGAATAGCTCTACGCAGCATGTTGATACAGGGCAGCATAAACAAAGGACCTCAGAGCCATCAAACGTGCAACAGAGCTTTTCCGCTGGACACGGCATAAAATATAGGCTCAAGGACCATCCGCGTAATGCAGTATGTCCAGGCTGCTTCAGAGTAAAAAATGTGCTACATCGCCTTTATGGCGTAAAACTCACCCGCTTTCAATGCAGCATTGAAGTATACGAGGAACGCTCCGTATTCTTCAAAATGAACCTGTCAGATCATGCAATGAACCTGACATCTGGGCTCCTGACAAAGAGTACTGCACGACAACCCAAGCGACGGCTATAATGATGGCGCAGTACTGCAACCCAGGCTGTCATTTACTGTCATTTCCTTGGCGTAGACCGCTTCTACGCATTCAAAGGAATACGCCGCCTAGTTTTACACAGGCAGATATGAGCTGTTTACGCTCCACAGAAGACAAACAGCCTGCCACGTCAAAAGCTGCTCTTCGTACAGGGCTCGAGGTGCGTCTCTGTATTTAATATGCAGAGCGGTGACAGGTTCTCAAGATACGTCTCTGCATTTAATGCGTCAAATACTGACAGATGCCCGAGGCACGTCTCTGTATTTTATGCGCAGAAGGGTGGCAAACCTTCAAAACACGCCTCTGTATTTAATGCACAGGATAATGGTGGATCTCTGCATTTAATGCAGAAGATTTGATTAAATGTCACCAAACCGTCGTCTAGTGACATTTCTTTTGCGCCAGCTGCTCTTACGCATATAAAGGATACGCTGCCCAGTTTTACACTGGTAGACGTGAGCTTCTTATGCTCCGCAGAAGGGAGACAGACCGCCACATCAGCAGTTACTCTTCGTACAGAATTCGAGGCGCGTATCTGCATTTAATGTGCAGAATGATGGCAAATCTTAAAGACAAGCCTCTGCATTTAATGCGCATGATGGGGCAGATATCTGCATTTAATGCAAAAGATTTGATTATATCTCCAAGAGCCGTAATTCTGGCTAAAACGTCCATATTGCCCGGCTTCTATGCCTGCTCGGCTTCTATGCCCACTCGGCTTCTACGCCTGCCCGACTTCTACGCCTGCTCGATTTCTATGCCCACTCGGCTTCTATGCCTACTTGGCTTCTACGCCATGGTGACAGTCATTTGGCTTCTACGCCAACCTCTTCTACACAAGGGATAACTACCTACGTGGCTTCTACGTCGTGATCTTCGCAGCAGATATACGCATTTTTGTCCCTTAGTTGGACACGCATCACATGCTCATTCGAAAGGTCATCTATATGCAGGCATTGATTATTTTAAACCGTCATGTAAAAGGGTGTTGTACTTTCCACTACTCGGTTTCTACGCCGACTGTGTGGTCACTGTCACTAAAAACTCTATAAATAGAGACCTCTATCAACAGAGGAAAAGGGGGAGAAAACTGGAAGAATTGGAGGTCGAGAGAGAGAGAGAGAAGAATCCAGAGCTCAGGCAAAGAGAAGGGATCGACGACTTTGGCATCGGGCATCTACCCTCTTTAACAACCTTCGAAGCTGCTTTCTGTCTTCCACGGCACTTCTTCAACATCGTGTGGTCCAAGGGCTAAAGTGATCGACTACAGATCAGACACCTATAGCAATATTTATCCAGATTAAATAAATTATACTTAGACATCCTCGTATAGGATTAAATTGTACAATCTTGTTTGTAAACATCGAAGAAAGGGCGGGTTTTCGTATAAGACCTCATTTTCCATATTCTCTCACATTTATTATCCGAAATACTCATCAAACTTATTAGAACTCACGATTACTTGCGCCTTCTATAACACCCATGTTTCACTTTACTCTCATGGGCATGTACTCTCATGGGCATGTATATGGTTCTTCATCTCGATGGATGTATATGTATTTTTCTTTAATCTTTTACAGCCTGTTAAACTAATATGTGATACGCTTCACCATTTTCATTACTAATCCTGATATTTCTCTACTCATGACATCTCATTATAACTCTTTATGCATATATATTTCTTTACTTTTAACACACCCGATATCAATTATCAAATTGAACATCATGCTCCATTAATCCTTAACACAATTCCTGGATACTTAATTGTTTACATAGATCATCCAATTACATAATCATGATTATCCAGGACGGGTATGTTGGCTCTGATACTAACTCTTGGAACTATCACTGATACTCTATACTCTCCTTTACTCATAGTACTATAATGACACATATCCTAGAGCTATTGCTATAAGGTACTATGCTATGGGTTAACTCTAGATTAAGGCCTACTGCTCACATGTCCAACTAGGAAACACTTACAAACTCACAAGCAACACTTAGTCAATACTAATACTCAGGACACAAACATAATTACAAGTCACTAATTATCATACTTAACAAGGAATCCTCAAAGAATAGAAGCTCAAAAAAGACTGGATTGAGGACTGAAGGTATTTCTACTGCTAGCAAACAAAAGAACGATGGAATAAAGTCCTGTAATAACAGAAATAGATAAGTGTTGAGATGATACTTTAAGAACCAATTTAAGATACAACCTGATAATCATACACGTCTGTCCGAAATCATGACACATAGAATCCTCGCCACGCCAGTAAGCATAGGTGCAATAAATGACAGGTTCCGTAACTAAAGTATGCAAACCTATAATCATGTCATCTAGAATCCTCGCCACGCCAACCGATATGGCTATAAAAGACTCTAAGTTTCATAACTACAGTATGTACATCCAAGTCAGGTTCCTACGTTCTCGTCACGACAGCTAATATGGCTGTGATAAACTCTAGGTTCCATAACCAAAGTAGACGTTTTACCTTTCTCACTGTCCTCATCAACATATGTCATCAGATGATACCGTAAATTTTTGCCCGTAAAATTCATCTCGATATAAAATCAACTCAACAACGATACCAAGAATTTAAATTTTATAACTGGTCAACAAGAATCAAACTTAATATCAACAAGCGAGAACAGACGAAAACAAGGGGAAAGGAATTTAAATTGGAAATTGAAATAAGATTCTCAAGGGGTCGTCCCAGGAATCTCTCAAGAATTTTGTGATTGAGTATCCACTCTCATCCTAGTATCCTATGTCCTATATTCTATAACAGGCACGCAGTAGTACAACTAATACGTCGCACTACCACGATATCGCACAACTTGCGAAGTCTGACCTGCATGGGCCACCACTAAAAACGTGTCACGATCCGCACTCGGTATAGGGGCATGAGAGCGTGGGTACATCTAGCCTACGCCGTAGAATCAGCGGTAGAACGCTGTCTAGGTCTTGATACTGTCTAATCAATCTCACATGGATATCCAACTCCATAAGGAGACACGGATAATCACAAAATAATATGAACAACATACTCAATCACATAACTACAACACGATGAGATCTCGAAGAGATAAGATAAAATGCAACACAAGTCTAAATAGAATAATCTAACTCAATAATATAATCCAAGTCTCAACAAGTATGTCAGAGACAAATCCGGTACCAAAATAACATGCTAAAAGAACTAACTAGATAACTAGTAATTCCGGCTAAACCTCCCGGAATCACAACTGAACTACCAAGTCCAATACTGCAGCTACTCACCCTGTGGTCCATAAGTGTCGGACACCAGTCCTCTAGGCATAGTCTAGAAAATATTTTCCAGTCAGGAAGGAGCAAAGTACATCTCAAATAACATTTCCATTTAATTGATAAGGGCTATAAAAAAATAAACAGATAATGCTATATACTGAGAGAAGATAATGAATAAATGCAATGGCAAAATAAAGAGATAGGCAATGTAAAGAGACATGTAATATAGACAATATGAAACAGGCAGTGCATATATGAAACAAAGAGAACGAGTTACAATATCATATACGGGTGATGTAGTATATGATCTAAAATAGAGAACTGTAACTATTATAAGTGTTTGAAATATCAGTCTATCATATGATCGGCTTGGGACAGGATCAGGCTGGCTACATATGATTAGCTATGATTCATGTAAGGTCAGGCTAACCATTTAGTTAGCTATGATGCATATAGAGGTCAGGCTAATCATATATAACAGCTATGAGGTATGTAATGGTCAGGCCGCACCCGACGTGAGATGTGGGGTGAGTTATGATGCATGTAGAGTTGGGTATGATCACATAATCTACTAATATTTTCCCTGCTCCCAACTAGTACAGTGGATCCAATCATGACACATCACAATACACGAGAAATGTCTAATATATCATCAATATAACATCTCATGATTGTAGGTCCAATCTATATACTAGTCCGTGTAGCACAGTATCAAGAATCAGATGTAACATTTCTAAATACTGGAATTATAGATATTATCAAATAATTGGAAATTATCAGAGAATGTACTCGCCTTGGGTCCTTAGCTGGTAATACCAATATCCTGTTCCAGTGCATCGCCTAGATGATCCAACAGTCCTATAGACATATCCTAAAATAATACAATATTTGCATCAGATGCTACACTAACACACAATCAAAATACACTGAACTCGGGACTACGCTAGGTATGATACTGGTCAACTAGGGTCATCTAGTAGATAGACAAAATATATATATATATATATATATATATATATATATATATATATATATATATATATATATATATATATATATATATATATATATATATATATATATATATATATATATATATATATATCATACACATTAATACTAATTAATTACAATTATAAAAGATACATATATAAATATACATATTATACATATTATTAATTATAAATATCAATACTCAATACATACATAATATATATAGTTGAGCAATATATAAATATATATATATCATATGTATGCCACAAATATATTTAATTATATATCTATTAGTTTGAGAAAAAGCTTATATATATATATATATATATATATATATATATATATATATATATATACCAATTTAATACATATACCATATACGTATATAAGTACATATATATACCAATATAAATATATATATGCTACATATATATACATACCAAAAATACAATTTTACCAACCATATACTAGATAAATACATATAATCTATATATATATATCAACATTAATATTAACAAATACTGATGCTATTATACTAATTGAGTTTATACTATGTATACATATACATACTACTAGATATTAAGAATATACTAAATGCATATACAAAATATATATATATATATATATATATATATATATATATATATATATATATATATATATATATATATATATATATTAAATACATACTAAAATAAATACTAACATACATTATGAATACGTATATACTATTGTATACCAATACAATATATATATATATATATTTATATCAAAATACATTTATATATATATACCAAATATGTATTTGCTAACATATACTGTATTCTTGTATATATATATATATATATATATATATATATATATATATATATATATATATATATATATATATATATGTGTGTGTGTGTGTGTGTGTGTGTGTGTGTGTATATATTAATACATACACACACCAATACATACATATATGTATATGAATACATATACACTAAGTTGTATACTAATACATAAGTATAATACTAATAAAGGAGGGAAGTGGGAGAGGGAGAGGGAGAGGGAGCTCACGGTAGAGGGTAGTGGTTCCGATGGTGGTGGTAGTGACAGTTGATGATGATGGTGCTGCTGCTGCTGCTTCGGGTGGCCGCCGGGGGAGGAGCTGGCCGGAGAAGGGAAGAGGCAGAGGAATGAGGGAGAGGGAGTTCGTGAGTGATGAAGTTGGTTCGAGGGGTGAAGATGATGGGGAAGTTGAGGGTGGTGAGCTGTGCATATGAGGAGGCCGGGGTGGAGTCCGGTGACCGGTGCACAGCGCCGGGGAAGATGGAGATCGGGAAGAGGATGAACGGAGGTGGCGAGCTCGTCGGAGAAAGGAGCTCGGGACTCGGGGTGCACTGCTTGGAGAAGAGAAGAGGCCGGGTGGAGCTTCGAATCGCCGGGAAGTAGGGAGGTGATGTAGGCAGCGGGCTCGCGGGGCTGTTGATGGCCGGAGGGGAATGTGATACAGGTAGGAGCGAGGCCGGGGTGCTCGGTGGTAGTACGGGGGTGGTCGAGACTGCTGATGACGATGGTGGTGGAGGTTCTCGTGGTCGGTGGAGGAGCTAGGAGGAGGAGCGGGTCGATGTAGGGAGTCAGGTGGAGCTCGTCTAGCAGAGGGAGGTTGCACCGGGCTGGGATGTGCAGGTGGAGTTGAGTCAGTTGGTATCGGGGAGAGTTTGGCTGGTGATGGAGGAGATTCAGATCGGCCGCCGGGGGATGTCGACCGGAGTAGGGTGGTTGCAGCTGCTCGGCAGGAGGAGCTGTAGCCGCCGGAGAAGGAGAGATGGGGTGGTTCGACTCTAGAACTCAGGCCGGGCTGACGTGGGGAGCGACCGGGGATGAGCTCGGGGTTGAGGTGTAGCTCGGGTTGAGCAGCCGGGGAAGGGAGGCAGGTCGGGGAGTGGTTTGGCCGGACTGGGTGGCCGGACGGTCGGGCTGGAGGTGACCGGAGGTTGAAGGAGGGTTGGTTTTGGTTTGTTTGTGAAGGTGTTGTATTTGTGAGGAATTTTCATGGGGATGGTAGTTTTGTATGTGGGAGGAGATGATGTGGCCTCTTAGGAATTAGGGGCCAGCCAAGCCTAGGGTTGGGGTTGCCTTTGAAAAAGGGGTTGAGGAATATATAAGGGGTTGTGTGGTGGGGATGGCTCCATTTTAAATGGATGGCCATGATTCAACATGGAGAAAATTCAAACAAAAAGGAGGAGAGAGGGGTTGGGTTGACTAGTCAAAGAAGGGGGTTGTTTTCTTCATTTGGGTTAAACCAATAAGATGGTGACACATCATTGCAATTTTGTAATTAAGTCCCCAACAATTAGAAAACTGCACAGAAGTGGGTTTCTGGATTTAATTAATTAAAATTAGATACAATTGGCGTTCTAAAATTAATTAGGAGTACATGGGGCCAAAATTAGGTTGGGTCACAAATATCATTAGTGAAGAAGACTCAGAACAAAATATTTTCCTAATTTGGGTTGTACGAAAAATGGGTCGAGATTGCCTCCAATTTCGATTGGAACGCACAACGATATAAAGTTAGAATTTATTTAGAAATTAAATAAACGTCTGTGACGAATATTGTGCGGCTAAAATAAAGCACAAGGGAGCATAATTATGAGTTACAAAAAGGTCTGAATGGAAGGCGGGCACGTCTTGGGCAAGGTTGTGAAATATGTTGGAAGACAAAAGATAGGGTAGCGCTCCAAATATCGAAGCAACGGTAAGGCACGATAATTAAATAAAATTACGGCAATTAATTATAATTAAATATTATACAATCATTTATACATTAATTATGAAAATACGAAAATACCCCTAATCTGAAATGTGGGGGTGACAACACTTTCAGGTTTATACTTCAACGGAAGGACTATTTGATAGTCTTCTGGCTAACTAGATGCATGCACGATACATATGGTGTTACTTGATTGTGGCATAAATTCATGTGGAAAGCATTAAAACGAGACAATGAGTACAAACGACAATGTAAGCAGGTAAGCATGCATTTATATAAAACATAAGCATTTACGTTGGCACGGTCTAAGGAGTACGAGGAGTGCAACCGTACAGGGACATATCGAGCGACGTAGTTCTTGTAATGTCCCGCTCTGCGTCGATATTATGTATCAAAGTGAGTGGGCAGAACTTTGTTCTCTGATTCTTGCACGCCATAATAATAACCTGAGTATTTTGAATGCTTGTTTTGAACAAGAGAATGATAGAACCTGCCTTGCATGCTAAAGAACGAACTCACCTAGCTTGTCTTTGAAACGAATATGTCTGCTTAACTAAGAGACCCTGAAACGCCTGTCTAAGACTAAGTGTTTGCATGAACATGTTCACTATCGCCTATTCTTCAAGAGAACCATATCGTGTGCCTGAATGTGTTCAAAGATAAGGCGGCTTGCCCGCAACAATAAAATATAGTCTGATAGTTCGTCTCGTCTGTATCCTAAAGTTTATTTGATAGTATTTTCATGCATTCGCATCGGTCGGACAATAGCTATTGGTGGAGAGCTGAACTGCATGTGTCACGGCTTCTACAGAGATAGTGGAAAGCAACCATGAGTCACAGCTGCCAATAGCATCAGATAAATGAGTCATTGGTAAGTTGGACCAACCGCTGCCGATCCTGAGATACTCGGGGACTGCACTGCATATAAGATAGTTCATTGTGTTGGCTTGGATAGATGGACTGCCCCTAAGATATGCATGTGTGTCTAGATGTGCATTTGTCCCTAGAGTCTTGAGTATAACTCACGAGACACGCTGCGCACCCCCTGAAACAGAACAATCGGCTTGTCTTGCTTATATCGCATATGAAACTCTATTTTCTAAAGATGTTTCCAAAATAATGTAATATGACTCTGTTCTTCTGCTGCATGAAATGAACATAGGTAAAACTAGAAAGATCACTAGTAATGTAATATTTTATAACATGATTACTTAGTGTTGGTTTTAGTGAATGCTTGCTTCTGTTCAGTTATTTATTCTCACTAGTACTTATAAAGTGCTGACCCACCAACAGTTTACTTGCTTGCAGGAACTGGATCGTACGAGGGAGCGATAGGCGTACCTCAATCCCCAAGACCCGAAATTCTGGTTTCGATTGCCTCGAGTTACTATCATATAAAGGGGCATAATGTATGGAACGATGCCTTTGCTAAGAGAAACCCAGTCCCTCGATTTGCCCCAAAAACTCAGTTGGCTAAATGCATTGCATTGCAACAATGTCCCTCCACTGCTTACTCGATTGATGCTATGATAGCAAAACAACTTAAACGATGTTGTCTTGTGCGGGCGCAACCCTAGGCTCGCACGGCATCACGTCTCGGTATCAAATGGCCATACGTGCCCCATCGGGAGGCGCCAAGGCGTGGTGATTCTTGTCCGGTGCACCGAGGCACGGTAATTTGCGTCCGGTTCGCGGCGGGGGAAGTGGTGGTCCGGGCGGCCCTCGGGGTCGGGGCATGACAGTTCTTAAGGCGAGCAGTGTAAACGAGTGAAGCAGTGCACTACGAAGGGTCCATAATGTTCTACTCGAGGTATAGTGGGATCTACTTGTACGAAGCAAAGTTAGCATGCGAGGGTCCACGTTATAAGCCAAGTTTTATTTTCATGTTCTAACACAAGCAAATACAAGATGGGATTATTTCTTTAGCTAGGTGCATTGTATTCTTTATTAGCATGCAAGGGGTGATTCACCTAGCGACTAGCATGTATCGTCCATATTTTAAGTGTGCTGGCTAAGCAAAGACAAGTTCATCGTAGCCACCCACCTTAGCGATGAATCACCTCTGTCGAGTGATACTCCGAGCGAGCCTTTAAAAGTCTAACTATGAACTCCTGAAGGGACAAGTCTAAAAATCCTTTACCTCAAATGAGTCTTCTCGCTGAGCAAAGCGAGTCGGGTCGTTACACTTGCGACGTTTGAATCGGCTGTCCACTTGAACGGAACGGGTCATTACATTATACACCACTCAGAAAAAGTCTCATCCTCGAGACTTCCTGAGCGCAAACCGGTCTATCGCAAACTATCGAATCTATCTTAAGCATAGCAATCGGTATCAGTAGATTCGTTCGAACATAATTTCTTACTCGTTCCTTATATTGTGTCGCGTGTATGCTGGGTCAGTCTCATTGAATGACTCTATCATTCAATCCAAGCTCTAACTAGGTCTCAACTGCGCCTTAGCGCGAAACATATTATCGCTTAACGCAGGGTACGGTATAATCCATCTTGAATGATGATCTAAGGTTAAGCCAAACTTATCCAAATATTTATACTCGTCTATGTGAATCTAACATATTCACTTATACTAGCATTCGAGATCAGCATATCGCGAGGTCTTGATCGTGCACATATTCAAAACGTCCCTCAAACATATGCATGTCAACCAACTTAACGATAGTGAAGTCTTTGAACTCGAGTTCAACATATCATTGAGTCTTGGATCGTGCACACATTCAAGGCGTCCCTCAAACATATGCATTCAACCAAACTTAGCGATAGTAAAGACAGACAAGCTACTCGTAAAAATCTTAAGGGTTTTCGTCTTACAAATCAGAATGATACTTCCAGCTGGGTCAATAAAATTCCCAGTCATTTCCAATCTGACTCAAATCAAGCTTTGCACTACCGTTGAGCAAGATCTATCCGATCAACGACTAGCGTCCATGTCCTATCGTACATTCTATTTGTATCAAACATAGCACACACTTACCGTTCCCAGTCTAACTCTAAGTCTTGCTGCCCCAGTTCTATGGCTTGCTCAAGCAATACTCTAAAGTCGGTTAAACAAGTTCTTTCACTTAGCACAGGGTCGTCTGCCTAATTATAAAGTTAGCTCACAAGGTCATAGGTACAAGTTCAAGCACACGATTCATCATGCAAATTTGTCGCAAGATGCTTGTCCCAATTCCTAAGGTTAAATCATTATTTATTTTGTACGGGATATTCTACCAAAGCTCGTTTCACTCAAATTTTTAAATATCGAGCACAAATCATCCTACACACATTAATACGTTCATTGCACGAGTCTATTCAGTTAAATCCATAATATATCCAAGATGCATGACAAGCCTAGCAATTCACAGAGTCTATCTCCTTCAAACATATTTTGATAGAATCCATATATCCATTATAAGCCTAGACCACCAAGCCATGATTCAATTCTAAATCTTTAATCATAACTCTAACTCGTCCAACAAGATTTATGTATCCGTTCACGAAACCATCAAGCGTGACTTACTCCACGTTCTAGGCTAACTCATCCAGGAAATACTTTTGATTTACTTGTATTCTCAAACTCGTCTTATCGTGTTGAACCACAAGTCAAGATGATCCATTAGTTGTCATACTTCGGTCTCCAGTAAGTTTTATCATCCTCGTTGGACGTGAGATCACCATACCAACGCTTTCGCTAGATAATCGTCCTAATCCGGACGTAACGTATGTATGAGCATAGAGTTACGCTCACAAAAGACAAGAACGTCGAATATTATGGTTATCATCGAAACGATCGAGACTTCCTTATCAGTTTACTTTGCTCTATCCAAGATATATATAATCCTTTAAGTCATGTCGGTTCCTGCCACGATCATAATTTATCTAGCCAAATTTTCTAACTTTAATGTTACCGTTTGATAAATCCATAATCTTACTTCTTGCATTCTTCAAACAACTAAGTTACAAATATTCAAGCCAAAGTCTATCCACTTTTGATACGTTCCATTCATCGAGTTTGTTTAGAATAATTATCGAACATATTCTCATGAGTTCGATCATCCTCTCCGGAGGTAAAATTACTACGTCGGTGCTCCCGCAGGATAATCGTTCTCGATCGGGACTGATTTTGAAGGTTATCTTTTCGAACTAGATTCAAGATCGTTCTTCCAAACTCTAGGTCAAATACGTTATCGCTTGCCTCTTTCATCGAACCACAATATTCATCCTCAGGCTAAATTCTATTTGAGCGATATTCTACTCAAGTTCAATCAGTTTGATTCAATTTGAAATCGCTCATACAATCCATCCAAGTTTCCAACAAGTTTTTTTAACCAAGATATTGATTCCATTACCTTGAATCCCTATTCGATATAAGTCTTATCACTTATTCAAGACATACTCAATCGTTCAAACCAACTATCGCACAAGATCTATGAATTCGTTTGAATATTTCCAAAATGATTCATACACCACTCAAAAATTGAGTCACCCAATTAAATCCTCAATCATGTTTGCATCACTTGCTAGCATATTCATTAAGTTGTTCCTTAGAATTCATGTATGATACCTAAGCATCACCTGATAAATCTTATTCTCTTATATATCATTGTTGATAGTCATCCACGTAAACCACATCTGATTTGTATCTGTCGACAGGAAATATCGTCCGAGCTATTTCCAAAATTCAAACACGATTCTCTATATTTGCCTTAGCGATAATCTGATAATATTTCTATCGGTTGTCATTCTAAGTCTGACTTATCCTTATATGAACGATATCCCGATCTTGCTTGCAAACTTGCTCGCACCAAAGGGTCTTGGCGCGAGATACTCTACACAACTTAGCCGAAAGGCTGTGTGCATAGCTAACCGTCTGAACGATATTCCATCTCGCACACTAACCAGCTGGAAAATCATGTATAGGTATTAGGGTTCGCACATAACTTGCAAATTATAGCATGAGTCTATTCCCATAAAGTCTAACACAGGTCGAAACAAGGCTCATCGTATTACAATTTTGTACAAGCAAGCATATCATTCATATGTACTTTTTAAAATTATTTAGACTCATTGTATAGAATATCTTATCGGGTCAACGACAGAGAGTGTATGCATATAACCCACGAACGAGCTTTTAAAACTGAGAAAATTGATACAAAATCCAAAGGCGTAAAGCCATGCTCTGATACCAATATGTCACGCCCCAACCTTCAGCAGGTAATCGGCCATCCCCGCTAGGCATGAATTACCGTGCCAGCACTCCTGCGGGACAATCATTCACATCTGGATGTAATGCCGCACGAGCACAAGCTGCACCCGTGCAAGGCCGTGATCAAAATAGGCGGTAAAATGACTAAGCCACAGAGTCGCACAGATAGTCTGAATGCAGCAGAATAAGAAACGAACAGGCGATTGGTAACAAATTTACAGAGTCGTCAATAGCGGAAGCATTAAATAACACAAGTACGGAAGTAAAATAAACTCTTTATTGATATTGAACAAGTATTACAAGCGGTGCTAGGCCGAGATTATAAGTCGCTCAAGCTCTCTCTCTCTCTCTTGAAACAGTAAAAGCGTGCCAAGTGGCTACAATTGTGGAATGATACATAGGCGATGTTCCAACATTATGTCTTATATGTGTGCTTTAGTTCCGGATGCAACGTTCCAAGGCTCCAGAGTGAACTCCACGCCTTAGCACGCACGAAGGGGTTTTCGTACCGAACGAGGTTCTTCCGCACCCTGCAAGCAATCTGGTGGGTTATCAGTACATGAATGCACTGGTGGGGAGGCTTCTCACCCGCTCGACAAATCCAAACACGTTATATAGGTTCCGTGCACCATCTATTAAGTTATCTTTCTAGTCTTGCCTTAGGATCAGTTTTATGGCATAATGTACAAGCCTACACGTGAGGCTGTGCGCCATACGATATAAAAAGGAACATGGCGATACTTACCAACTTACCATTCGTCCTTCCCTGTCCAAGAAAAACCAAGTTAAACCATGCACAGTTATATATATATAATCCATAGAAAATGCATAAGCAAGCACGAGTGTCATGAGCGGAGTTCTATTTCAGGTGCACGAGTTACACAGATTATCCAGAAGTGTTGTAGAAGATGTTCAAGTGTTCAATTATGTATAAGTGTGTTATACTAATATCCGTTCAGGTGATTTATATTCTATTATATGATGCAATGACTCGCACACGAATTATCGCTAAGTGAGAATAACTTATCTATATGAACAGGTGTCGCTGGCATAGCTATAAATAATGGATTACAATCAAGAGAGAGAATGGTACATGACTAAAGGAACGAGACATCACATACATCCTGCCTGCACTGATGACTACTTAGTCTAAGGTGAGAATGGCGTAAAGGAAGGTTCACAAGGCGCTACACGCCATCTTGCCTTGAAACAGACAGACTAACAGATGTTTCGTCCGGATCAGATCAACTCCAGTGCCCTGGAGACTGTCTGCATGAACCGATTGAATATCTTGTGCACAAGTTATCCGCGACATGCACGTATTGGGTCTCAGATTCACGGGATTCATGACATATTTTTTCTTGATTCTTGTTCAGAACGAGTATGCTCCACGAGCTATGATTCTTGCTTTACTTGACATAATACAATCCCCTGGTTCGAGAATTGCCTTGGCGACTTAACGGTCCCGAACACTTCCAGGTTTATACTTGCATGAAAGGACTATTTGGTAGTCTTCTGGCTAACTAGATGCATGCACGATACAGATAGTGTTACTTGATTATGGCATAAATTCATATGGCAAGCATTAAAATGAGGCAACGAGTACAAACTATAATGTAAGCAAGCAAGCATGCATTTATATGAAACATAAGCATTTACGTTGTCACGGTCTAAGGGGTAGTGCGAGGAGTGAAACCGTACAGGGACATATCGAGCGACGTAGATCTTAAGGCGAGTAGTGTAAATGAGTGAAGTGGTGCACTACGAAGGGTCCATAATGATCTACTCGAGGCATATCGGGGTATACTTGCACGAAGCAAAGTTAGCATGCGAGGGTCCATGTTATAAGCCAAGTTTTATTTTCATGTTCTAACACAAGCAAATACAAGATGGGATTATTCCCTTAGCTAGGTGCGTTGTATTCTTTATTTGCATGCAAGGGGTGATTCACCTAGCGACTAGCATGTATCGTCTATATTTTAAGTGTGTTGGCTAAGCAAAGACAAGTTCATCGTAGCCACCCACCTTAGCGATGATTTGCCTCGGTCTATCGATACTCCGAGCCAGCCTTTGAAAGTCTAAGTCTGAACTCCTGAAGGGCCAAGTCTGAAAATCCTTTGCCTCAAACGAGTCTTCTCGCTGAGCAAAGCGGGTCGGGTCGTTGCACTTATGACATTTGAATCAGTTGTCCGCTTGAACAAAATAGGTCGTTACATGAACCACATTTTATAATATCTTATCTGAACAAATTAAGCAAGACTACATCATCACTCCAAACATCTTGATTTCTAGCACAACTTATATCTCACCAATCTGATCCATCGAGAATTTAGTGTAATGCCTTTGCGCGGAGCATGGCATTACATGGCGTGTTCCCTATGACCTACCAAGTGCGTCAGTTGTGGTAGTTTATTATGTTTTGTTTCGGTTATATTATTAGTTACTTATTATGTTATGTTTTGTTATATATTACAAGCATGATCAAGTATCTTTGGCAATCCGGGCACTGCAATGCAGATTATAGCGAACTAACTCTGTTGCATCTATCAGTAAATAAGTTATGTGATAATCCTAGCTAATTAATGATTAGTAAGCCATAAATGATGTTTGATTGTACATTCTAGTTTCATATATTCATTCGCTAGCATTCTAGTCTTGTGTCAGTGCGAGACTAAAGGCTAAGTCATACTCAGGAGAAGGCCCACAATCTCGATCCTTGTATGGTTTATGGGTTATGGTCCTGCTCCAGAGTGGTCCCTATGTTATCTCTTCGCATGTTATCCTTTCTCGTTTTATAGATAGTTATTGTTTGGTAATTCATTTTACTTTTCTCAATTTTATTGAGATGCATGTGTTGGTACCGTACAAGTCTTGACCCACATTTTTTGTTATTTGTCTTATTTTCTCATCGATATGATTGTTGTTTGTTGTTATTTTATTGAGTTTTGATTTCCACCTTGAGCTTCCTTGTTGTACTTATTGCTTGGGGTTTTGACCCCAATGGTTTTGTTTGGCCAGATTTACCTAAGGAGTCTAATGATTTGTCGTACCTTCTATTGGATGGCCTACACCCTTAGATTAGCGATCCTAAGTCATTAGTGGGTTTCCTTTCCACTCGTTATATTTATATTTATTTTATGGAATTTAGCCCATGACAAGTGTTAGTCTTATATTTTGGGAACATATTCCTTCTAACTTTGGTCAACATAATTTGTACATATTAGTCCTTGGCTATAGTATAATCATGTATATATTTAGACTATGCTAGTGTAGCATTTTGCCTTTACTAGCCCCATGGTCATATATGATATGTATTTGGGATGTCTTATTTCTTTCATGTATGATATACTCTTGTTATTGTTATTTTTGGAATGAGAGATATGATTTGTCGGTCTTGACTGAAGTCTTCTACATGCTAAAGTCCTCCCACCCATATTCTAGATAGTCACGACCGTCTTACAATATTTTAGTGTACCTTGTACGACATAGTCGGCCTCATCAATCTTTGTCTCTACCTATTTTGGGACTACGGTGTGTCATTCACTACAAGTTTAAAGAACCTCGGTTCTGGCGACTAGCAACTCAGTCACTTAACCAAAGAAGACAAACAACTTCCCTGCTTGTCATTTATTCATTTTTTTTGCAGATAACGATCGTACATTCTAGTTATAATTTAGGGTTATCTTTTATCAGCCGAATTTAGGAGAGAGGAGTCTAGGGTTTCCTTCAACTTCGCGTAGCCATATCTCCTAGCTCCGGACTCCAAATATGTCCTTGTTTCTTGTGTTGGAACTTTTTCGAGGTATAGTTTTTGAATATATAAAATTTTTTCATAAATTTTGAACCTATTTGTATGGAAAATTAGTGGAGTGCCAGTCATCCAAAACCTGACATGTTTTGGTATTTTCAAGATTTTGGGAGATCCAAAACTCAGAATCATGAACCGTTTGAAGTTTTGAAAAGCTGATATGACAAAATTTAACATATATTTTTCTAGAATTAAATATGTTACTTTACTATTCTGGAAAATTTGTACAACACATATGAGATCAGGGAACCAATAAAAACTGTCATTTGTTACCGTGACAGATTGCATATTGTTACCGTCTTAGTTATATTCACTAGATATCTTAGTTGTACTCTCTTACTATTTTCGTGTCATAGTTGTACCCTCAACTATTTTATGTCATATTTATACTCTCAAACTATTCCCGTGACATAGTAGTACTCTTCTTGTCATATAGTATCATGTCACAGTTCATCTTTCCTTTATTATTATTCTTCCATGCTTGTATATTATATTGTGTAGTGTTATGGTGACTTGCTCCAATCCTGACTGGATAAGTGTTTTTCAACTTTAGATGACATGGTTTGTCCCGAGGTTTATGGCGAGTACCTTGGTGACACTAACGTTACCAAAGTGCCGGTTGCTTCTACATATGCGGAGTCGCATATTCCTTCTCATGCTTCTTCAAATTATTCTTTTAGCTAGTAGGCTTAGTGGACTCTAGATTCTAGTTGCATTTATTTTATTTCTACCGGGTTTGTCCCCGAGACCATCTGAGTTGTAGTGGATAAATTTTTTAATTATTTATTTAGACTATTAGTTTAATTTCTTGCCATAACTTACTTTTTGGATGATATATGTGAATCGTGTGCTTGTTGTGGACCATTGTTATCATAGATAGCGTACTACTGCCGATGCTGCTGCGTAGGCTGGGCTTGGCCATGTACTCGTATCCCAAAAGTGGGAGCGGGTCATGACAAAAGTACTATTCTCAAATGCTCCTCATGTTCTTCTTCACTCTTTGAGTAGATTAGTATATCATCCATGAATACAATTACACATTTATCCAGGTACTAGTAGAATATTTTATTTATCATGTGTATAAAGATTGTGGATGCATTAGTCAATATGAATGGCATAATTTAAAATTATTAATGTCCATAGCGAGTTCTAAAAGTTGTCTTTGGTATATCTTTTTTTCTAAGTTTCACCTAGTGATATCATGATTTGAGATCAATCTTTGAAAATAACGGTAATCCTCCTAATTGATCAAATAATTTGTCGATCCTTGGTAATGGATATTTATTTTTTATAATTACTTCATTCAATTGCCTATAAACAATTAACAACCTCAAACGTCCATCCTTCTTCTTTACAAATAATTTGGGTGCTCCCCATAGTGATACACTTGGCCTAATAAATTCTTTAGCGAATAACTCCTTGATCTATTTATTTAATTTAGCCAGTCCTTATTTATTCATTAGGTATATCTTCTTTGCAATAGGAGAAGCTCTATGAATTAAATAAGTATTAAATTTGACAACTCTATCAGGTGGTAATCCAAATAATTCATCAGGGAAAATATCTTTAAATTTATCTTCAATTCTTGGCCATTCCTCAGTCTCCTGATTTTGAAAATTTTCTCCTGAAGGTAATTCAAAATTTTCTAATTCTTTTTTTATCAAATTCCTTCTGATTTTTGACAAACTCGTGTATGTCCTTGCTTGGTAACTAAAATAGAATACTTCCCTGACTATAGTTTATAAGTACCGAGGTCAAAGTTAACTAATCCATTCTAAGTACCACATCGTAATTATTCATAGGAAATATTAATAATCTAACTCAAAAACTTTTACCTCCCATCTTAACTAGATATTCTCTACATATTTTGTTAACTTCTACAATAGCATTCCCCGTAAGAATTTTCAATTTCTTGATTAAAGGTTGAGTTATTATATCATGCATGGATGCAAAAGATACAAATATAAAGGAGTGAGTTGCTCCAGAATCAAATAGTACTGATACGGGGCTATATGATACATGTATGGTATCTGTTATCACTTCTCCTGCCAACTCTTCCTCATTGACATTCATCATGAAGGCATGTCCATACTTTTTTTTTTCTTTTATTGTAACTCTGGTTTGCCTTATGTTCTTGATTGAACTGATGTGCTTATGGTACTAGGGATGATGATCTTTGCTGATATCCAGAGGGTACACGTGCTTGAGTTGGAGGTACTGGAGGTACTGCTAGTGTCATAGGTCTTGGTCTATTTATTTAAAGCATACGCCTTGACCAAAATCCTTGGTTCATAGGCCTTTTTCCTTGTGGAATAGTTTGAGTTCTAGGCCTCCCAATGGGATACCGATAGAGCTGTCAAGTGGGTCAGCCCATGCACTATAACAGGCATGGTCGGGCCTAAGGACAAAAATCTGAGTCTAGCCTGGCACGTGGCCCACAGCACGGTGGGTTTCGGACCGGGTCGGGCCGGGCTTGGACCGAAACTCGGGTTGTATTGATGGTGGTTGTAGTGGATTTGAGGCTAAAGGTACTAACTGTGTGTGTGTATATATATGTGAAGAATAATAGACTTGTAGGAGCAAGTTATTTGATATATATCCATGCTATGGAAGGACCATTTACACAACTTAAAGTGAATGCTAAATGGTTGAAACTGAAGCAAAACTCAACAAGTTACCAAGTCATGCTATTAATCTTCATCTAATGTTGTTTACTATAGAGTAGTAACAGTAAACATGGAAACTAGTTTAAGTATTGGAATGGTGTCCATATTTGTATTTTTAACTACTAACTACTATGCGTAAACAATAAAGATATGATAATACTTATATCCGCTCCATTTACACCTTGATATCTTTAATATAAGGGTGGAACATGATATCATCAAGATTATATTACTTAAAATATTTTTGAATGTATTCTTTTGAAGTGTCTGAATATCACTACTTTGGCCAATTTAGTTCAATAAATCCTTATGATCAAACAATTAAATCTGACTATTTATGCATGGTTAAGCTGCTGAGTAACTTCAACTAGGATATGATTGTTCAGTATATTGATAACTGAAGCGGACTAAGGAGATTATACTGTTTGCTTCCTTGAAACTTTTTAAATATTTTCTTATTTATGGGCCGAATTTGGTTCGGGCCGAGCTTCGGGTCGGGCTGGGCCTGAGCTTCAGGTTGGGCCCGGTCGGGCCACTCTTATGGGCCGAGATACGAGATCCGGCACGTCCCGATATACTGGGCCGGACCAGCCCAGGCCCAAGATTATTCGGATCAGGCCAGCACATGGGCCATTTTTTTGGGTCGAATTCGTGTCGGACTGGGCCGGGCCGGCCGACTTGACAGCTCTAGATATCGAGGACAATATTGTGCTTAATGTCCAGACGATCCATATTTCAGACATAATCCAAGAAACTTCCTGTATATGTTCTTTGTGTGACCTGGTTTCCCACAAAATGCATAATTTATTTGGGTTTTAACCTTCTCCACTTGTGTGTGTTTGACTTGGCCCTCTCATTGATTCCTTGCTTAAGAAGGACCTGTTTCATAGGTCCTTTTTTGACCACCCAATTTTGGGCCATATTTGTATCTTTTCTTGGTCCCTTACTGCTTCCACCACTTCAGCATAGGTTTGGCATTGGTAGGGTGCTACTCATGTCTTTAACTTGTTATCCAGTCCTTCACGAAATCGAGCTATCTTGGCCTTCTCAGTAGTCACCATATATGGACCAAATATGCTTAGACTTATAAATTTTGCAGCGTATTCATCTACAGAAGTTTTGTTCTGCTTCAAATAGATGAACATCCTTTCTAGCTCCATTCTGGATGTTATGGGGAAGAATCTTTCTTCAAATCTTTATTTAAATTCTACCCAAGACACAAACCTCATCAGATTCTTTTGGATGTTGTTCTTGACACAAAATGGTCACGGTCAACCTGATTATGATAATCGACAACACCAAGTCTAAATACAAAGTATATTTACTAGATGTGAAGGATTACTAATGAAGAAAGGCATTTGCACCAAACATTTGGATCTTCTTTTGTCTAGTCTTTTCTTATTTCAACAATGTAATTTGATATATATTGAGTCTAGGACTTATGTACATCGAGTCACACTGGCATACTATAAGACTAAATTATGTAGTCTCAAAATTCACTCAAAATAGCCTGAAATCTATTCACAAATACAATCCTAGAATTAGACCAAAACTAGCCTGACCTAAACATAGCACATTCTGGAATGAGGCCAACCGAACACTGGCCGAACTCAGTTATAGACCGAACTCGGTTTGTGAAAATCAGAAATAATGCTAGTTGTTAAATTCCTGATTTTTTTGACTCCAACGTTCAAAATTTTAAATATCTGGAGTCCTAATTCTTGCTGAACTCTATCCCAGAATAGCCTATAAATAGACTTGAAATTCTTTATTTCAAAACATCTCACTATCTCACAACTCATCCTTTCTAAATATCCTTTAGAGACCAATACTCAGAGCCTTAACCTTCTCCATCTCCAATATCAACTCCCCAGCCTTCTAGTGCCAAGTGCGATCTCGGTTAGAAGTCTGTTAGAGTTATAAAAGCTTGTTTTGTCAAGTTTTTTCTTTAGTTTTGAAGTCATCAAGTTCTTCGTATCAAAGCTTGTGATTGTAAGAAGTTGGCAAGCCTTCGGATCAAAGCTTGTGATTCACTATTGGTGATTATAGTAGATACAACTCTGAGCAAGAGTTCTCGGGACTGGACTGCCACGAGGGATATCAGTATATATCGCAGTATTTGTGTTTGCTTTCTCTCAACTCTACTGCTTTACATATATGCTTTATATATATATATTATTATTGTTAGTTGGTAGTTGTTTTTACTTCACATTAATTTTTAATTAGATAGATTATTCTGATACACTCTATTCAGGTTTGGTTGTTTTTACTTCACATCAATGGTTTAGAACCTTCCTAGACCCTAAGGCTACCCGTGGGAGGAAGTTGGAACAAGGTTGGTTGTGTTTGGAGACTTTGACATTAGGTTTTGTATCAATTTCGGGTGAAATCCGAGATTGGCCCAATTTTGGGTAATGCCCTAGGTTAGATGGACCTAGGTAGATGTTGTCGGGTGTCTTGAGGGTTAGTGCGTGTCTCCGTTCGGACACGTGAGGTCGTGTCGCAGAGAAATGGATGTTTCGGGCGTTTTGGGATTTTTCGTCGTCTTAGGTTCTATGTGCGTGTGCGTTTTTGCCACGGACCTAGAATCGACGAGTTAGCATTTTTTCTAGGATCTAGACATCGTTTAGAACCCGTGGGTATATATGTATATGTATATATTTATGTGTGTCTCTATATATGTGTATATGTGTCTATATATATATATATATATATATATATATATATATATATATATATATATATGTATATGTGTCTCTATATATGTATATATATATATATGTGTGTGTTTGTATATCTATATGAGTGTGTGTATTTATATATATATGCTTGTGTATATATAGATCTATAAGTGTTTGTGTATATATATATATATGTGTATGAGTGTGTGTGTGTATGTATATATATATATATATATATATATATATATATATATATATATATATATATATATATATATATATATATATATATATATATGAGTATGTGTATGTGTATATAAATATGTGTGTTTATATATATAGATATGGGTTTGTATATACGTGTGTGTGTGATCATGTGTGTGTATATATGTGTATGTACCTATATGTTAGTGAGTGTGTATATATATATATATAGTTGTGTGTATATATATATGTTGGTGTATATATATATATATATATATATATATATATATATATATATATATATATATATATATATATATATATATGTGTGTGTGTGTGTGTGTGTGTGTGTGTGTGTGTGATAGTATGTGTGTCTGTGTGTGCTTATTGGTGTGTCGAGGGGGGATAGCAGTAAGCAGTGGCAGAGGCAGCAGCAGCTGCCAGCAGCGAAGCGCAGCAGCAGCAAGTAGCTGTTGCAGTGGCAGCAGCAGCCAACTGCAGCAGCAGCCAACTGCAGCAGCAGCATATGCAGCACTAGCAACAGCAGCCGGCAGCATTTGTAGTAGCGTATAGCAGCGGCAGTAGCATCTAGTAGCGAGGGGAGAGAGAGATATATATATAGCTAGATAGATGCATAGATATAGCTAGATAAATATATATGTATGGGTATGAGGTAAGGAATATGTGTATATGTATGTGTGGATATGTATATATATAGATACATAGGTGTTTAAGTATATATGTTAGATATATATATATTCTAGCCTAGATTATTACCTAGGTGTATATCTATAAGCATAGTTAGTTAGCTAGATGGGGAGTTAGTGAGGTATTAAAGGATATCTCAATACCTTGAGATATCAAGGTATCTCAATACCTTGAGATACCCAAGGTATTGAGTATCGGAGCGGGGTTTTTGAGCAATTGCCTAGGTTTGAGTTTAGAGATAGGTTTTTATGTATTGGTATATATATATATTTGCGCGTGCTAGCATAGGTTTTAGCGGGTTTAGACGGGGTGCGTAGCTTAGGTCAAGGTATTGGATACCGAGGGTATCCCGGCATCTCGAGGAGGCAAGGTTGAAGGTTTACTAGCTTAATGAGCTAGTTTTGACCTAGAATTTTAGGGGCACCCTAGTTTGACCTAGTGTTGACCATAATTGTCCTCGTTAACCGTAAAAGTCAACGTTTGACCTATAAGTTGACTTTTGGGACTCCGGGTTGACTTTTAACCCAAATTTTATCGGTTTGACCCGTTCGACTTAGAATAACCCTAGAACCTTATTTTTAGTTATTTTATATCAGTTTTACTCTTTAGAATCCCATTTAATCTTGCTTTTCATAATAGATTCTTGCGACGCCAGTCCGGATCTCGATCCTCATCAGTTGCTCAGGACGTCAGGCGAGTACCTACCTCTGATCGTATCCATTTCATGATAATGTTTATATCACCTGTTCTAGAACTGTAATACTTTATTCTGACACATTGTTACACGAGCTGGTACTAGTGGATCCCGTCATCAGATGCTATCTCCCTTACCGTGTTCAGCGGGTACTCTATCATGTGTATTTTATCATGTGCTTCGGGTATTGATTCTCATGTGCTATCATGTGCTTCTTGTGCTCTCGCCTTCATGTGCGCGAGCTATTTATCATGTACGTAGTGTGTCGTGGTTGGATCCAAGAGTATTAGTGGGGGAGGGGAGTAGGAATTGGTTATGTGATCAAAGCCAAACAGTATTCATGTGTATGTCGGTTATGCAACTCACACATAATGGAGTTATCGTAGATTATTCATGTGCAACCAAAGCCAATCACATAACGAACTTGTGCTCAAGGCACTTAGCTAGTATTCATGTTTTCTCACATGCAGTTACTTCTCTACTACTTGTATTGTTCTCTAGTTTTATATTGCAGCTACTTTATCTGCTCCATCATGTATTTATTTTCCTGTGCATCTTGTATACTTTTCTATTGCTAGTCATATACACCTTACCATGTATTTGGAGTTGCTTTCAGAGTTATGTACTTCGTTCCAGTCCTAACTGGGCATATTTTTTTCCAGAGGATCCTGAGAATTTTTGCCCGACATTCTACGGGCCGGGCGTCGAGGAGTGTTGTGACCCGGAGACTGAGGAGGAGCCCGTCGAGGAGACACCGTTAGCACCCTAGTTAGCTAGGTGGGTTTCCCTGGGTTGTTCCCAGTTGATTTTTTGGATGACTGTATTATTATTTTGTTGCTTCTGCGATGTTATAGACTTTAGACTTGGACTGTATATTTGGATATTGTACTTGCTCTCTTTGGTTCTTGTTTTCTTGTGCTATCTTATCGTGCTTTTACTCTTCCCCTAGTTATTATGATTGAGTCATATATATATTGCGTGGTTGCCCTCCTTTTGGAGAGGTTATATTGACAGGTTTTGTGAGATATATAGATTGTGACCTAGAATGAACCTTTACAGCGTTCTACTGCTGATTCTGCGGCGTAGGCTCGACGTACCCACGGCTCATGCCCAATTTTTTGGGTGCGGGTCATGACACGTTTTTGGTGGCGGCCCATGCATGGTCTAGTATGCAGGTCTAGTTTCTAGGTTTACATGTAATAGGACATAGGATATAGGCTGAGAGAGTGTGTGCTCAATCACAACTAGGACCCTTCCTGATTTTTGCTATCTTTAATTTTTCTGAAATTATTTTCTTTTGCAATATTACCGTCATTCCTTGATGATATCGTATCTTGCACCGTTGGTGATGTGATCTCAGGTTCTGTTCTTCTTGATTCCATTCCAGCACTTGCTTTATTTGATTCTGGGGCTTCCCATAGCTTTGTGTCTGTATCTTTTGCTGTTAGACACCATCTTGTTGCTGAACCTTTAGCTAGACTATATAAGATCACGATCGGGGGTGGCATCATCCTAGTCAGTGATGTCTGCAGAGACCGGAGAGTTACCTTGGGAGGCCGGGAGTTTAGTGTGTGCCTACTCGTAATGCCACTTCCGAGCTACGATATTATACTCGGGATGGATTGGTTGAGTATGCATTATGCTAGTATAGATTATCGTGGAGGCAGAGTGTTGTTTAGTCCGCCGGGTGAGCCAGAGTTTCAGTTTGCCAGAGGAGCAGCGAAACAGAGCGAGAGAGTCTTCTGCGGAGCCCTGGTGGTAGATCCGAGGTTGCTACATCCACTGATAGCGGAGTATATAGATGTCTTTCCGGAGGAGCTGCCAGGGTTGCCTTCGGACAGAGATGTGGAGTTCTCTATAGACTTGGTGCCAGGCGCAGAGCCGATATCCCAGCACGTCTATAGAGTCAGCAACAGTGAGCTGATAGAGTTGATGAAGTAGGTGGATGAGCTTCAGGACAAGGGATTTATCAGATCTAGTTCTTCTCCGTGGGGTGCTCCGGTACTTTTTGTGCCGAAGAAAGATGGGTCGATACGAATGTGTATCGACTGTAGGGCTCTGAACAACCTCACAATCAAGAACAAGTATCCGCTGTCGCGTATTGATGATCTTTTTGACCAGTTGAGCGGAGTGAGGGTATTTTCCAGGATTGATCTGAGGACAGGCTACAACCAGGTAAAGGTCAGAAGGGAGGATATTCCGAAGACAGCTTTTCGGACCAGGTATGGACAGTATAAGTTCATGGTGATGCCGTTTGGGTTGACTAATGCCCCGGCAGTATTCATAAATCTGATGAACAAGGTGTTCCATCAGCATCTGGACAGGTTTGTGGTGGTGTTTATAGATGATATTTTGGTGTATTCGAAGACCCCAGAGGAGCATGAGGAGCATCTGAGGATAGTGCTGGAAACTCTCAGAAAGGAGAAGCTTTATGGAAAGCTTTCAAAGTACGAGTTCTTCTTCTTCCTTGACAAGGTTGAATTCTTTGGTCATGTGGTGACTGAAGAGGGAATCTCAGTTGATCCGAGGAAGATTATGGCAGTTGAGGCATGGAGTGCTCCGAGTTCAGTAGCAGAGGTCAGGAGTTTCCTGGGACTGGCAGGTTACTACATGAGATTTGTTCAGGATTTTTCCCGGATTGCAGAGCCGTTGTCTAGGCTGACCCGGAAGGACGTGGAGTTTGTTTGGTCGGAGGAGTGCCAGATCGCCTTTGATGAGCTGAAGAGGAGGTTGTTGACAGCTCCAGTATTGACGTTGCCATCAGGATCTGGAGGTTTCACTATCTATAATGATGCATCGGGGAAGGGAATGGGTTGTGTGTTACAGCAGAATGGGAGGGTGATTGCCTATGCTTCTAGGCAATTACGTCCTCATGAGAAGAACTACCCTACCCACGATTTGGAGTTGGCAGCGGTCATCTTTGCTCTGAAGTTGTGGAAACACTATTTATACGGAGAGCGTGTGGAGATCTTCACTGACCACAAGAGCTTGAAGTATGTGTTTACCCAAAAAGAGCTGAACATAAGGCAGAGGATATGGTTGGAGTTGATGAAAGAGGCAGAGGAGATGGTTGGAGTTGATGAAAGACTTCAACATATTATTGCAGTACCATCCAGGGAAGGCGAACATAGTTGCGGATACGCTGAGCAGGTATCCGGTAGCTATGTGCCTGACTACATATCGTTATCTTCTGGCAGATCTAGAGAGCTTGGACATTGAGGTGATAGTGCCTGGAGTTGAGATGCAGATGTGGGGACTGCAGATTCAGTCAGAGTTGGTAGACCGGATTAGGGCTACACAGTTTGAGGATGAGTCCCTGAGGAGCATCAGGGCGCAGGTTCAGATTGGATTATCATATGACTTCACCATTGCTGATGATGGTTCATTGTGGCACGGTACCAGGTTGTGTGTGCCGAGTGGGTCATTACGCGAGGAGGTTCTTCAGGAGGTGCATCGATCCCAGTACTCTATGCATCCAGGTGCCAACAAGATGTATAGAGATCTGAGAGAGCATTATGGTGGTACGGGATGAAGCGGGAGGTAGCACGGTTCGTATCCCAATGCTTAGTGTGCCAGGAGGTGAAGGCGGAGAGGCAGAGGCCAAGAGGTTTGCTCCAGCCGTTACCCATTCCGGAGTGGAAATGGGAGCATGTGACCATGGATTTTGTTTCTGGACTTCCCCGTTCTCCAGGCGGGAAGGATGCAATTTGGGTCATCATAGACAGGTTGACCAAATTGGCTCACTTTCTACCATTCAAAGTGGGTACGTCTACGGAGAGACTAGCAGAGATGTATGTACGCCAGATAGTCAGACTGCATGGAGTTTCTGTGAGCATAGTATCAGACCGGGACAGTCGCTTTACTTCATATTTTTGGAGGAGTCTACAGGCTAGCTTGGGCACCCAGCTCAAGTTTAGTACTGCATATCACCCACAGACAGATGATCAGTCAGAGAGGACCATTCATACACTCGAGGACATGCTTTGCACTTGGGTTTTGGATTTCAGAGGCTCTTGGGAGGATCACTTGCACTTAGTAGAGTTTGCTTACAATAACAGCTACCAAGCTAGTATCGAGATGTCACCTTTCGAGGCGTTATATGGACGGAGGTATCATACTCCATTATCATGGGATGATGTAGGTGAGAGATCTTTTCTTGGCCCGGAGATGGTGGTTGATGCAGCGGAGAAGGGCAAGCTCATTAGAGATAGACTTCGGGTAGCGTAGGACAGGCAGCGGCATTGGGCCGATAGCCACCGGAGATCTTTGGAGTTTGAGGTATAGCTTAGAATTTAGATTTTGTTCTTGTGTTTGCTTGTGATTGCTTGTTTTAGATTAAGTGCTGAGACCTTATTTGTGCTGGGTTGGAGATCTGGTGTTCCTGAGGATTTCTCCGACGTGGGGCACTATTCGCTTCGGTGGAGGCGGGAAGCTTAGCCCACGTTTCGTCGGACCCTTCAGCATCCTTGAGAGGGTCGGCGTTGTGGCGTATAGGCTAGATTTGCTGCCTACGCTAGAGGGAGTTCATGATGTATTCCACGTATCATAGTTGAGACGATACGTGGCGGATCCCAGTCACGTATTGGATCACTCAGAGATCGTGGTGGGCCCTACCCTTAGCTATCCAAAGCAGCCAGTGGAGATTCTGGATCGGCGGGAGAAGGCGTTGAGGAACTAGACTATTCCCTTGGTTTGCGTCGCATGGAGGCATCACTCTCCAGGTGAGTCAACCTGGGAGAGGGAGGATGAAATGCGCGAGCGATACCCTTATCTTTTCGAGCCTTGAGGTATGGTTCTTTTTTTTTCCTTGCATTCCTGTCCTAGTTTCGTCTTTTAATTTCGAGGAAGAAATTATTTTAAGGAGGGTAGGCTTGTCACTACCCAATTCTAGAAAATAGGATTTTTTTTTTTAGGTAAATTGTGTATTATTTATAATTAATTATATTTATATTTAATTGATGGTTGTATTATTTTTTTATTGATTGTTTTAGGGTTTTGGCTAGCCTGGTCCCATGTCAGACCCTAGTGGACCCATGTCCAACCCAACCAACACCCTTGTGAGACCTATTTTTGGGTTTAGAATATTTATTATATTTTATTTTAGTTAGTTGGAGTGATTAGGAGTTAGTTTGAGTACTTTTGGAACCCCAAACCCAAAACCCAAGTTGTATGACTAAAGATGAGGGTATTTTGGTCTTTTGGGATTATGTAAACCCATTCCTACATGTGTGGCCGGTTCCCCCAACCCCATTCTAGATCTGGAAGCAACAACCCCTCCCCCCCCATTCTTCACTTCTTCTTCTTCTTCATCTCCATTCTCCATTTCCTTCTTCTTCCTTCTTCCAACAAGCTTCAAGTAAGTCTTTCTTCTCTTCTTTCTTCCATTTCTTTTATTTGTGTTAACCCTAATCCTACACTTTTCTCTAACCTAGGTGGGTAGAGCCTAGACTTAGTATAGAGGCTTGGGTTGGAGGCTTGGAACTTGAGGGAGGTGATTTCAAGAGTTTTGGATACTTTGGCCTTGGGATTCCAACTCCCAAGAGGTAAACCCTAACTTTTCTCTTACTAATTTTTCTAATATAGTATAATTAGTGGTTTAGAACATTCCTAGACCCTAAGGCTACCCGTGGGAGGAAGTTGGAACAAGTTTGGTTGTGTTTGGAGACTTTGACATTAGATTTTGTGTCAATTTTGGATGAAATCCGAGATTGGCCCAATTTTGGGTGATATCCTAGGTTAGACGGACCTAGGTAGACATTGTCGAGTGTCTTGAGGGTTAGTGCGTCTCTCCGTTCGGATACGTGAGGTCGTGTCGCGGAAAATTGGGCGTTTCGGGCGTTTTGGGGGTTTTCGTCGTCGTAGGTTCTATGTGCGTGCGCATTTTTACCACGGATCTAGATTCGACGAGTTAGCATTTTTTTAGGATCTAGACATCGTTTAGAACCCGTGGATAAATTTTGGGCCGCTTCTGAGTTGGTTTGGTTTGCGTTTCAGGAGGTTTTGCGAACCGCACACTATGTGTTCGTCGAAATGACCGAACGGCCATTTCGACTTGGTTTCTTAGTTTCGGGCTTGTGCGCGCATCAGGTTAGCTTCGGGGAGTGTGTGCTAGAGTTCTTGGGTTATATTTTATATATATATATATATGTATTTATGTGCGTAGAGGTCGTTGGGCGTGTGTTGGTGGGCGTTGTGTGTTGTGTTGTGTGTTGGGTGTGTTGTGTTGTGTTTTGTGTATATGTGTATATATATATATATATGTGTGTGTGTGTCTTTATATATGTATATATATATATGTGTGTTTGTATATCTGTATGAGTGTGTGTATTTATATATATATGCTTGTGTATATATAGATCTATAAGTGTTTGTGTATATATATATATATATATATATGAGTGTGTGTGTGTATGTGTATATGTGTATATATATATATATATATATATATATATATATATATATATATATATATATATATATATATATGTGTGTGTGTGTGTGTGTGTGTGTGTGTGTGTGTGTGTGTGTGTGTGTGTGTGTATATAAATATGTGTGTTTTTATATATATATATATATATATATATATATATATATATATATATATATATATGGGTTTGTATATACGTGTGTGTGTGATCATGTGTGTGTACCGATATGTATTAGTGTGTTAGTGAGTGTGTGTGTGTATATATATATATATATATATATATATATATATATATATATATATATATATATATATACAACAATATATATATATATATGTGTGTGTGTGTGTGTGTGTGTGTGTGTGTGTGTGTGTGTGTGTGTGTGTGTGTGTGTGATAGTATGTGTGTCTGTGTGTGCTTATTGGTGTGTCGAGGGGGGGATACTAGTGTGCAGTGGCAGAGGCAGCAGCAGCTGCCAGCAGCGAAGCGCAGCAGCAGCAGCATATGCAGCACTAGCAGCAACAGCAGCATATGCAGCACTAGCAGCAGCAGCCACCAGCATTTGTAGCAGTGTGTAGCAGCGGCAGTAGCAGCTAGTAGCGAGGGGAGAGAGATATATATAGCTAGATAGATGCATAGATATAGCTAGATAAATATATATGTATGGGTATGAGGTAAGGGATATGTATATATGTGTGTGTGGATATGTATATATATAGATACGTAGGTGTTTAAGTATATGTGTTAGATATATATATTCTAGTCTAGATTATTACCTAGGTGTATATCTATAAGCATAGTTAGTTAGCTAGATGGGGAGTTAGTGAGGTATTAGAGGATATCTCAATACCTTGAGATATCAAGGTATCTCAATACCTTGAGATACCCAAGGTATTGAGTATCAGAGCAGAGTTTTTGAGCAATTGCTTAGGTTTGAGTTTAGAGATAGGTTTTTATGTATTGGTATATATATATATTTGTGCGTGCTAGCATAGGTTTTAGCGGGTTTAGGTGGAGTGCGTAGCTTAGGTCGAGATATTGGATACCGAGGGTATCCCGGTATCTCGAGGAGGCGAGGTTGAAGGTTTACTAGCTTAATGAGCTAGTTTTGACCTAAAATTTTAGGGGCACCCTAGTTTGACCTAGTGTTGACCATTATTGTCCTCTTTGACCGTAAAAATCAATGTTTGACCTAATTTTGACCTAGAAGTTGACTTTTGGGACCCTGGGTTGACTTTTGACCCAAATTTCACCGGTTTGACCCTTTCGACCTAGAATAACCCTAGAACCTTATTTTTAGTTATTTTATATCAGTTTAACTCTTTAAAATCCTGTTTAATCTTGCTTTTTGCAATAGGTTCTTGTGACGCTAGTCCGGATCTCGATCCTCATCAGTTGCTTAGGACGTCAGGCGAGTACCTATCTCTGATCGTTTCCATTTCATGATAACATTTATATCACCTGTTCTAGAACTTTAATACTTGATTCTGACACATTGTTACACAAGATGGTACTAGTGGATCTCGTCATGAGATGTTATCCCCCTTACCGTGTTCAGCGGGTACTCTATCACGTATATTTTATCATGTGCTTCGGGTATTGATTCTCATGTGCTATCATGTGCTTCTTGTGCTATCGCCTTCATGTGCGCGAGCTATTTATCGTGTACGTAGCGTGTCGTGGTTGGATCCAAGAGTATTAGTGGGGGAGGGGAGTAGGAGTTTGTTATGTGATCAAAGCCAAATAGTATTCATGTGTATGTCGGTTATGCAACTCACGCATAACGGAGTTATCATAGATTATTCATATGCAACCTAAGCCGATCACATAATGAACTTGTGCTCAAGGCACTTATCTAGTATTCCTGTTTTCTCACATGTAGTTACTTCTCTACTACTTGTATTGTTCTCCAGTTTTACATTGCAGCTACTTTATCTGCTCCATCATATATTTATTTTCCTGTGTATCTTGTATACTTTTCTATTGCTAGTCATATACACCTTACCATGTATTTGGAGTTGCTTTCAGAGTTATGTACTTCGCTCCAGTCTTGACTGGGCATATTTTTTCAGAGGATCCTGAGAATTTTTGTCTGACATTCTACGGGCCGGGCGTCGAGGAGTGTTGTGACCCAGAGACTGAGGAGGAGCCCGTCGAGGAGACGTCGTTAGCACCCTAGTTAGCTAGGTAGGTTTCCCTGGGTTGTTTCCAGTTGATATTTTGGATGACTGTATTATTATTTTGTTGCTTCTGCGCTGTTGTAGACTTTAGACTTGGACTGTATATTTGGATATTGTACTTGCTCTCTTTCGTTCTTGTTTCCTTCTGCTATCTTATCGTGCTTTTACTCTTCCACTAGTTATTGTGATTGAGTCATATGTATATTGCGTGGTTGCCCTCCTTTTGGAGAGGTTATATTGACAGGTTTTGTGAGATATATAGATTGTGACATAGAACGAACCTTTACAGCATTCTACCACCGATTCTGCGGCGTAGGCTGGACGTACCCAGGCTCATGCCCGATTTTTCAAGTGCGGGTCATGACACCATGTATAGATATATCTTTGTCAACTTGGATACATAATTAAAAATTTTGGTGTTAATTTTTGGACTAATATTTTTTTAACTTGGTTACGTGAAGGCATGGATATACGAGCACTTTCCAACCCTGCAGCGGGCTAAACTTAACAGAGGGTATGACGAGCACCTTCCTAGAATGTGCAGATGGAAGCCAACTATAAACCCCCAGATTTTATGGAATTTATGGGTGTAAAATAATTAATTAGACATACAGCAATTTTTCTGGAATTTATGGGACCCCAGAACTATTTTTAAAGACCTAAAAACTATGTTTTAATTAAACCCTAATTAAACCGAACCGGACTGACCCGAACCCATCCTGAACCGAACCGGACCCAAACTCTAGCGGGTTGGGTCGGATCCATACCCGAACCCGCTAGATCCGAACTCGACCCGTAACCTAACCCTAACCCCCAATTTTCCTCCGCCGTTCGACTTCCCCGACCGCCGCGATCCCCGCAGTCGTTCACCCGCCGCCTCGCCTTCGCCTCTCCGCCTCCCGCGCCTCTTCACATCCCAAACCGCCGGTGGGCCCTGCCCCTTCTCCTCCCAGCTAACGGCGGGCCGCCCCCTATATAACCCCCGACCACGGCCATTCCACTGCCACCGAACCACCATCCTCCGGCCGCCACGCTGCCACGACCACGTTCACCTAGCCACCGCCACCCTCTTCACCCCGAGTCTCCGCCGTGAACCCCAGAGCTCCCTGTCTCAGCTGCCTCTCCGCCATCAACTTCCCAGCACCTCCACACCGCCTATCCGCTGCCGCCCCAGCTCTGACGAGCTCTCTCCGGCGACGTCGACGACCCCACCGCCTATGACCAATAGCAGCCTCGGCCATCCACCGCCCCTCTCCGCCAAGCCACGTCGAGCAGAGCACCGCCACAACGACCGAGCACAATCGCCGCGCCATCCCGCGTTCGCGACTTATAGTCGATACCGACGTCATGTTCCCGTAAGTATTTCTCTCTCCTCGTTGCCTCATTTTCTGTTCTGTCAGCTGTGACACATAGACTGTGTGACCCTCTCGAACCCCATGTAACTCGTTTGGGGTATCGCGTCCTGTGTCGATCGAAAACCATGACGCAAAATCAGAAAAATAAATTCCCTTTTCTAAAAATTCAGAAAATGTCCCGAACTCCCCAATTCGTGACCGTTTTACGACCAACCTGTTAAATGTTTTCAAATTGGCCTGAAAAGTTATTTAGACCATATGACCAAGTTTTAAACCCTATTTTTAGTTCAATTTATCGAGCTGTAGATTGCATATTATTCGAGGGTAAAAATGACCAAAATATTGGTTATTTAAAAACCCTGATTTTCTCGGAACTGGGTGCGCCCCGCTAAACGGGACAACTTGGTCGTGTGCGAACTTCACAGAAAGGTGCACGCCGTTAATATAGACGTGTGAGATTTCACGAAAGTTGATTTGGATGTGCGTACACACCTCAATCAACGCGTATCCGTCGACAACACCATGTATCGGCCCTATTATGAAACTTATTATAACTTCGTGTACGCTCGTCGTATCAAAATGAAACTTATGTCATCAGACTCATAGCGATACGCTGGTCCTGTGACCCAAGTTTGGTTCGATTCTGAGAACGTTGACAAAATCCCGTATCGTGGGCCCTACAGCTCCACTTGACGGGCAATTTTGTGGTCGGCTCATCAAAATTCAGTTCTGGACATTCCGTTGGGTTCGTATCGTCTTTCTGGACTTGTGGACACTAAGTTTGACAAATTTGGAGAACATTGTCTCTGGCACATTTTTCGGTGCGAAGCGGGCCACATGTGGATCCCGCTTTGACCAAAAATTGTCACTTTTGTCCCTGTGTCCAAATTGGACTTATGGACAGATACTTCTAGCTATTTGATATCTTCTGAACCTAATGGTAATATTTATTACAGCATTCGGAGGAGTACCTGCAGATTTCGCTGATACCGGAGCAACTGTTGGTATCAAAACCCCAGGCAAGTGTACCTTGCCAATCTTGCAGTTCTTGTTACATAATATTTATTTGATTTATTTATATGTTGTATCTGTTCAACCAAGGACCGTGTGATAACGTCCGAATAATATTCGGGTGTCAACACCGTACGCGGAGGTGTGTAACGTCATCTAGAGATGGATATCGAAATACTATATATTTTCGTGCTTGCATTATCAAGTATGTCATACCACAGGACACCTGACACCATCCATAAGACAGAATCTTCCTGAGATATTCACGGTGATTCTGTATAGGTCACATGATTCATGACATAAATATTGCATGTGCTTAGCTATCATTATGACTTGCTGCATTAGATATGATCTTGCATGTCATGGATATGAGACGTGTGATTACATTGGGTGGGGAGAGACACACAAGCTACAGGCTGATTTATATATATATTTATTATTGTGAGGCCTTAGACTCTACGTCAGAGCTAGGCACTCTACTAGTGATACTACTGCTACCGGCTCCCCGACACTGAGCTTGTAGTGGTCTCAGCCTGAGTTCTAGTTATGTTCTCAACTTGCATATCACTTAGCTGGTTATATAGTTTACCCTATTGATTCATTTATTACTACACTATATTTATTTGGCTTGAGTTATTCTTGTACCTTACTATGTCCCCTGAGGACCTGGAATTCGGATTATGTCCCCAGGTTTAGTGGAGGAGATTTATCCTGAGGTGTACGGGACAGGAGCAGTCTTCGGAGCAGTACCAGAACCCTAGGACGAGGTGATCGCTGAGAATTTCTCCTGAGTACCTGCTTATTCTGCACCCAGTCTTTGCTGTTATTAGACTCTTTTATTTCTTATTTAATAAACTATTGTATCAGACTTATCATCGGGTTGTCCCCGAGGTATATTTTATTGAGACTTGATGTTGATTTATATTTCATATTGATGTATTCATTTCTGTAGATGAGATTAGTATATTAGACCCTTACTGTTGTTTTACAGCTTAAGTATACCCCGATGGATCCATTAAATTGGGTTTGTCCATTGGTGTGTGCTGCTGGCCATTGCCACGTGGCTAGTCCCTCAGTATTTTGGGACTGGGGCGTGACATGGTTTTTGTGGTGGCCCATGCAGGTCAACGACTAAATTGCTTCGGTTTCAACTTAGGAATCGAGCAAGCCTGCGATAAGGATAGGATAAGTTATAGGATCTCATCCACTTGATTGAATCATTCTTGATATCTATATCGAATTCGAATTAAATTCTTGACATGCATCCTGCCTTGATTCCTTGGTGTGCCTCTTATAGTTTATTTTGGATGCAGAGTAATGGATCCACGAGCAAACGACAAGACTCCTGCAGGATCACCACGAGGTACTGTGGTAACCAACGAGGATAAAGTAACACAAGTGGATGGAGGTCAATCAGCACATTAAAGCAATCGAGCCAATCAGCATACCTCAAGATTCTAGCGAGACGATATTCCACCACCACCACAGTTTACTCCACCAATGCCCATATTCCCACAAGGGTAGGCTATGGACGGGAAGTAGATATTTCAAATGATCTACGCAATGATGCAAGCTCAACAGCATATTCAACAAGAGGCTCTGCGAAACAGTATAGTGACCGCACTGGAGCAGGCGAATCTACTAGCACGATGGCCAATGACGGGCTCTATCACCGATTTTTGCCAACTGAAGCCCCGTACCTTTTCAGGCAAGGAGGAGCCTGCTGAAGTTCATGAGTGGCTCACAAACACTCAACATCAATTAGAAACAGCTGAGCTTCCAAGGGAACGTTGGATGACTGCCATCAGGATGCAGTTGACGGATAATGCGCATCACTGGTGGCTATCTGAGGAGACATGGCTCGGACCAGATCGAGTCACTTGGAAAGAGTTATCCAGACTCTTTAAGGAGATGTACATTCCATCTATTGCTCGATCGGAACTTCAGGACAAGTTCAATCGTCTCACTCAAGACAATATACTGAGTTGCTTCGCCCCAACCCTGATCCCGACAGAAGAAGAGAAGGCTGAGAAGTTCTTCGACGGAATAAACTTTGAGCTACAGAGATTGATCGGATCTATTGCACCTACTTCATACTCGGACGTTCTTGCTGTAGCCCGACGCATGGAGCGCGTCACCAGTAGAGAATCCAGCCTGAAAAGGCTATTTTTACCAGCACCAACCAGAGCATCACAAGAGGAGTATGCAAAGCGTCAACAGATAAATCCACCACCGAGAGCAGCACCAAGAGCCCCATTCCTTCCTACTTGTCACTATTGTGGCAAGGTAGGCCATATTGAGAGAGAGTGAAGACGCAAGTTGGGAATATGCTTAATTTGTGGATCCAGCCAACACTTAGCCAGAGATTGCACAACGTATCGAGGAGAAACACCGATGATTAACCTACCAGCACCGAAAGGATATCAGCCGAGGCCACCCTTGGCACCACAAGCAGCACCCTTCCAGCAGGCTCAACAACAGCAGAGGGCACCACCACAAGGATGCGGACAAGCTTTTGTGATGACCATGGAGGACGCGCAGACTCATGGAGTAGCGAATACGCGTAAGTTATTCATAGCTATCTATTCATAGTATTGCTTTAGCACGTGCCTGTTAGTTCATGAACTTAGCCTTAAACCTAGTATTTTGAACTTGTTAAATTGATAACCTAGTTTTTCTCAGCTGTAGTTTTCTTTGCTCTAACCAGATTTTCTTCACTCTTGAATTATCTAACTTTCATTATTTAGAGAAATATTTTATTCCTTCCCTAGGTGTTTTGCTTAACCCTTATCCTTCATTTTTCTTAAATCATGATTCTTTGATTGTGTCGTACTTCAAACAATTCTTGCAACAGTGTCATCTCTTCTGACCGGCTATGCTTTCTTTGATTGTAAGGACGCAATCCTCTTAAGGGGGGTAGATTATAAATCCCCAGATTTTTCAGGAATTTAAAAATAAATTTTCAAAATTTTTCTAGAATTTTTTTGATTTTTAAATAATTATAATAAATGTTCTTCTGAATTAAATATTTTTAAGTATTAAAATAAATATTAAAATATTATGAAAATAATATTTTTTTGGTGTAAAATAATTAATTAGACATACAGCAATTTTTTTGGAATTTATGGGACCCCAAAACTATTTTTAAAGACCTAAAAACTATATTTTAATTAAACCCTAATTAAACCGAACCGGACTGACCCGAACCCATCTTGAACCGAACCGAACCCAAACTCTAGCGGGTCGGGTCAGATCCATACCCGAACCCTCTAGACCCGAACCCGACCCGTAACCTGACCTTAACCCCCGATTTTTCTCCGCCGTTCGACTTCCCCGACCGTCGCGATCCCCGCGGCCGTTCACCCGATGCCTCGCCTTCACCTCTCTGCATCCCGCGCCTCTTCACATCCCTAACCGCCGGTGGGCCCTGCCCCTTCTCCTCCCAGCTAATGGCCGGCCGCCCCCTATATAACCCCCGACCTCGGCCATTCCACTGCCACCGAACCACCATCCTCCGGCCGCCCCGCTGCCACGACCACCTTTACCTAGCCACCGCTACCCTCTCCGCCCCGAGTCTCCGCCGTGAACCCCCGAGCTCCCTGTCTCAGCCGCCTCTCCGCCATCAGCTTCCTAGCACCTCCACACCGCCTATCCGCCGTCGCCCCAGCTCCAACGAGCTCTCTCCGGCGACGTCGACAACCCCGTCGCCTAGCAGCCCCGGCCATCCACCGCCACTCTCCGCCAAGCCACGCCGAGCACAGTGCCGCCACGACGACCGAGCATACTTGCCGCTCCATCCCGCATTCGCGACTTATAGTCGATACCGACATCATGTTCATGTTAGTATTTCTCTCTCCTTGTCGTCTCATTTTCCGTTCTGTTAGCTGTGCTGCGTAAACTGCATGACCCTCTCAAACTCCATGCAACTCGTTCGGGGTATCGCGTCCTGTGTCGATCGCAAACTGCGACGCAAAATCAAAAAAATAAATTCCCTTTTCTGAAAATTCAGAAAATGTTCCGAACTCTCCAGTTCGCGACCGTTTTGCGATCAACCTATTAAATGTTTTCAAAATTGGCCTGAACAGTTATTTAGACCATATGACCAAATTTTAAACCCTATTTTTAGTTCAATTTATCGAGCTATAGATTGCATGTTATTCGAGGGTGAAAATGACCAAAATATTGGTTATTTAAAAATCTTAATTTTTTTGGAACTGGGTGTGCCCCGCTAAACGGGATGACTTGGTCGTGTGCGAACTTCACCGAAAGGTGCGTGCCGTTAATACGGACGTGTGGGATTTTGCAAAAATTGATTTGGATGTGCATGCACACCGGAATCAACGCGTATCCGTCGACAACACCCTGTATCGGCCCTATTCTGAAACTTGTTGTAACTTCGTACGCTGGACATATCAAAACGAAACTTGCACCATCGGACTCGTAGCGATACGCTGGTCATGTGACCCAAGTTTGGTTTGATTCTGAGAATGTTGACAAAATCCCGTATCGTGGGCCCGACGGCTCCACTTGACGGGCGATTTTGTGGTCGGCTCATCAAAATCCAGTTCTGGATATTCCGTTGGGTTCGTATCATCTTTCTTGACTTGTGGATACTATGTTTGACAAATTTGGAGAATATTTTCTTTGGCACATTTTTCGGTGCGAAATGGGCCACATATGGACCCCGCTTTGACAAAAAACTGTCACTTTTGCCCCTGTGTCCAAGTTGGACTTATGGACAGACAATTTTAGCTATTTGATATCTTCTGAACCTGATGGTAATGTTTATTACAGCATTCAGAGGAGTACCTGCAGATTCCGCTGATACCGGAGCAGCTGTTGGTATCTAAACCCCAGGCAAGTGTACCTTGCCAATCTTCCAGTTCTTGTTACATAATATTCCTTTGATTTATTTATATGTTGTATCTGTTCAACCTAGGACCGTGTGATAATGTCCGAATAATATTCGGGTGTCAACACCGTACGCGGAGTTATGTAACGTCACCTAGAGATGGATATCGAAACACTATATATTTTTGTGCTTGCATTATCAAGTACGTCATACCAAAGGACACCTGATACTATTCATGAGACAGAATTTTCCTGAGATATTCATGGTGATTCTGTATAGGTTACATGATTCGTGACATAGATATTGCATGTGCTTAGCTATCATTATGACTTGTTGCATTAGATATGATCTTGCGTGTCATGGACATGAGATGTGTGATTACATTGGGTGGAGAGAGACACACAGGCTACAGGCTGATTTATATATATATTTATTATTGTGAGGCCTTAGACTCTACATCAGAGCTAGGCACTCTACTAGTGATACTACTGCTACCGGCTCCCCGACACTGAGCTTGTAGTTGTCTCAGCCTGAGTTCTAGTGATGCTCTCAACTTGCATATCACTTAGCTAGTTATATAGTTTACCCTATTGATTCATTTATTACTCCACTACATTTATTTGGCTTGAGTTATTCTTGTACCTTGCTATGTCCCCTGAGGACCTGGAATCCGGATTATGTCCCCAGGTTTAGCAGAGGAGATCTACCCCGAGGTGTACGGGACAGGAGCAATCTTCGGAGCAGTACCAGAACCCGAAGACGATATGATCGCTGAGGATTTCTCCTGAGTACCTGCTTATTCTACACTCAGTCTTTGCTGTTATTAGACTCTTTTATTTCTTGTTTAATGAACTATTGTATCAGACTTATCATCAGGTTATCCCTGAGGTATATTTTATTGAGACTTGATGTTGATTTATATTCCATATTGATGTATTAATTTCTGTGGATAAGATTAGTATATTAGACCCTTACTGTTGTTTTACAGCTTAAGTACACCCCGATGGGTCCATTAAATTGGATTTGCCTATTGATGTGTGTTGCTGGCCATTGCCACGTGGCTAGTCCCTCAGTATTTTGGGACTGGGGCGTGACACCAACTAAGGAAGATGTTAAACGTCCACACACATTGGCCGCCCTGTGGAATGCACTCGAAGATATCACGATAGAAGAGGTGAATTGAGACCTAATTTTTTAATATTTGGTAATAGTTTACTAAATTACGTTATGCTAAATGATGTTTTACTAAATTTCATGCGTTGTAGATTATTTGGGATCCATATCATAATTTGCGACAGACTAGTCGTCCATTGCAACCAGTCACTTTATATCACGGTCTGATAAGTTATCATGAAATCGAGGAGGCTTATATGCCTGATAGAGTGCTATGTCAGTTTGGCTACGTACAAACAGTCTCGAAGTGCACATAAAAAATGATAACTGCTCCGCGAGGTACAAAACCGCTAAACTTTAATCATGCGGCATTCAACTGGGTCTCGGACTTCTTCACTGAGTGGCAACATCACATTATTAGAGAAACCGAACGGCAAAAAGCAGTAAATATGACGGAATATAACGACGACTACCTCGCCTACAACGCTGGTGTCGGACTACCTACGTTGTTCAAACGCGAAGGCAATATTATGCGTGTACCATCAGATCTCCCTGCCAAATCTGTCTTTTATACTGCATTGGTCAAGATGGTGAGCCAACTTCTTCACTTTCAGTTTGATATGTGTAAATGTTTATAACCTAACAATTTTTTTTAATTTTCATGAATAGGCTAGGAAAGTGAAAAAGTTGGGAAGAAGCCTCGTAAGTTGCTAGGGTACGAATTATATGGAAATCAATGACGAGCTACAACAAATCGACAACGCTGAAGATTTTCCTTTCTTGGAAAATAGAGAGCAACGTACAAAGAGGCGGCATGAAGTTTAGGCCATTTTTTAAGATTTGTAAACTTTGCTACAATTGTGTTTTGAGACATGTAAAATTTTACAGTTTGAAAACTTTGAGTGGTTATGTTTTGTTGAATTATTTTGATTGGTTATGTTTTAAGTTTGCTATAATTTGCTACAGTTTGCTACAATTTGGGTTTTAAGTTTGCTACATACAGTTATTAAATGTGCAGAGGCAGTGGCTAAAAACTTGAACTGTCAAATTTTGGACAGTCCTGAAAGCTATCATGACTGTAAAAATTTTGACAGTCCTAGTTTTATATAAAATTTTGCAGAGACAATGGGTTCAAATTAGGACTATGGAAATTTTGACAGTCCTCATAGCTTGTGGGACTGTCAAAATCCTGACAGTCCTAGTTTTACATAAAATTTCCAGTAGGTTAGATTTAGGACTGTCAAAATTTTGACAGTCCACATAGCTTGTGGGAATGTCAAAATCCTGATAGTCCTAGTTTTACATATAAATGTGCATACAGTGGGTTAAAATTAGGATTGTCAAAATTTTGACAGTCCTTATTGCTTATGGGACTATCAAAATCCTGACAGTCCTAGTTTTATATAAAATAGACAGTGGGATAAAATTAGGACTGTCAGAATTTTGACAGTCCTTATAGCTTGTGGGACTGTCAAAATTTTGACAGTCCTCATTGCTTGTGGAACTGTCAAAATCCTGACAGTCCTAGTTTTATACAAAATTTTCAGTGGGTTAAAATTAGGACTGTCAAAATTTTGATAGTCCTCATAGCTTGTGGGACTGTCAAAATTTTGACAGTCCTCATGGCTTATTGGACTGTCAAAATTTTGACAGTCCTAGTTTCACAGTATATAAATGTACAGACAGTGGGTTAAAACTAAGACTATCATAATTTTGATAGTCCTGTTAGCTTTTGGGACTGTCAAAATTTTGACAGTCTAGTGTGCTTGTGGGACTGTCCAAATTTTGACAGTCCTAGTTTTATACAGATTTTGATTCATTGCACAATATACAGTTAAATATACAGTTCTAGTTCTATTTCTTTCATTGCACAACATACAGTTCAATATACAGTTCAACATACATGGCTCATTGCACAACATATAATATAAGATGTATCAAACGATTAGAATATCAAAGTAGCCCTTCGGTAAGATTTTTGGATCCTCCATCTTCATCATCTTTTTATATCCAACAATTGCATCCGTGTAGGGTGTCATCCATGTGATCGCTTCCTCTCATCCTCATTCAACCGTGCCACGTAGGTATGACCCATAAGTGTCTCTGGAATAGGATGATTGTGTATTCCATTCTTAACTTCGATTATCCATTTCACATCTTCTACTTTTATAATCAACACCTTAAATGGACAACCACATTTTCTCGTCCCAACATTTTTTTAGGGATTTTTTTCAACACCACCCTTTTTTACGATGCTCCCTTAACACAACTCCTCTTTCGTAGCCCAGCTCTACATATTTTCAGCCCGGCCGAGATCTGATGGATCTTGCAATGACAATGACTATATTATGTCATCTTCCAACTTCTCTGTACCAATCTAATGCTTCTTCCTGAGATGCAAATTGAATATCCGTTGAGAATATATTCTCCACATCAACCCCAATAGCAGGATGTATCACAACATCTGTACGAGGTTGGTCCTATAACCAATATAAAATAATCTAAAAATTAATAACTTTAAATAATTGATAGTTCAAATAATTTACAGTCTTTAAGATTCAGGACTGTCACTATTTTGACAGTCCACTTAGTATATAGGACTGTCAAAATTTTGACAGTCCTATATTTATATAGGACTGTCAAATTTTATACAATCCTTATACGATGACTGTCGAAATAGGGTTATCATTTTACGTACTGTACGTGCTTCGGAACAACCGACATGTTCTTCGGAAGGACCGGAGTGCATATTTAATGGATTGCATGATCCGACTTCTTCATCGAAGATAATTTTATGCATCGCTCCTACAATAGTCAAATAAAACTAAATATTTTTGTGACAATCGCAAAACTTATTCATCGTATGTTGTCGAAGACATACCGGAAGAATATTCGTTGGACAATTACCAAAGCAAAATTTTCTTTCACTTGGGACCACAACTATCAAATTCCAAAGTTAGGTTTAGATTTTTGGACTTGCGAGAATGAGATATTTCTTCATGTGAGGGTGAAAAACAAAGAAGAAAAATGATTTTGACTTATATAGGTTGGTATGGGCTAGCCCTAAGTAACTTTGAGGAGTGGCAAACTTGTATTTTTTGGAAAAAATTCAATGGGCTAGCCCTAAGTAAATTGTGTAGTGCCCTTATCAATAGCCTTTCTAATGAATATTTCAAGTTCAACAACAGTTTTAATCTTTCAGAGTCAAAAAATACTATTTTTATTAAATATGTTTTTATTTTAAACAACAATTTCAATCCGCCGAAAATGAAACGACAGTTTTCATACGTCATTATTGGACAACTTTAACTGTCGCAAATCGTCAATTTTTGTTTAGTGTGGTACTTTCCATTCCTCTCTTGCATACTGTTGATATCCATACAAGGTGTGCCTACTCCCACTCAATATACACAAGACAAAAAATGGTCCATAACCTACACTTGTAACAAATTCTAAGTCAGTAAGCTGGATAGAATATCAATAATCATATATGTTGAGATAAATAAATAATATAATTCAAGGTTTCTAAAAAAATAATCTTTACAAATCCTTCTTTTCCTTTTTTTCCCATGGCAGCATCCCTTTATTTTCTTTATTTGTTCCTTTCTTATTATTATCCTATACTCACATCCTAAGGTTCGGATTCCTTAAGAATCTTGTCCTCTAGAATTTATGATTCAACTTTCTGGGAATCCTTAGATCATTCCTATATATGATTCCTATAAATCTGGTCGTATAAAACTATACTGCTAGACATGCATGGGCTACCAGGAAAAGACGTGTCATGTCCCACTCCCAAAGTACAGAAATTTGGGTACGATGATACATCTCCAGGCTACGCATCTATACAACACCATAGTATTGCATTTACGATTTGTCACACGTAGGTTCTAGGATTAGTACATGACATTTAATATTATATTCTGAACATTCACATATTATACATTGTGGCTTATCATCTTACATAATATTTACCAAAGTCTTCACCAAAACCCTTAATTTACATAACCAGCTACAAATGAAGTATGTTGCTTTTCAGGAAGGTTAACCCCCATCACTCGCCAACTTCATCAACGCTACACAAGGGTAGCGTTTCCTCATGATTTTCTCTCTCTTAGTAATAAAAAACTAGGTCGTCAGAACGATAAGCAAGCCCTTGTATTCAAGGACGTTTAAAATAGAAATAAGTAAATGAGATAGAATGATAGTAATCTCAAGAGATTTACATGCCTTGAGGTAAACGAACAACTGACATAGAAAAACTAGGATATTTATTGTTAATTGTAACATTAACTTGAAATACAAAATTTAATTCCTAACTAAACCTATTCTAATGGTGTCAAAAACATAATTCGTCGTACAAAATCTTGTATGCAAATACAATTTAGAGAACGCTTCTGGATCACAACATCACCTATTATCTCGACAATGATCTCATATATCCAGGATCAGGTAAATTTTTCGAATGGACGGTGCTTAGGTTTCAGTCCCACAAGTATTGCAATATCCCTTGTATCACTTTAATAACAATTGAATCATAATTAATGTGATAATATTTAATATAAGCAATTTACTATATTCTTGAATATTTCAAGAATTTCGGAACAAGAAATAACATTAGATACAACAATTACTGAATCTCATGATCTATGTTAAGAATTCAAATCCAATGACAAGTAAATGAGTTAAGCCTCACCTCGGTCACCATGTGGCCATACGTATGCCGGAACTACTGATCAGTATTACTTTTTAAACAAGTGATATTATAAAGAGTTCGATGGTGTGATCCAAATGTTATCGTCTACCCCAATGCAATTCTATAAACACAAATTCACCTATCTAACACACAATTTAGGTTGAATTTACAATTTTGTATCTCGTCTCATTGTCACTCCCCGCTTTTCAAGATACCGTGAGCCGGGTACGTAACTTCATCTCCAGGCTATGTACAATACGAATACTATCGTACCCGTACCAGCGATTACCGTCTGTATAATGCTAAGATGGAATGCAAGTCATACTAAAATACTTAATTACTACAAACTTTAAATATACAACACAGATTAAGGTACAAATATACAAGTCTTTACAACAAAATTTTCTTAATTTACATAGTTCAGCTACAAAATATTGTTTGCTGTATTTTCGAAAATCTACTTGAAAATTACTCCTTAACTTCGTCTACATCATATAGGGGTAGCATTTCACCAGGAACTTCGTCTTTCCCTAGTGAACAATACTAGGTCATCAGAACAACAGCAAGCCCTCGGTCAAAAACGATAAGAAAATAAAAATATGATATGATATAGTAAGGCACGAAAAGGAATAACTTCTATATAGAAAGTAGGAAAGTAAATTTTATAATTATACCTATGACTCGAATAATTCCTAAACTAGTATTCTTATAGTGTCTAACAATTCAAGCAATACAAATCCCTATGTCACTACCACAATACACAAAAAAAATTCTAAATGATGATACTAATTAGAGAACAACTCTTTAAATAACTACAATAACTAGTTTTCCAACAATAATCCCGTAACCAGGGATCAGACTGTGGCAGACAGGGTGGCACGGTGCTTTGACATTACTTAAACCCAATACCTTGAGTATCCAATCAATACCTTGATATTACCTTGGTATCACAAGGCAATGTGAATCCTAGTATATACTAACTACCCAATATACTAAACTATAAACTAACATGTATTAATTAATACCATACTACTAACTATACTCTTAACTACTAATACATATATACATATATACATACCTACATACATATCACTAACTAGAGATACATATACATATCACTAATAGTAATCACTAGTATATATATCTAACTATTAGACTATTAAGTAACTAACTAGATAACTACTCATCAAGCTAACCAACTACTAAACTATTAAACTAAACTATCAAATAAACTAGCTAACCATTTCCTTACCTTGCTGCCAATGCTCTCTGATACTCATGCTTGGGCTACAGCTCTTGTTGTTGCTGTTGCATTTGTTGTTGCTACTGCTGCTCGTGCAGTTGTTGCGGGTACTATGTTTGCTGTTGTTGTTGTTGCTCGTGCATATTGCTCACTGTTGCAGCTGCAGTTGCTGCACTGCAGTGCTATACAAGCTACTGCTGCTAGCTGCAGCTGCTTGTTGTTGCTGTGGCTATACTGAAATGATGTTTGTGGTGGCTTTGCTAGCTGATGTCTTGCTACCACTGCACTGCCTCCTCGAGCTGCTGCTGCAGCTGCTGTATGCTCGATCCCCCTTCTAGCACACACACACACATCCACACACATATGCACATACACATAACTATATACACAAATATGTATATATCAATATATAGACATACATATATACATATCAATATATATATATATACACAACACTCTCACTCACTCACACACACTCACATATAAGTAGATATATATATATATATCTATATCTATACATACATATACATATGTACATATATATAACATACACACATACATATGCAACCCTTTAGGGGGGGGTGTGTGTGTGTGTGTGTATATATATATATATATATATATATATATATATATATATATATATATATATATATATATATATATATATATATATATATATATATAAAATCACAAAGTCACATCTACGTGTCCACCACACCACCAAACGTACCCCGAAGGACACGAGAAAGTGTAAAATAATAATTATGAACAATACGAAGAATTAATTACATATTTACGTGTCCGTGTCAAAATATGACATGCTCAAACCCCTGTGTCGGAAGAAAACCCCCAAATCAACCTGTATCTCTAAATTATCGGGATACGGCCCACACGTATCCAATTATGGATATGACACTAGTCACATATAATCAAACACATATTAATTTGGTATAATTGACCAATTGACAAACACAAGATGTGTCAATCTCGGAATTCCCCAAAATTGACACAAAATATCACATAACTTTCTCCATAGGCCTCTTATGAACCTAATTCCAATTTCTATGGATAGCCTTATCATATGGGGTGATTCCTAATGATAAAAACACAGATTTAGAGTATAATTAAAGGAGAAAAAACTGAATTGTACCTATTGGGAGATGGATTCCCAATAAACCTCCAAATTGGGTGAAAAGAGCCTTCAACTTGTAGATCCTTGCTCCTCCTTGTAGATTATTGCTTTCTCCTTGTAGATCCTTTCTATACTAGCCTCCAATGATGATTAGAGAAGGAATTAGGAAGAAATTTGGATGGAATTTAATGTGGGAATAAAGAAATTTGGAAGAAAAAATTCTAGATCTAGTTTTAAAATGAAAATAAAGAGAGAGAAATTTCTCCCCCATATTTTATATGGCCGGCCACCAAACACCCTCCCCAAGCTACTATATAATATCTATAATACCCCTTGGGGCCTCTCATAAAGAAATAATTAAGGAGGAAAGGTTCTAGTCTAATGGGTTTAACTTAATTAATCATCCTCCTAATAAATTTGCTTATAATTGGCTCAATTCTAACTAGATTTAAATGTTGGTCCATGGATCTAATATAAACTAGTTAGGTCCACTAACATAAGTCCAAAACAATAAACTAACATCTAATAATAAATAAATAATACAATAAATAATTATACAATATGCACGATATTTAATTAATTATAAAATAACCAAAATATCCTTTTCTATAAAATGTGGTAGTAACAAGTCTACCCCCCCTTAAAATAATTTTGTCCTCGAAATTCAAAGACAAAACTACCCCAGAAAATAAAACAGAACAGAACAGAAAAGAACAGAACAGAAGCAGGAAAGAACATACCACAAGGCACAAACAAATATGGGTAACGCTCTCGCATTTTCTCCTCTCTCTCCCAGGTAGACTCCCCCGGAGAGTGATGCCTCCATGCGACGCGTGCCAAGAAAATAGTCTGGTTTCTCAGCACCTTCTCTCTCCGATCCAGAATCTCAACTGGCTGCTCTGGACAGCTAAGATTAGGGCCCACCTCTATCTCTGAATGATCCAACATGTGACTAGGATCCGCCACGTACTGTCTCAATTGTGATACGCGAAACACGTTATGCACTCCCTCCAATGCAGGTGGCAAGTCTAGCCTATAAGCAACTACACCGACCATCTCGAGAATATTGAAAGGTCCGATGAATCGCGGACTAAGCTTTCTGCCACCATCGAAGCTAATCGTGCCTTATATTGAAGAAATCCTCAGAAATATCATACCACCAACCTAGAACAAAATACAACCTTAAGAACTTAATCTATAACAAACAACCAATATCAAGCACAAAACAAAAATCTAAAACTATACCTCAAACTCCAAAGGTCTCATGTGGCTATCGGTCCAATGCCGCTGTCTGTCCTGCGCCACTCGAAGTCTGTCTCTGATCAGCTTAACCTTCCCCACAGCATCCACAACCATCTCTGGTCCTAGAAAAGCTCTATCTCCAACATCGTCCCATGACAAAGGAGTACGACATCTCCGACTATACAGAGCCTCAGATGGTGACATCTCTATACTAGCCTGGTAGCACCACTGCTCAGCCTCGTCACAACCACTCCTCCTCCTTCCACCCTGCTCGACCCGACCTGCCTGAAGCCGATCCCGACCCCACCAACTCCTTCCTGCAGCAGCCTTCTCGACTACCCCTCGTCTCACCCGCCTGAGCCATCCACCCTCGCTGCACTGCCGTCTCCCCCTGAGCAGCAGGTCATCGACTCTGAGCCCCGCTGCCAATCTCCTCCGCCGACTGAACGACAGCGGCCGAGACGACTCTCCCTGATCACCTGAACCAGCCTCCATCAATTTCGACCGTCCTCCTCATCATCCCCGGATGACCACCGAGCCTCGTATCTCGACCTTCTCTCCTTCCCTCGACTCGTCGAGCCACCCAGGCCAACACCACCACACCACCAGCACGACCACCCCGTTCTCCACCTTATTGCACCCAACTCCCTGAACTACTCCTCCTCCCTGCTGAGTCTCCTCTTCCACCTCTTCCCTATCCTTCGTCACCCTTGTCGGACCACCTGGCCGGAACAGTAGCACAATCACCACCCCATCATCACCTCCTTTTACTATTATCATCCACCTTATCATCGTCTCATTATCATCATCCCTATCATCCCCACCATTCATTATCATCATTATCTCATTATCATTATCATTATCATTATCATCATCATCATCATCATCACCCCATCATCACCCCATCATCATCATCATCAACCCATCATTATCTCATCGTAATCTCAATCATCATAACCATCATCGTCGTCATCGTCATCACCATCGTCGTCATCGTCAATGTCGTTCCCGTGCGCGTACCCCGAGGTTCGAACCTGTCCCTCTCCCTTTATTTTATGCGTATTTGTGTAAATAACATCTAGATTAGCATCTTGGGTTAGATAGTTGGCTGATTTCATATTGTGACAGTGAGCCAATGACTTATGTGCGTATATGCACACATATTAGAAATTAAGTGATATATATATATATGTAATTAAATGCTAAATAATAATTATGACTATATATGTAACTATATTATACGACCCTAGGACACTGTGGACTATCCCGTATTTACATTGACCATGTGGACCCTAAGAACTTGCAAGTTGACTGCCTTGTGTACATTAATGTACTGGCTTAGACACATGTTAGTTGACTGTCTGATTGTGTACAGCACTTGAAGATGCGACACCCGCGTAATTAGACGCGTAATTGACCGTGTTAGTTGACCTGTGTTACCCCTAGTGTACCCCGAGTCCAGTGTGTATATAGTTGTGTATGTGCTAGTGTAATGACTGATATTGTATTGTATTATATTATATGTACATAGGACCCATTGGATTGTCTGTGCGACTTCAGGAGCAGGTTATTGGTACTACGCAGCTTCTTGCCAGGCAAGTATACCTTGCCATTGTACTGTTATTCATATTCTATATGTTGCATGCATCTTTATTTTCTGTCATTAGTTCATATATTTTAACTGCTATATATAAAATGCGCATCCAAGGAAACTTGGGTGCAACGACGGTGTCGTCGTAATTTATTTTTATTATGTATATGCATTGACCTTGTTTATGAGACCGCCCTATATTCATGAAGCATCATTAGGTTCATTGGCCTTGACACAGTTGTTACACGAGTTGTGAGTCTCATATAGATCACGGACTTGCGTACAGGATTTGGCCTCCTGTACATCTGGGCCGTGGATTAGGGATAACTGCTGTTAGAAACTTTGCATGCTAGAAGACTTAGCAGTTATTAGTAGTCTATGGATATAGCCTATTGTAGTACGGTGGTCCAATCCTTGTCCTTGTTTGGTTGCAGGGTTGGGCTATTATACTAAAGATAGGCTATAAACCAAATCGTGTCATAGATGTGACATGCTTAGAGCATGGGGTGGGAAGAACAACAAGTACCGCATTTGGGCTCCTTTGTACTTTCCTTATTGTTACCTGGACGCTCCACCGGAGATACGGGAGGTGATGACCCCTATATTATCAGGCGGCCTCTGTCGTTCAAAAGACGACATGCTTTGTAGGCCCCTGATTCTCCGAGAGAATCATGCCAATCCCATTTATAGCCAGATAGCCCACTTGTCAGAAAGTTGTTCTTAAACTGCATTCACTTAGATGGTTAGGCGACCCCATTGGATGTTTATTTCAGTACTTTGTTGGAATGCTTCTATGTATCTTGTTATGTCCCTCTGAGGACCTGGTCCTTTGCCAGGTGTAGATGTTCATGAGTATTCACAGGAGCACAGATCCAGACTAGTTACTTATATTTCAAGGAGGTCTTCCCTTCGAGCCCGTGATTGTTAGTTGATATTCTTATATTGTGTTTGTGGTGTTGCACTTATATATTCTAGTTTGGTAGTGGATTTGTTTCCACCCGACTATCATCCTTAGATACTTCATATTGAGATCTAGTTATATAGATATTGGTTATTTATTTATTTATGATTTTCTGTGAATGAGATTAGATTATGCCTGTGACTTGAGATAGTTTATACCACTTATGAATTATTGTTCATAATACAGCGTACGCATGTGTTATGGTTTCAATATATTGGAGTTGCCATATACATTCGGCTGGCATGCTTACGTGTCCTAATCCTACGTATTTTGGGACTGGGGTGTGACATGCTTTTAGTGGTGGCCCATGCAGGTCGAGAGCATATTATCTTGGTAACGTTACTGTACCGAGCAAGTCTGCAAATAGGATTAGAGTATAAGGATCTCATCCATATTTGACTATGACTCATCCACCTTCCAATATGTTCTATTTGAATAACTGCATCATGCTTGATTCATGTGCTTCCCTAATAGTTCTTGAGTATAGCCTCTACTAGAATATATGAATCCCTTGTTGTTAGAATGATAATTAGGGTAATATTCCTACCAAGAATACAACTAGAGTATTGACACATCACTAAGTTTAGAATAACTAGTGAACCCTAGTATTCTTTATATATAGATTGGTTTACCATTACCCCTTAATATATTTATGAATGACTTGAGAGTAGTATAAACACTACTAGGGTTAGTTAGAAATTTGATCATATTGTTTGACCCTAGCATTGAGGAACCAATAGAAATCCAAGGTTGAATATTAGAACCAAACTTAACTTTTATAGTGAGATAGTATTATAAAACTATAAATTTAGATTCTTGTCCTGATATTAGCAGACAGTACATTAGGAAGCTAAGAGGAATGAATAAAATATTTCTCTTGATCATACCTCGAACACAGAGATTAGCATCCCACCTTTTTCTTAGGAAATCATGATATTATTTAGAGTCTCTCTATTTTAATTTCATATCTTGTTCCTCTGAAACCTTAGCGCTCGCTATTTGTGCGACGACTAATTATGTTCTTCTCTTATTTCGACTCGTGCCACCTAACCCTTCTGATTATAGGCCAAGTGATATTCCTTTATGTTAAGATATATAGTTTACTAGGATTACAGTGGTAATGTTAAATTTTGAAATTATGTGCCTTGTAGTTAGAACCTGATAGTTGAGTTGTTCACTTAGATTGTGATGATTATTCTCTAGTTGTAGATCACGTAATTTGTACCCCCACCTCGATACGAGTTATATCCTCTTTCCCCTGAAGGCCAGTAACTTTTCCATTCTTACTATTGACACCTTTGTTCTATGAGCACTATGATTAAGACTTAAGATGGACATTACCTATATAATGCAATAGGATACCCTAATAAGTACCAAGATAATTTTTCTCGTAAACCCCAATAAGAGTTTCTGCTTTAATTACAAGTGCAAAGTTATTTTGTAGAATCTCCTTTAAGGCAGATACAATATTAGTTTATTATTTTAATTTGGATAGTATTCCTCACAACATAGTATCACATAGTCCTCGGGACCCATTAATGAAGTATAATTGAATGACACCAACCATATGCTAGCATAAGATGATAGTGTTTATCCAGACTGTAGAACTTAGAGGCCCATACCCTATTTGGTCGACTAGCAACTTAGATAAGGAGTTTGTATGACAACTGTAGAGATTGTAGAGTCTTATCTTCTTTGTGCACTTGAATTATTTTATAACTTCTCTCATCATAATCCAGCGTATTTATATTTTCTGTGCAACCTCGACTTATGCCGCTATGATAGCCTAGTTTTGCAAGCTTACTCTTTTATCGAGCTTGATCATGATATATGTATTATTGGATGCATACACTAATACATTTTAGAATCAGTGTATTACGGTCTGATCAACCTTAGTACGCTAGATTCGCCCTTTGCATAACTACTTTACGTGGATTGAGATATATAGTCGACTAGTAGACGAATATACTTGCCCCTAGACGTGTCTGAGTATATCACATCGATTACATAACTGTACTAATATAAGCATGCAAATAGGAAATTACCAAATAGGATTTTAATCCACAACTGCCTTGACAATTCTCATTTGAATTCTTTAAACGCCTTGATCCCCATACTTGTATTCTATCACCTCCCCCTTGAACTCCTTATTATTGGTTTCTATTCTCCCCTATTTTAGAAGGACGAACCTCGTGCTTGGTATAAATTTGATATACAGATAGTACTGGATATACCCCATAGGCCAATGACATTACTTGATGATTATTTTTTGTAATTAAGGGCATATCATATGTGATGTATTTGGTGTTAAAGTTTTAAGGATTGAATAACATGATTAAATAATTTGAGAAAGTTTTTTTTCTTAAATGTATAAGCCTTGTGTGATAGATGGGTAAATTCTGAGTTGGGTAAAAATTGCATTATTAAACTTGAGGTGAATTCTTTTAGGTTGTGACCAAGTAAGATTAGATAGAGAGACCATGCCTTATTTTAATTTTGAGGATAAAATTATTTTAAGTTGGGTAGATTGTAAACCCCCACACCCAAAATTAGGCCTACTTGGCTTAGATAGTGAAATTAGGGTTAGTTTGAATCCAATTGGAAATAGGACACGGCATTTTATTTTAATTAAATTATCTAGTGCACCTTACCGTTATTTCGATAATTGGAGCACTACACTAGCCACTGCCTTCCTACAAATTTTATATCCTTTTCCTAGACGTGCCCGCCTTCTATTCTGACCTTTGTGTAACTTATAATTATGCTCTCTTATGCTACATTTTAGTCGCACAACATTCGTCGTGGACGTTTATATTTAATTCTAAATAAATACGACTTTGTATCCTTATGAGTTCTAATCAAAATTGGAGACACAATCTTGACCCGTTTTGTATAACCTAATTTATGATAATATTCTATTCTTAGTCCCCTATATCCATGACACTTGTGTCCCACCTAATTTTAGCCCCATATACTAATTAATTCAAGAACACCATATGCATTAATTTTAATTAATTTAAATTCAATTTCCATCTTTGTGCAATTTTCTAATTATTGGACATTTTTATACAAAAATGCATTAAGGCGTCCACACCATTGGACAATACATGAAGAAACCTATTTTTCCCTTCATATAAATTTTTCTTATAATTTTTGGAATGTGCAACGCACAACATCGCCCCCTCATTAACCCTCTCCTTGTATTTAAACAATGTAAAATATAGCCCTCCCAAACACCCCCATGTGAGGCCAAGGCCCAACCCTAAGAGGTGTTGACCAAGCCTAACTTTTCTAGGTCAAATTCCACATGTATAAATATAAACTTTCCCTTTTCTTTATTCAACAAAACCCAAAACCAACCCATCCTTAGTCGAATTCACCTCTCCTCATGTTCATCACCTGCTTCCTCCCCTTCCCTGTGCAGACCACGCCGGAGTTCTCGCTGGAGCCGTCAACGCCCGGACCTCCTCCCTCTTTTCTCCTCCACCACCCGCCTGCACCGCTGTACGACCACCAGCACCGCTGCTCAGCCTCGTCACGACCACTCCTCCTCCTTCCTTCCTGCTCAACCCGACCTGCCTGAAGCTGATCCCGACCCCACCGACTCCTTCCCGCAGCAGCCTTCTCGACTACCCCTCGTCTCACCTGCCTGAGCCATCCACCCTCACTGCACCGCCGTCTCCCCCTGAGCAGCAAGTCATCAACTCCGAGCCCCGCTGCCAATCTCCTCCATCGACTGAACGACAGCGGCCGAGCCGACTCTCCCTGATCACCTGAACCAGCCTCCATCAATCCCGACCGTCCTCCTCATCATCCCCGGACGACCACCGAGCCCCGCTCTCGACCTCATCTCCTTTTCTCGACTCGCCGAGCCACCCAGGCCAACACCACCACACCACCAGCACGACCACCCCATTCTCCACCTCATTGCACCCGACTCCCTAAACCACTCCTCCTCCCTGCTGAGTCTCCTCTTCCACCTCTTCTCTGTCCTCTGTCACCCTCGTCGGACCCCCTGGCCGGAACAGTAGCACAAACACCACCCCATCATCACCCCCTTCACTATTATCATCCACCTTATCATCATCTCATTATCATCATCCCTATCATCCTCACCATTCATTATCATCATCATCTCATTATCATCATCATCATCATCACCCCATCATCATCAACCCATCATCATCTCATCGTCTCATCATAACCTCAATCATCATAACCATCATTATTGTCATCGTCGTCATCGTCAATATCGTTCTCGTACGCGTACCCCGAGGTTCGAACCTGTCCTTCTCCCTTTATTTTATGCGTATTTGTGTAAATAACATCTAGGTTAGCATCTTGGGTTAGATAGTTGGTTGATTTCAGATTATGACAGTGAGCCAATGACTTGTGTGCGTATACGCACATGTATTAGAAATTAAGTGATATATATATATATATATGGATGTATTATATATGTAATTAAATGCTAAATAATAATTGTGACTATATATGTAACTATATTGTACGACCCTAGGACACTGTGGACTATCTCGTATTTACATTGACCATGTGGACCCTAAGAACTTGCAAGTTGACTGCCTTGTGTACATTAATGTACTGGCTTAGACACATGTTAGTTGACTGTCTGATTGTGTACAGCACTTGAAGATGCGACACCCGCATAATTAGACGCGCAATTGACCGTGTTAGTTGACCCGTGTTACCCCTAGTGTACCCTGAGTCCAGTGTGTATATGGTTGTGTATGTGCTAGTATAATTACTGATATTGTATTGTATTGTATTATATTATATTATATGTACATAGGACCCATTGGATTGTCTGCGCGACTTCAGGAGCAGGTTATTGGTACTACGCAGCTTCTTGCTAGGCAAGTATACCTTGCCATTGTACTGTTATTCATATTCTATATGTTGCATGCATCTTTATTTTCTATCATTAGTTCATATATTTTAACTACTATATATAAAATGCGCGTCCAAGGAAACTTGGGTTTAACGACGGTGTCGTCGTAATTTATTTTTATTATGTATATGCATTGACCTTGTTTATGAGACCGCCCCATATTCATGAAACATCATTAGGTTTATTGGTCGTGACACAATTGTTACACGAGTTGTGAGTCTCATATAGATCACGGACTTGCGTGCAGGGTTTGGCCTCCTGTACGTATGGGCCGTACGTTAGGGATAATTGCTGTTAGAAACTTGCATGCTAGAAGACTTAGCATTTATTAGTAGTCTATGGACATAGCCTATTGTAGTACGGTGGTCCAATCCTTGTCCTTGTTTGGTTGCAGGGTTGGGCTATTATACTCAAGATAGGCTATGAACTAAATCGTGTCATGGATGTGACATGTTTAGAGCATGGGGTGGAGAAAACAACAAGTATCGCATTTGGGCTCCTTTGCACTTTTCTTATTGTAACCTGGATGCTCCACCAGAGATACAGGCGGTGATGACCCTATATTATCAGGTGGCCTCTACCGTTCAAAAGATGACATGCTTTGTAGGCCCCTGATTCTCCGAGAGAATCATGCCAATCTCATTTATGGCCAGATAGCCCCCTTGTTAGAAAGTTGTTCTTAAACTGCATTCACTTAGATGGTTAGGCGACCCCATTGGATGTTTATTTTAGTACTTTATTGGCATGCTTCTATGTATCTTCTTATGTCCCTCTGAGGACCTGGTCCCTTGCCAGGTGTAGATGTTTATGAGTATTCGCAGGAGCGCAGATCCAGACTGTTTAATTATATTTCGAGGAGGTCTTTCCTTCGAGCCCATGATTGTTAGTTGATATTCTTATATTGTTTGTGGTATTGCAGTTATATATTCTAGTTTGGTAGTAGATTTGTTTCCACCCAACTATCATCCTTAGATACTTTATATTGAGATCTAGTTATATAGATATTGGTTATTTATTTATGATTTTATGTGGATGAGATTAGATTATGCCTGTGACTTGAGATAGTTTATACCACTTGTAAATTATTGTTCATAATACAGCGTATGCATTTGTTATGGTTTTCATATATTGGAGTTGCCATATACATGCGACTGACATGCTTACGTGTCCTAGTCCTACGTATTTTGGGACAGTCCCATGACAAAATGACTATTCCGATCCAAGAATATGCTGGCGGGAACCCCATGTATCCTGACGATCTGCCTCACATAAATCTCTGCCAGCTTCTCCGTAAACAAACCCACCTTAAAAGGCAAAAAGTGGGCCGACTTGGTCAACCTGTCAACGATGACCCAAGTCGCGTCCTTCCTCCTGGAGATCGTAGAAGTCCGGACACAAAATCCATAATAATTTGCTCCCACTTCCACTCTAGAATGGGTAATGGCTGAAGTAAACCACCTGGCCTCTGCCTCTCGGCTTTCACCTGCTGGAACACTAAGCATCTGGATACAAACTGTGCCACTTTCCTCTTTATACCATACCACCACACACTCTCTTGCATATCCCGATACATCTTATTGGTACCTGAATGCATGGAATACTGTGAGCGATGCACTTCCTACAATACCTCCTCATGCAGCTCCCTTCTAGGCACACATAATCTAACACCATGCCCCAAAGAACCATCATCAGCAATGGTGAAATCATCCTCCAATCCTGCTCTCACCTGAGCTCTGATGCTCCTTAGAGATACATCCTTATACTGGGCTGCCTTGATCATGTCCATCAACTCTGAGTATATCTGCAACCCTCATATTTGTATAGCAAAACCAGGAACTATCACCTCAATGCCTAAGCTCTCCAAGTCCTCCAACAAAAATTGATCCTGCAACAACATAGCTACTAGATACCTGCTCAAGGAATCGGCAACTGCATTGGCTTTCCCAGGATGATACTACAAAGATATGTCAAAATCTTTCATCATTCCTACCCACCGACGTTGTCTCATGTTCAACTCCTTCTGAGTGAAAACGTACTTCAAGCTCTTATGGTCTGTAAAGATCTCCATACGCTCTCCGTACAAATAGCGTTTCTACAACTTCAGGGCAAATATGACTGCTGCCAACTCCAAATCGTGGGTAGGATAATTCTTCTCATGAGGACGCAATTGCCTGGATGCATAGGCAATCACTTTTCCATTTGGCTGAAGAACACAACCCAGACCTTTTGCCGATGCATCACTATAAATAATGAAACCTCCAGACCCTGATGGCAACGTCAAAATAGAAGCAGACATCAACCTCTTCTTCAATTCCTCAAAAGCAATCTGGTACTCCTCTGTCCAAACAAACTCTATATCCTTCCTGGTGAGTCTAGTCATCGGCTTGGCAATCCTTAAAAAATCTTACACAAACTTCATGTAGTAGCCTTCCAAACCCAAGAAACTCCTGATCTCTGCTACTGAACTCGGGGTCTTCCAAGACTCCACTACTACGATCTTCTTCGAATCCACTAAAATTCCATCAGCAGTCACAACATGTCCTAAGAACTCCATCTTGTCCAGGAAGAATTCACACTTGGACAGCTTTCCATATAGCTTCTCCTTCCTCAGCACACCCAACACAATCCACAAATGCTCCTCGTGCTCCTCCGGTGTCTTCGAGTATATGAGTATGTCATCGATGAACACCACCACGAACTTGTCAAGGTACTAGTAGAACACCTTGTTCATCAAATTCATAAATACTGTCAGGGCATTAGTCAACCCAAACGGCATCACCATAAACTCATACTAGCCATACCGAGTCCCGCAGTCTTCGGTATGTCCTCTGGCTTCACTTTCACCTGGTGGTAGCCTGATCTCAAGTCTATCTTAGAAAATACCTTGGCGCCACTCAACTGATCGAACAGGTCATCAATCTGTGGCAACGGGTATTTATTCTTGATAGTGAGATTATTCAATACCCTGTAATCAATGCACATGCACACAGATCCATCCTTCTTCGGTACAAATAATACCGGGGCTCCCCACGGTGAAGAACTGGATCTGATAAACCCCTTATCCTGTAACTCATCCACCTGCTTCTTTAACTCGACCAGCTCGATGTTGTTTACTCTATTGACATGCTGTGAAATTAGTTCTGCACCTAGCACCAAGTCTATAGAGAATTCAATATCTCGATCTGGCAGTAATCCTGGCAATTTTTCAGGAAACACATCCAAGAACTCTGCTATCAACAGATGCGGCAATACCTTGTCTTCCACCATAGCTCCACAGATAATGCATTCTTCCTGTTCTGCAACTCCTCTAGCAAACTCAAATGCTGGCTCTTCTGGCAGGCTAAACAAAACTCTACCTCCTCTACAATCTATACTAGTATGGTGCCTACTCTACCAATCCATCCCGAGTACAATATCGTAGCTCGGAAGTGGCATTACAAGTAGACACGCACTCAGATCCCGGCCTCCTAGAGTAACTCTTCGTTCCTTGCAAATATCATTAACC
>JAYESA010000019.1:126733204-126968402 GCA_036927795.1 Iris macrosiphon
AATAACTAGTTTCCCACCAATAATCTCGTAACCAGGGATCAGGCTGTAGCAGACAGGGTGGCACGGTGCTTAGACTCCGACCCTCTCACATTCAGTGAGTAAAAAAGGATAAAATATCAATTTTACCTAATCGATCTTTTAAATTGAATATGTTTATAATTATAGGAATATGTATAAACACAGGACAAGTAAGTGAGCGAAGCCTCACACACTCAATTCGCAAGGCCTTATGAAAGAGCTTAATTGCTGATCAGCCTTTGTTGTTTTTATTATATTGCAGAATTTCATAAGTGGAATTCAAGTTGTTCTCCCCCGCCCAATGCTTTCTAACCCACAACTACAAACAATTTATATTCTATTATCCTATTAATTTATGCTCTGTATCTCATGTCAATTCTTAATATGCAGGTACGCATTTTCAAAGTATGTCAGAATACAAGATTTTATCTCATTTATAATTTCCATGAAGCAGGTGTCAAATTTCAAATTCTATCATAATTTTGGCATAATCATAGATGTAAGCCTACATATTCCAAAATTGATAACCTCTTAATTTGTACAGAGCAGACAACACTAAAAATCCAACTTTTGATTTCAGTTGCGTGACTTGTGTCTGTGTCCTACGTATCCTGAACTCTTGCTAATCGTCCCCTAATTAAGTCAATTTTAGGTTGTCGTAAGTCTATCGCTAGAATATATAGTATCCTAAAATTTTGGGTTAGGAATATCCATTATATTTTTGGATATCAAAATTTTGGTTAACTCCAAAAATTTATAAAAATTTTGGCAGTCTCCTCTGTATTTCGAGCTCCAAAAATTTAACAGTTTAAAAAATTAGACCCGAAGCAACCCTCCGTAGAATTATCCTCCGGGTACGTCGACCCCTTCAGTGGAGCAATCTCTCAACACCAGTAACCACGCAGTTTATATATATATATATAGAAAAACAAGTATGCAATTTCTTACCTTAGTAAGCTATTATCACTATACACTGGCGATTGCCCTTATCTAGGATAATTAATTTTCAAGAAAACGTATTTGGTTAGAAGTATCAAAAGATCAAAATCACACCATAGAGTAAAATTTTAAATGCTAGAATAGAGACATGTAATTATTGTAAGAATAGAACAAAATCATATACATATACATATATCTATTATAAACAAATTTTAACTTAAGAAAACACACCAATCCTATTTCAAGATTAAAGATACAATATATCATCCTTTAGAAGGCATATACATATATATATCTTATCCTTAAGATCGATAATAAAGTTACTCTAGTATCCGGGTGCCTATAAATACTTAAATCCACTAATGTTGATAATAAAATATATTAGTAATCATGGTCTTAAAATCTGGACATATATATATATATATATATATATATATATATATATATATATATATATATATATATATATATATATATATATATATATATATATATATATATATATATATATATATATATATATATATATCATGCTAATGATGTATAGATGTAAACCCCCTCATTTATTTCTATAGATAGTTTGGTTATGGGTTAGAAAATTTTGGCTTAGCAGCAGATGATTGAGGTTTAGAATTAAGGATGCAGAAGTCTGTTTTTCTTTAATTAAACCCTTGGCGCGCCCTACCGTTGTTGCAATATTCGGAGCCCAATATTAGCCCATAAATTCGAACAAGTTGTTGCATTCTAGACTTGACACGCCAATTTAGACGTTGGACTTTTCCATCACTCAAAATCATAATCACTTGTGCTCTAATTTAATTGCACAACTTCCCGTATCCAAAATCCATTATTTAATCCCGTGTCGTGAACCTGTGTCGTTACCATCAATTTTGAGACACCAACTCAACCCGTTGAGCCGGACCAATTAAAGGGTCCAAGACTGACACCAAGCCTACACCGTTCATGACCTTTGTGTCACTCCCAATTGAGACCCCATGTGCCCCCATTTAATTTAAGAGCACATAATATTTTATTTTAATTAAATCGGGGATACCAACTTTGACTAATCCTATTTTTAATCCCAACTTAACCCAATGTCCCATGAATTAAGCCCATGTAAAACACATAACACCCTCTCACCCTACAAAACACCAAACACCAATTCTCCCACAAATTTTCTATTATTTCATGTTTGTACAAATACCAAAAATTAAGGGGGCTTATTTGTAAATATTGTGCTAGGTGTCATCACCTCATTGGATTAAACCCAAATAAAGAAACCCCCTCAACCCTTGACCGGTCCAACCTCACCCCTCCCTCTCCTTTGTATGAACATAATTTCCTCTATATAAAATATGAGCCATCCATTTGAATTTGGGCTCATCCTCACCACCCATCCCACACATACCCCTATAAAATATCTCCTCATATACACTTCCCCAAGCAGGCCCTAATTCCCACACTTGGGAAATCCCCTACCTTCTCTCTCCTCCCTCTTCCTTACTACCAGTCGAATACTCCACACTTCTTCCCTTTCTCTTCTTCCATTTTCCCCTTTTCTTCTTCTTATCCTCTTCTTCTTCCTCACTATACTCCGGCCGAGCATCTTACTCCGGCCAAGCAACCAACCCTCGACAGCGGCTGCCACCACTCCACGTTACTTCCTCCGCCCCCCGCTGACCCGCTGCCCACTTCACTCCTCCGGCCAGGCAATCCAACCCCGACCCCGCCAAGCCAAGCCAACCTCAGCCGAGCTTCACCCTACGGCCACCTCCACAGCAGCTCCCTCGCACCACGACTTCTCCACAGCGGCTGTCACCTCCACCATTACCTCCATCTCCAGTCACCACCACCACACACCAACGCCACCTCCACCACCTCGAATCAGCATCACCTACCAGCCGACCGCCCTCAACCTCGGTCGACATCACCAGCACCCCAGCACCACCTTAGCCGAGCTTCACCCCCCGGCCAGCTTCTTCCCCACGACCGGCCAAGCTTCCTGCTCTGGCCACTCTTCCAACACTCCACGAGCCCATGACCACTTCAATCCCCTCGGCCAACCGAGCATCTCCCACCACCACCACGCGCCACCGAGGTGAGGACTCCCCCTCTCTATATTTTGTATAAATTATTTTGTGTAATTAGTTTAGTGTTTATGTTTTTGTGGTATATTGCATGTGAGATTTTAGGGTTTAGTTTATGTTATTATGTGCATTAAGGGTAAAATGCAAAATTGAATAATTATGGGTTAAATACGAATTAATTAAGGACATGGAATATATACATATGATGGTTGAAATTGGAAATGTGTTATATATTGAGTTTAGAGTTTTAAATGCCATGTGAGATCTTGGGGTTTATTACATAATATAAAATACATGAATGGTTGTAAATGATATAGATTTATTTAAGGGTTTGCTATACAATAAGATTTTAGGATTTTGGGATGCATGAGTTTAAGGTTTATTATATCTTAATATGTGAAATTATTGGTGATATAAAAAATATTAAATATTAATAATGAGCAAAGTTAAGTGTCGTAGAATGATGTCATGATATCAAAGTATTGGTTAATATTGAGAGCTATTTTTATGATGAATTTAATTAAGGAGTGGCTATTGAGAAGCGGTGTTCAAATAATTTATTGTCTGAATTGATAATCGAGGTTTTGGATAATTAATAATTAATTATTCAAGGATGATATGTAAATATGCATGTTGACGTCTGTGAACACCGGGAAGAAATAGAGGATTAGATGATGGTTTGAACCATGGAATATCGTGATGAATATAGTAAGATTAAGGTTTGGATTGATGATATTGTACAGATAATTAATTTGATTAGATGTAACATACCGCGAGTCAACCTTGGTCAACCCTCTAGCTTCGTGTCCATATGAGTTGTAGCTGAGTTTTAGCAAATGTTAGACGTATGTCACATCTTATTTCAGCTTCGTGATAGTTTATTGATTGAGCTTGTATCTCGACTCTAGGTACTACGGGACCTGCGGACTTGGATGTTGTACCGGATCTCCATCTTCAGCAGTCGGACCCAGGCAAGTTTACCTTGCCACCCTGTATTTCAGTTACCAGATATTTATTATTTTATTATATATATTGTACGCGTATTTGTTTAAGATTGTTACTTTGCATCCGGATCATAACCGGGTGCAGACGTTCGTCGTAACGTCTCGTAACGAATGTTAGATGTTCATAACACCTCGATTGCAAACCGCCTGATTTTTCAAAAAATTTAAATTTGGATTTTTTTCACAATTTTCTGGAATTTTCTGGAATTTTTCTGTAATTAAAAACAGGGTTTTAATTATTAAATAATTTTTAAATGATAATAAATAATATTAAAATATTATGGAAGTAATATTTTTTGGGTGTAAAATAAAAAACTGGACTTAGGGTAATTTTTCTGGAATTTATCGGGCCCCGGACCTATTTTTAAATCACATAAAGCAAATTATTTATTTACTAAATAATTATTTAATTAATTATCTATTAATATTTATTTATATATATTTTTTAATTTCCCTGACCCGGCTCAGCCCAAGCCCGCGGCCCAGAACCCGGCCCAGCCCCCGCCTTAGCGGGTCGGGTCGGATCCGCCTGCCCGAACCCGACCCGAATCGGGACCCCTTCTCCCTCCCCACGACTCTCTCCTCCCCGCATTCTCCGGCGACGCCCGCTTCTCGCGCCGCCCCGCCCGGCCGCCCGCCCGCCTCGCTCGCCCACGACCTCCTCTCCCCTATTTAAACCACCTCCTCCTCCTTCTTCCTCCGCCTCAGCCCGCCCTAGCCGCCGCCACGCTCGCCACCGCCGCTCTCCTCCCTGCCGTGCAGCTCCGCCGCATCCCCAGCCGCCCTCCGCCGCGTCCCCAGCCGCCTCCGTCGACCCAGCTTCTTCTCCTCCCTCCTCCTCTCCTCGACGACGAGCCCGGCACCGGCAGCAGCAGCAAGCCGCAGCGGCAGCAGCTCCGGCCACCCCGCGCCGCCAGCGCCGCCTCCGCCGGCCAGCACCCGAGCCCAGCGCGCCCCCGGCCCCTCCGCCTCAGCCCGGCCGCCCCCGCCGGAGCTCGGCCAGCAAGCCCTAACCCTAATTTCCCTTTTGTGTCCGGACAAGTGTCGGACACGTGTCGGACACGAAAACCCGGTTTCTGAGGAGCCCAGTTCAGGTACTCGTATCTCACTCCTCGTAGCTCTGATTTCGATTCCGTAAATTGTGTTGCAAAGCCTGTATGACCCTCTCGGTGCCCGGACAACCCGCTCGGGGCATCGCGTCCTGTGGTGATCGTACACCGCGATCCAAAAACAGGAAAAACAACCCCCTATTTCATCCCGGAAATGAGTACGCCCCGCCAAACAGGACGACTTGGTCGCGCGCGGTCTTCATAGATACGTGCGCGTCGTCGATACGGACGTGTGGGTTTTAGCGGAAGTCGATTCGGGTGTGCGTGCACACCGGGATCAACGCGTATCCGCGGACAACGCCCCATATCCGACTTTTCTGAATCGTGCCCTAACTTTGTGTACATACGTCGGATTAAACCGAAACTTGTGCCATCAGACTCATAGCGATACGCTGGTCCTGTGAGCCAAGTTTGGTTCGATTCTGAGAACGTTGACGAAATTGCGTGTCGTGGGCCCCACATGCCCCGCTCGACGGGCAATTTTGTGATCGACTCATCGGAATCCAATTCAGGAAGTTCCGTTGGGTTCGTATCATCGTTCCTGACCTGTTGACACTAAGTTTGGTGAATTTGGAGACCTTTGACCCTGACACATTTTTCGGTGCAAAACGGGCCCACATGTGGACCCCGTTTTGACCCGAAATTGCCGTTTCTGCCCTTGTCTCCAAATTGGACCCAAGGACAGGCGTTTCTAGCTGATTGATATTTTTTGGATCTGATGGTGATATTTGTTACAGCAATCGGAGTACCGCCTGCAATTCCAGCTGAAGTCAGAGCTACAATTGGAACCGGAACCGTAGGCAAGTGTACCTCGCCAAAACCTACCCATTTCCTGGACTTAGTTATACATCAGTGGACAAGTGTACCTTGCCAAACCCTGCAGCTTGCTATATATTTTCTTGGCTTAATTTTGTATCAGTGGGCAAGTATAGCTTGTCAACTCGCAGTGATACCTGTTATAGTATTTTACTTGATTTCTTGTAGATTCACACGTAAACTTGTTTAACTGCTCAACCCAGGACACCTGACACTATTCATGACATATTCATGACATATACAGTTTACATGCTTAGTTTATATCCTGACTTGTTGTATTAGCTTTAATCCTGCGTGTCATGGACATGAGACGTGAGATTTCTTTGGGTGGGGAGAGTATTACCATAACAAAGGCTGATTATATTATATATATTGACATCTGGATGTGTCTTAGTCTCTGACACAGAGCTATGGCACCAGTTCTGGCCCTTCAAGAAAATACTGCTATGGGTTTCTCCGACACTGATCCTGTAGTAGCCTCAGCCTGAATATGACTAAAACTCTCAACTTGCATCTCACTTAGCTGGTTTATTTATTTACCCTATTGTTCCTTATTTCTGCACTGCATTTATTTTGGCTTGTATTATCTGTACCTTGTTATGTCCCCTGAGGACCTGGAATGGACTATGTCCCCAGGTATAGTTTAAGAGATCTACCCCGAGGTGTACGGAACAGGAGCACTTCTCGGAACAGAACAGGAACCTGAGGACGAGATCGTGGCAGAAGACTTCTCCTGAGTACCGGCTCCACATACTCAGATATTTCCATTTCCAGTATTTTATTTTATGTCTATTTTCCTTAAATGTAATAGACTGATTCTCGGATTATTTCCCGAGACACTTATTTGATATTGCTTATTTATTTCCATTTGCATTATTTCTGGCATTTAATCTGTGTTTATTCTGTGGATGAGATTAGAAAAGCCTGGGACTTGTAACATATTACAGTTAGACTACAGCTTAAGCATGCCCTGATGGATCCATTAATTTGGGTTGTCCATCGGTGCGTGCTGTTGGCCATTGCCACGTGTCCAGTCCCTCGATATTTTAGGACTGGGGCGTGACATCGATATACGTACATGTATATATCGTAACCCTATGACACATTCATACACTGTTATCGTGCCAGATTTTCTGTATCCTGATACTGACATCATGACTGGAGACTGGTATGACCTTAGGGTCACGTTTGTTGATAGTTACTTCAACCTTTTGCTGGCACAGAAGAGCCGACGGAGGTCCATGTATGGCTCACCAGCATTCAGCACCAGCTGGAGGCTACCGACCTCCCCCGGCACCGATGGATGACTGTCGTCCGGATGCAGCTCACTGGCAACGCTCATCACTGGTGGCTCTCAGAGGAGCAACATTTGGGACCAGACCGGGTCACGTGGGAAGAGTTCTCTAGGCTCTTCCAGGAGAAGTACATACCCTCCACTGCCCGAGCAGAGCTTCGGGATAGATTTCAGAACATCAGGCAGGGCAGTATGACTATAGAGGAATACAATGCTGAGTTCCTCCGCCTGAGCAGATTTGTACCGTACCTGATCCCTACCGAGGAGGTGAAGGCCAATAATTTCTATGAAGGCCTGAGTTTCAAGATGCAGAGATTTATCTGGTCCATAGCCCCCACCTCCTACTCTGAGGTATTATTAGCAGCACGACACCAGGATCGCATCAACAAGATGGAGGCCAGCCTGAAGCGCTCATGTGCTTCGTCATCAGCAGTTCGAGCCCCGCATGGAGGACCTGCGAAGCGTCCTCTAGTACAGCAGCAGCAGCAGAGAGCAGCACCCCTGCAGGGAGCAGTGATTCCCATATGTCATTTCTGCGGCAAGAGGGGACATTTATTGAGGGACTGTCAACGGAGGCTGGGTGTATGTCTGAGATGTGGGTCGGACCAGCATGCAGTCCGAGATTGTCCAGACCAGAGGGCTCCAGTACAGATGGTTCATCGGCCAGCCTTGCCAACATTGAGGCCATATCAGCAGCCTCCCGGACCGAGGCCGCCTTACGCAGGAGCTGGAGCACTACGACCACCAGCATCAGGGGAGAATCAGAGGAGGCCACCCTTGGCCCCACAGGTAGATCGATTCCAGTAGGCTCGATAGCAGCAGCCGAGGGCACCAGCACCGAGACATGGTCAGGCCTATGCGATAACTATAGAGGAGGCGAAGATAGCCGGAGAAGTGATCGCAGGTACAATCTTAGTAGCTTCATTACCAGCAGTAGTCTTATTTGATTCTGGTGCCACACACTTTCATAGCTGCTAGTTTTGTGGCAACCCATAGAATAGCCACTGTACCCCTTCCGAAGATCAAGAGGATTCTTACGGGAGGTGGAATAGTACATGTTAGCGATACTTGTAGATCATGTTCAGTAGTTGTCTGCGGGTGAGAGATGCGTGCCCGATTTCTGGTATTCTCTATGCCGGACTATGACATTGTCCTAGGCATGGATTGGTTGAGCCAATACCACGCAACACTAGATTGCCGTCGTGGTTGTGTCATATTTAGACCCCCAGATCACCCAGAGTTTGAGTTTCTTCGGGGAGCCCGAGAGCATGGTGTCCAACCTACCCTAGCGACACACATTTCAGAAGGTGAACCGATATACCCTCACTTTATATCAGAGTTTGAGGATGTGTTTCCAGAGGATCTCCCAGGCCTGCCACCTGACAGAGAGATTGAGTTCACTATAGAGTTGACTCCCGGAGCCGAGCCAGTTACTTCCTCCGTTTACAGACTAGCACCGAAGGAGTTGGTTGAGTTGAAAGTCCAAGTAGATGACCTCCTAGATAAGGGTTTTATACGGGCTAGTGTTTCTCCATGGGGAGCACCCATTTTATTTGTACCGAAGAAGGATGGTACGCTTGTGTATCGATTACAGGGCATTAAATGTTGTAACGATAAAGAACAAGTATCCACTGTCGTGCATCGATGATTTATTTGATCAGCTTAGTGGTGCATGTATATTCTCGAAGATCGATGTCAGGTCCGGTTATCATCAGATCAAGGTACGAAGAGAGGACATCCCGAAGACGGCTTTTCGGATAAAGTATGGGCACTATGAGTTTCTAGTCATACCGTTTGGTTTAACCAACATGCCAGCAGTATTTATGAGTCTGATGGACAATGTTTTCCACCAGTACTTAGATAAGTTCATGGTGGTATTTATCGACGACATCTTGGTATATTCCAAGATCCAGGAGGAGCACGAGAGATATCTCAAGATTGTGTTGGAGACGCTGAGGCAGGAGAGGCTGTACGCCAAGCTCAGCAAATGTGAGTTCTGCTTGGATAGAGTACCATTCCTGGGACACATAATCACCGAAGATGGACTATCAGTTGACCCGGACAAGATAGCTGTAGTAGAGACGTGGCCTACCCCTACATCAGTTATAGAGGTTAGGAGTTTCCTCGGACTTGCCGGATATTATCAGAGGTTCATGGAAAATTTCTCGAGGATCGCTGCGCCTATGACACGATTGACGCGTAAAGGCGAGGAGTTTATCTGGACCGAAGAGTGTCAGACGGCTTTCGATGAGCTGAAGAAGCGTCTGACATCATCACCAATTTTGACACTTCCTTCAGGATCGGGAGGATTTGTAGTGTACAGTGATGCGTATGGGAGCAGATTAGAATGTGTACTAATGCAATACGACAAAGTGATAGTCTACGCATCGAGACAGCTGAGAGTTCATAAGAAGAACTATCCGACGCACGATCTAGAGCTAGCTGTATTGATATTTGCACTAAAGCTATGGAGATACTACCTTTATGGAGAGCGTGTTGAGATTTACACAGATCATAAAAGTCTGAAGTATGTCTACACGCAGAAGAAGCTCAACATGAGACAGAGGCGCTGGCTAGAGTTGATGATATATTATGATATAGAGTTGCAGTACCACCCTGGCAAGGCGAATGTAGTAGCAGATGTCTTAAGCAGGAAGCCCATGGCCTACTTTTTGACGACTCAGCGGCAATTGCTAGAGGATCTTCAGGAGCTTGGGATAAAGATTGTATTGCCAGGCATGGATTGACAAATGGCCAGTCTCGAGGTTCAGTCTACATTGATTGAGAGGATCAAGGCAGCCCTGCCTACAGATGTGAGATTTCGACGACTGCGAGAGAGGACAGAGGCCAACATACAGACAGGACTCAGGATTCATGAAGAAGGAACATTGAGGTATGGAGATCGCCTATACGTTCTGAGTGGCGAGCTACGCCAGGAGTTGATGACCGAGGCTCATAGCTTGATTTATTCTATTCATCCCGGGGGTACGAAGATGTACCAAGATTTGAGACAACATTACTGGTGGCATGGGATGAAGAGAGAGATTGTAAGATTCGTGGCAAGATATTTGGTTTGTCAGCAAGTCAAGGCTGAACATCAAAGGACTGCAGGACTATTGCAGCCGCTTCCCATTCCCGAGTGGAAGTGGGAACACATTACCATGGACTTCGTCACATGATTCCTGCGGAGCCCTAGTGGGAAGGATGCAGTTTGGGTTGTCGTAGACAGACTCACCAAGTCTGCACATTTCTTGCCCTTCAGAGTTGGGCAGTCCATGAAGATATTAGCTGACATATATATGAGGCAGATAGTACGACTACATGGAGTGCCTGTCAGCATTGTATTGGATTATGACTCCAGGTTCACGTCATATTTTTGGCGAAAGTATGCAGGAGAGTCTAGGAACTCGTCTCAAGTTCAGCACTGCATATCATCCACAGACTGATGGCCAGTCAGAGCATACGATACAGATACTAGAGGATATATTGAGAGCGTTCATGATCGACTTTGGAGAATCTTGGGAGGACCATTTACACTTGGTGGAATTCTTCTACAATAACAGCTACCAGGCTAGCATACAGATGGCACCTTATGAGGCACTGTACGGCAGGAAGTGTAGGTCACCGGTATATTGGAGTGACGTGGGAGAGCGTCAGATACTTGGTCCAGAGTTGGTGACACAGACAGTGGAGAAAGTCAAGCAGATTCAGAGCCACCTGCGTGCAGCACAGGACAAACAGAAGCATTGGGCAGATGCGCACCGCAGACCTTTGGAGTTCAAGGAAGGTGACCATATATTTTTGAAGATATCGTCTACTCGTGGTACCATCAGATTCGGAGGCAGAGGCAAGCTGAGTCCGAGGTACATCGGATATTTTGATATCTTTGAACGAGTTAGCGAAGTGGCTTATCATCTTGTATTGCCTCCATCATTAGAAGGAGTGCATGACGTATTTTACGTATCGCAGTTGAGGAGATACGTGGCAGACCCCAGCCACGTGCTTGATCATTCGGAGATTTCAGTCGGGCCCAGTTTATCTTATGTAGAGCATCCAGTGGAGATACTCGATCACAGTGAGAAGACTTTGAGAGGTCAGACTATTCGACTGGTCAGAGTTGCATGGAAGCATCATTCGCCAGGCGAGTCTACCTGGGAGCGTGAGAATTCCATTCGACAGCGTTTCCGTATTTATTTGAGTACCAAGGTACGAATTTACGTACCGCATTTGATTACCAGTTTGCCTTTAAATTCTCGTAGCTATTATCGTGCTTTACTTTTAATTTTGGGGACAAATTTTTTGTAAGTTGGGAAGAATGTAAACCCCTTCATTTATTTCTATAGATAGTCTGGTTATGGGTTAGAAAATTTTGGCTTAACAGTAGATGATTGAGGTTTAGAATTAAGGATGCAGAAGTTTGTTTTTCTTTAATTAAACCCTTGGCGCGCCCTACCATTATTGCAATATTCGGAGCCCAACATTAGCCCATAAATTCCAACAAGTTATTGCATTCTAGACTTGATACGCCAATTTAGGCGCTGGACTTTTTCGTCACTCAAAATCATAATCCCTTGTGCTATAATTTAATTGCACAACTTCCCGTATCCAAAATCTATTATTTAATCCTGTGTCACGCACCTGTGTCGTTGCCATCAATTTTGAGACACCAACTCAACCCGTTGAGCCGGACCAATTAAAGGGTCCAAGACTGACACCAAGCCTACACCGTTCATGTCCTTTGTGTCACTCCCAATTGAGACCCCATGTGCCCCCATTTAATTTAAGAGCACATGATATTTTATTTAAATTAAATTGGGGATACCAACTTTGACTAATCCCATTTTTAATCCCAACTTAACCCAATGTCCCATGAATTAAGCCCATGCAAAACACACAATACCCCCTCACCCTACAAAACACCAAACACCAATTCTCCCTCAAATTTTCTATCATTTCATGTGTTTGTGCAAATACCCAAATTTAAGGGGCTTATTTGCAAATATTGTGCTAGGTGTCATCACCTCATTGGTTTAAACCCAAATGAAGAAACCCCCTCAACACATGACCGGTCCAACCTCACTCCTCCCTCTCCTTTGTGTGAATACAATTTTCTCTATATGAAATCTGAGCCATCCATTTGAATTTGGGCTCATCCTCACCACCTATCCCTCACACACACCCCTATAAAACATCTCCTCATACATACTTCCTCAAGCAGGCCCTAATACCCACACTTGGGAAACCTCCCACCTTCTCTCTCCTCCCTCTTCCTTACTACCAGCCGAATACTCCACACTTCTTCCCTTTCTCTTCTTCCATTTTCCCTTTTCTTCTTCTTCTCCTCTTCTTCTTCTTCTTCCTCACTATACTCCGGCCGAGCGCCTTACTCCGGCCAAGCAACCAACCCTCGACAGCGGCTGCCACTACTCCATGCCACTACTCCATGTTACTGACCCGCTGCCTACTTCACTCCTCCGGCCAGGCAACCCAACCCCGGCCCCGGCCAAGCCAAGCCAACCCCGGCCGAGTTTCACCCTCCGGCTACCTCCACAGCAGCTCCCCTGCACCACGACTTCTCCATAGCGGCTGCCACCTCCACCATCAGCTCCATCTCCAGTCACCACCACCACCACACACCAATGCCACCTCCACCACCTCGAACCAGCATCACCTCCAGCCGACCGACCCCTCAACCCCGGTCGACATCACCAGCACCACAACCACCACCCTTAGCCGAGCTTCACCCCCCGGCCAGCTTCTTCCCTACGACCGGCCAAGCTCCCTGCTCCGGCTACTCTTCCAACACTCTACGAGCCCACGACCACTTTGATCCCCTCGGCCAGCCGAGCATCTCCCACCACCACCACGCGCCACCGAGGTGAGGACTCCCCCTCTCTATATTTTGTATAAATTATTTTGTGTAATTAGTTTAGTGTTTATGTTTTTGTGGTATATTGCATGTGAGATTTTAGGGTTTAGTTCATGTTATTATGTGCATTGAGGGTGAAATACAAAGTTGAATAATTATGGGTTAACTACGAATTAATTAAGGACATGGAATATATACATATGATGGTTGAAATTGGAAATGTGATATATATTGAGTTTCGAGTTTTAAATGCCATGTGAGATATTGGGGTTTATTACATGATATAAAATACATGAATGGTTGTAAATGATATAGATTTATTTAAGGGTTTGCTATACAATGAGATTTTAGGATTTTGGGATACATGAGTTTAAGGTTTATTATATCTTAATATGTGAAATTGATGGTGATATTAAAAACATTGAATATTAATAATGAGCAAAGTTAAGTGTCGTGGAATAATATCGTGATATCAAAGTATTGGTTAATATTGAGAGCTATTTTTATGATGAATTTAATTAAGGAGTGGATATTGAGAAGCGGTGTTCAAATAATTTACTGTTTGAATTGATAATCGAGGTTTTGGATAATTAATAATTAATTATTCAAGGATGATATGTAAATATGCATGTTGACATCTGTGAACACCGAGAAGAAACAGAGGATTCGATGATGGTTTGAACCACGAAATATCGTGATGAATATAGTAAGATTGAGGTTTGGATTAATGATATTTTACAGATGATTAATTTGATTAGATGTAATATACCCCGAGTCAACCTTGGTCAACCCTCTAGCTTCGTGTCCATGTGAGTTGTAGCTGAGTTTGAGCAAATGTTAGACGTGTGTCACATCTTATTTCAGCTTTGTGATAGTTTATTGATTGAGCTTGTATCTCGACTCTAGGTACTACGGGACCTGTAGACTTGGTCGTTATACCGGATCTCCATCTTCAGCAGCCGGACCCAGGCAAGTGTACCTTGCCATCCTGTATTTCAGTTACCAGATATTTATTGTTTCATTATATACATTGTGCGCGTGTTTGTTTAAGATTGTTACTTCGCATCCGGATCACAACCGGGTGCAGACATTTGTCGTAACTTCTCGTAACGAATGCTAGATGTTCATAACACCTCGATGTACGTATCTGTGTATATCGTAACCCTAGGACACATTCATACACTGTTATCGTGCCAGATTTCCTGTATCCTGATACTGACATCATGACTGGAGACTAGGATGACCTTAGGGTCGCGTTTGTTGATAGTTACTTCTGTACGAAGAGACTGCTAGATAGAGGTTCAGGTTCAGCACACAATCGTTGATCGATTGGGAAGAAGAAGACAGCTACTAGACGTTTGGGCTCCTCTGCACGCGCTTTATGTATGTATGTCCTGTTGATGTAGTGTTCCTGTATCCGGAGTAGTAGTATCACCCGTGTGACTCTGTGCTCGGAGCTACGGTACGCCCCGTGTGTCTCTGTGTTCGGAGCTAGGATTTTATTTTGGACAGCCCACGCGTCGAACATTTTCTTCAAACTGTGTCTTACTTAGGTGATTATGCTAAATTACCCCGTCGTTGCACTTGTACTTTCTGTTATACTTGGCATGCGGTATTTTTGTACCTTGTTACGTCCCTCTTAGGACCTGGTTCTCTTCCAGGTTTAGGCGAGGAGGATTACCTAGAGGAGTACGGTCCGGGTACGTATCCAGCAGCAGGACCCATTGTCGAGGACGAGGTCATCCCCGAGGAGTTCGCCTGATCTCTGGTAGTGACTTAATCCTTGGGACGGTATTACTATCTAGCTATATGATGTCGTTCCAAGTTATCTCATTGCTTACTTTCTTTCCAGTATTTTGTACTAGCGGGTTTGTTCCCGTGTGACTACTCTAGTATTTGTACTATGATACATTTTCTTGTGGTATTTCCTTTTTGCACATTAGTAGTTGTGATTACCTCTATGAGCTCTTATATCTGTTGCCTGTGGATAAGATTTAGATTCACTATTTATGTGTTATGTGTTGGGTTATTTATTGTACTTTACAGTTTAGGTGCACTCCGACGGGCCCATTAGATTGGGATGTCCGCCGAAGTATGCTGCTGGCCATTGCCACGTGACTCAGTTCCTTATCTTTGGAACCGGGGCATGATAATAAAGCACATAGTATGTAGCTTTTAGTTTATAACATATACACAATTTGAACTAAATTAAGAAGCATATCCATAACCATTAAGCAAGGAATTCTTTTATCTATAATATCCCTAACTATGCCTTATGCATTGATTATAAACCTCCATAGCTAATTCTAAAAATTATCCTTGCTTCACCTAACAATAAATCTACTTGTGTCTATACATCTGTATTAGTTCCAATATATATATATATATATATATATATATATATATATATATATATAAATACCACACCAACTAATTATAAGCATAGGCAACATCAACTATTTTTTTTTTTGTTCTAGCATTCATCAATCATTATAAAACATGCATATGTATATATATAAATATATACAAAGAAATTCAAAGTGTCCACTTAGTCCTATGTATTATGACAAGATACATGTGTCCATGTATTATGGCAATAGTATATATTTATATATATTCACGAGTTGTGTCCAAGAGGTGTATACTCAACTTCTAATTCATAGATCCATAATATAGTTTGATTTGTATTAATCAAAACCTATCATAAAGTCTTAAACCTTAATGTGTGAATTGAAAAAAATAAGGGAGAAAGGGATGAGGACTTGCCTTGCTTGAGCAACCTAGGGTTCTTCCAAAATTCTCAAATTGATCATTGATTTCTTCCTATATTCCTATTCCAAGGAGTTTTTGAGATTAAACTATACTCTAAACTTGAATTTAGAAGAAAATTGGGGGAAAATGGAGATATACCTAGGTTTGAGGAAGAAGGAGGAGGAGTTGTAGGAGTGGGAGGGGAGGAGGCCGGTGGGGGTGCGCGGTCGCGGGTGGCGGGGTGCGCGGCGGGCGGCGTCTGACGGTGCGACGGCGACGTCTGGGCAGCGGCAGCGGCACCAGCCGCAGTAGCAGCAGCATCTGCTTGAGAAGATGGAGGAAGAAGGAGATGAGGAGAGGTTGAGGTTGAAGAAGAGAATGGGTGTTGGTGATGGTATTAAGTAAATGGGGTTAGGTCTCTTGGGAAGGGAAGGAGAAGAAATGAATGATGGTCTTGGAACTTGGAAGTAAGGAGAAGAGGATTTGTGTACACAGTGGGAAGGAGAAGAAGCCAAGTATGGGATGACGGGGAGTTGTGGGTAGAAACTAAGGATGGGTTTGCTGGTTTCTCCCTTTAGGTATCTAGTTTAACCACTAAAACCCTTCAAAATTGAAGAGTTGCAATTAGATCAAAATTGTAAACTAAAATTTACATAAACATATACATATATATTAATATACTTACATAGGTATATATTTATAAATAAAATAAATAAAATTTGCAGTTATGACAATCGTGTTCCAATAATAACACTCTTTGCGAGGATATAATTTGACAAGTTGTTATGTCTCAACCGAAACACTCAATGTCCAATAAATACATAACCTATTTCGTGCGCTCATGACGTCATGTCTAAGCAGTAAATATCCCACCTAGTAGGGTTATTTATGAAAATATGGAATCTAATCTCTTTACCATGGAATATGAACATTGAGATTTATGTTACTTTTTTGTGCACGTGCAGATGTGTTGTATGCGTCCTATAGTCTAATTTTCGAATCTAAGAATTTTATGATTCAAGTCCTATGGTCAAATGACCAAAGTAATTTGTAGTAGGGTCCAACCAAATATGATCATTTTTACGAAAATGACTATCTCTAGAAATTCTTGAAAATTTTGGCAAAGTCTTTTTTGTATTCGGGACACCGAATATTTTACAGTTGTAATATCATACCCGGAGCAACCCTCCATAGAATTTTCGGGTTCGTCGACCCCTTCAGTGGAACACTCAACACCGGTATAAACACAATTGATATAAATGATATCTATATAAAAATACACTCAAGTATAGCATCTTTACCAAAGTTTGCATATTATGGAACTTGCTTCCAAATCGCAAATAAGCATAGAATAAGCAGGAATCATAAGTGTTATCTAAAGTTGAGTCTCAAAGTCATAACGCATGTACTACATATATTTATGTATATACTTTCATAACTCATATTTCTAATGTGTTGGTCATTTCGGAACATTCCACTATCTTGAATTTGTGTTTCTCAATTTTATCAATTCAAGACAAAAGTCTACATGTGTATGTTGCTACGTATCTCAACATAAATTACTACAAGCATGTTTACATATAAATCATGAGAAAGCTACTGGTGATACATGTGATCTTCACTCATTTGTACCATATCACATTTATACAATATCCATTTAAAACTTAATTCTTGATCCAATTGTTATTCAATTATATAGTTTTATTCTTTCTTCTTAGAATTATATTTCTCACATGATAAGATTTTCCAATATATTAAGATTAGAACTCAAACCCATCTTTGAAAGTCCGAAATATATTCTAAATATTTTTCCATAACTCTATTTTGATTTTGTCCTCAAGTATTCTTTAATCTTGCCCAAAAAAACTGATTTTGTCCTACTTATTAATGTGGACAACAGGTATATTCATTAAATAATCACTTCATTAAGTAATTTATCATGCTCAGTAAAGAATAACTTTCGTCTCCTTTACATATACTAGCAAATCTCATATAGATGCGCGCCTTAGAAATTCTAGTAATACGTATAAAGTAAACCAAAATGACATTTTAAATATTCAACTATCATCAATACTCCTCTTACAAGCATTTATATTCACGTGCACATATGTCATAGTACATATATTTAGTCGTATAAGTGTATGCTTATTATTATCACATTCTTTTGTAAAATAAAACTACCTTTAAGAGTTATAAAGATAAGCACAGATACTAGCAAAATTTGTCATTTAGCCTCAACATATGTACTCTAACATATTAGTATTGGCGTGTCCATACCTATGATATATGCTAAAATGTGTCAAACTTATATGTAAAAAACTTTCAGCATGTTCAAAGGTATGGGGACCATCATACTTAATTTTTTATTTATTTTAGAACACACATAGTCCTAGTACCCTTGTGTCGGCGTGTCCAACTAAACATGACATATAGTTTGTTTTATATATATATATATATATATATATATAATAATTTTAAAATTTTAAACTAAAAGAAACTGAACTAAGGGAAACATATCTCAAGAAGGAAAATGACTTGCCTTGGGTTCTTGCAAATAAAAGCAACTATTGATTTCTAACTTCCTTATAAATCCCTGTTATATAAATTTAGAAAAAAAATTAGAATTCACATTATGCATATAGGAGATTTTAACCTAGATTTGTAAATTAGAGGAACTAGAAATTTTTTGGGGAAGGATGTATACCCAAGGAAGAACCACAAGGCGGTGGTGGTAGTGTCGTGTGTCCGAAAGAGGGCCAGCGTCTGGTCGTAGCAGCAAGAGCAGCAATAGCAGCAACAACAAGAGGGAGAAGGGGAAGAGAGGTGAGGGAGATGGGAAGTGGGGAAAGGAAGGGGGGTGAAGAGGTTGTGCCCTCCCTCCCTTTATAATTTTTTTTTCTTTTCTTTCAAAAGACACCATGATTATATTTATCCATGAAATGACCTTTCTACCCCCCTGCATGCAGGCTTCCACTAATCCCTCACCTCTTAAATTCAATTGACACCTAGCTTGCTACGTATCATAGCAATTTATGTAATTACATGATTTCTTTTACCAATCCAAATGCAAACAAATCTAGACTATGTAATTGTATGATTTCCTTAAGGGCTGAAATACGAAATTAAATTTTAAAGTCACTTATTTAAAGTATAAAAATGTAGATTTTAACTAGATAATATTTATTTTAGGAATATATATATATATATATATATATATATATATATATATATATATATATATATATATATATATTATGACAAAAACCAAGCAAGTACACCTTACTTGATATTTCTCAATACACTATAAATGCTGCATTTATTTCTTGTCTAGTTAGGAATCATATTAAGACACGAAACTGACACGATATAGTGCTTGACTCTGATTCATGGACATTGATCTTGATTCATGTGGATATTGTTCTAGATTCATGATCTTGTTTCGTATTGATCTTGATTAACGAATCATGGAGAGAGAAAATGCCAAGTATATATGTGGTCAAACCGTCTAATTCTAAAGCATAGCCTAACATACACCTTATTGGCTTAGATGTATCCCACATAACTTTCGATTTTAACTAAGCTCGGATGGTTTCTTGAATAATAACAAATAAATGGAGGAGTTATCATTATAGACACTAATAGTAATGTGGTGTTTGGATACGTCATTCACTTGGGTGTAGGTACTGTTGTTAATATATATATATATATATATATATATATATATATATATATATATATATATATATATATATATACATATATATATATATAATATTTTCCAGAGATTGATAAGAGAACAAAGAAACTAAAAAATTGTTACCGGCCTCCGGGGAAGTCGTGCACGAAGCACTGCCCTAAGAGTTGATCCGAGGTCTATGTGCAGACGTTTCTCAGAAGCTCCTAGTGGTAAAACCCCCTGACTACCGGGTTCTCTTCGTTGCACACAACTCAGAGAGAGAGACCGAACTTAGCTCTACCCAGAGCAAGGATTTAGAGAACAGAATGTGGTTCGATAGAGCTTTTACGTAGGAGGATTTTTCTATCTGAAATAAAGGAGGAGGAGACCATAATATATAGACAGTTCCTAAACAAAAGCACGAACATGATAGTAAATGGCTCATAAATAGACCATTAAGGAGCAATAACAAAAGAAAAAAAACATGGGGGAATTACTGTCAAAGAGCTGTTACAGAAGCTGTCACAAATGTTCAATGAACTTGGACATAGTGCTCAACGTTCAAATTTTCAATGAGTCAAATCGGTTCAAAAATAAGGAAAGAAAATAGATTTTTTGGATCCCAACCCGAACCCGAAAAGTAAATTGGATCGGCATTCGGCGCCCGCATGTGTGGGCACGTACCCGCACCCGTTATGCGCCCAGAACCGAGCTGAGCCGGGCCAGGCGACGACGCGCGCGTGTGGCCCATGGGGTTCCCCACACAACATCTTTAATAGAACAATGGAGAAGAACTAATATATAGATGTAAGGGGGAGTGGTCCAACCCATGTGGGACTAAAGGAAAAAAGGTAAGTTGAGCTTTTTCTCAAACACAGCTAACAATCCCCCCCTCCAAAAGGTCAAGTTTCGAAATAGAAGTGACAAAAAAATTAAAAGGAAGAGTTCCTGGGCAGGTATATATTATGCATAGATGAGATGGACTACAGCCTTAAATCTCACTTAGTGACTATTATTTTTGTTTGAAGAAGTGCTTGATGGACTATGCCTTGAATCAGACTTCTTTTACCAGATTCAGAAAAATAGCACACATAGTACGCTAGAGGTTCTGGGTCTAACTGGTGGCACTTTTGGTTAGCCATGCGCACTAATTCCAAATTCATGAGAGTTGTTTGGGATCGCCCTGTCCCATAGTCGCGGCCTTCACGACCTCTCATATAGGTAAGTCCTTAAGGGTTTGTGATAGGTTTCATCCCCATATTTCAGCTTGGACCTATTAAGAGTTTTAAAACTCATCCTAACCATATCACTCAAGAACACTGTCACCATAGGGATGGGGAATCATTGTATGCATGTACAGCCACTTAGGCATTATAGAATAAGATTTTAATCTTGGGTCAGTATTCCATAAAAGTTACCTAAGTCCATCTTGTTTCTATCCATTGAACCGGCTTCTTGGGATCTCCAGTCAGACTCGGTTGGATTGCCACTGCTGGTGACTTTACTTATGGGCTTAACCCCATCCCCCTCGATGATTCTAGGATCAAAGTCCTAGACAGACCCTTCATCAAGTAGTCTGCAAGATTCTTTTATAACTTTATATAGTCAAGAACCACATATTTGCCCAATAGGCTCTTTATAGACTTGAAGCGCAACTGCAGGTGCCTGTTCATCTTAGCATTCACAGAATCATGCTTTAGTAGTTTCATAACAGATATATTATCACAGTTTATAGAAATTACAGGAACATGACTAATAGAAATAGGTATATGCATAATAAGGTTTCTTAGCCATTCGGCTTATGTACATGTAGTGTCCAAGTCTATCATTTCGAAGTCCATTGTACTCCTAGCTATGATAGTTTATTTACATGAGCCCCAGGAGATTACAGCTCATCCTAGAGTAAAAATATATCCAGTAGTGAATTTTACATCATGTGAGTCAGTTACCCAGTTTGTATTTGAATAACCTTTTATGATATCAGGGTGTCTAGTATAGTGCAGCATATAATCTAGAGTACCCCTAAGATATCAAAATACTCTTTCTAATGATGTCTAATGTAACTAATTTGGATTACTAGTATATCTACTTAGTCTCCCAATAGCAAATGCAATATCAGGTCTGGTCCTGTTTGATATATACATGAGAGAAACTATCTGAGAATATCTGCGTTGCTTCATGGAAGAACCCTCATTCTTTTTGAGAACAACACTACTGTCATAAGGAGTAAGGGCAGGTTTCTTATCAAAATAATCAAATTTTATTAGCATTATTTTGATAGAGTATGCTAAGGACAGAGTATAGCCCTCATTGTATTTGGACAGTTGCATGCCTAGAATCAAGTTGGCTTCACCTAGATCTTTTATATCAAACTGGCTGGATAAATAGTCCTTGGTATTAATAATCAATTCTAGTGATGATCCAAAAATAAGGATGTCATCTACATACAAACATAAGATGACACAACTTTCATCTAAAATTTTGGAGTATATACATTTGTCATACTCATTTGGCACGAAACCATATTCTAAGATGACTATGTCAAATTTGTTGTGCCATTGCTTGGGAGCTTGCTTTAGGCCATAAAGAGATTTAACTAATCTGCAAACTTTCTTTTCTTGGCATTTAGCAATGAAACCTTCAGGTTGCTCCATGTAGATTTTTTTCTCTAGGTCCCCATTTAGAAATGTTGTCTTTACATCCATTTGATGGATTAACATACTATGAATGGATGCTAAGGCTAGAAGGGTTCTAATAGAGGTAATCCTAGCTACAGGAGAGTATATATCAAAATAATATAGTCTATTTTTCTAGGTAAAACCTTTGGCTACTAATCTAGCCTTGTATTTCTCTATGGTACCATCGGCTCTAAGTTTCTTTTTGAATATCCACTTACAACCTATGGGTTTACTACCTAAAGGTAGGTCTACTAGAAACCAAGTATTGTTCTCCATGATGGAGTTATACTTACTGTTAATGGCTTCTTTCCAGAAAGGGACATCAGGATAAGATATTGCTTCTTCATAAGTTGAGGGATCACCCTCTATCAAAAAAGTGAAGAAACCTTCTCCTAAGTTTTTTTAATTCTTTCTCTTTTACTCTTTCTAGGTTCTATATTTTGTTCGGGTCGTGAACTAGATATTTGAACATGAGAGCTAGTTGACGGAGCAAGAGAGGAGTTGGAGGGAGAGAAAAAAATTCTATCTTTGAAAGGATATATATTCTCAAAGTAAACTGCATCTCTTGTAACTATAATAGTATTGTTAAAGATTTTATTTACTTCTGAGTGAGTAACAAGAAATCTATTGGCATTGCTATCTAGGGCATATCCTATGAATATAACATCTATAGTCTTAGGTCCAATCTTCCTCTTTTTAGGTTCAGGAATTCCTACTTTAGCCAGACATCCACAAACTTTGAGATAATGGATCCTAGGAGCTCTACCTTTCCATAATTCATAGGGAGTCTTATTATTAGACTTACTAGGAATCCTATTAAGGATGTAACAGGCCGATAATAATGCTTCTTCCCATAAATTATCGGGAGCACCTAAGCTGAGGAGCATGCCATTCACCATGTCTAACAGAGTACGATTCTTCCCTTCAGCAACTCCGTTGGACTGTGGTGAATATGGAGCAGTTACCTCATAGATTATTCTGTATTCTTCACAGAAATTGGTCATATCATTTGATGTATAATCTCCACTACGATCTGATCTAAGAATCTTAATCTTTCTCTCTAACTGGTTCTCAGCTTCAGATTTATAGACCTTAAATCTGTCTAGAACTTAATCTTTGGTTTTGAGAAGATATTTATAACAATAATTTGAATGATCATCTATAAAGGTAACAAATTATTTTCTACCGCCTCAGGTCAAAACCCTATTTGAGTCACACACATCACTATGAACTAGCTCTAGAAGGTCAGAGTTTCTTTCTACAGATTTGAAAGGTAGCCTAGTGTGTTTGGCTTAAACACAGATCTCACACTTGTGTTTATCATCTATTGGAGTCTTAGAAATAAGATCTAAGTTCATCATCCTTCTTAGGGAACCTAGATTCACATGACCTAATCTACTGTGCCACATATTTGAAGATTCTACATTGGAAACAACAAAGGAAGGATCTGAAATTTTATTCACGGTACTCAAAATAAAAAGACCATCTCTTATAAATTCTTTTCCAATAAAAGAGTCATTCTTAGAAAATACTACTTTATTTGCTTCCATAACAATCTTGTACCTTGAAGCTACAAGAAGAGACCCACTAACTAAATTTATTCTGATCGACGACACATGTAGCACATCATGAAGAGTCAGAGTTTTTTCTTATGTCATCTTTAGATCTATTCTTCCTCTTATTATAATTTGTGCCACTGAGAGTTACACCTCCTCCACCTGATTCTTGATAGTTTGAAAGACATGAGTGATCAAAGGAAACATGACCATTAGCTCCAGAATCCAACCACCAATCGTCAGAATGGTAGAAAATATTGACTAAGGTTTGATAGCTTACAGACCTGAAGGAACTAGAAGAGCCGTTAAGAAGCATGTTTGCTTCTGGTTTGGCTGGACATTTTCCTTTGTAAGAAGTATGGACAGCTTCCTTCTTCCTATGGAAACAGTTGGTGGCTATATGATTTGTTTTACTACACACAAACAAAATCTCTTCTGATCCTGAGTTTGACCGAAGTTTCTTGGTTTATGGTGATGATGGTTTTAGTGGTGAGGCTGAGGGTTCTGCTTATTCTTGAAGAGGTTCCTTTTGGGTTTGTGGTGATGATGAGGCTTGGGTTTGCCTTGAGATTCTACTAGGTTTACCTTAGCTTTAGACTCAGACTTAAGGGTAGACCTTAGCCTAATTTATTCTTCTGTTCTATTTTTTTTAGGACTTGAGCAAAGGTAAGATTACCTTGAGTATGAATAAGGTCTTTCTTGACATCAGCCCAAAAAGGAGGAAGCTTGTCTATTAAGCAGGCTATTTTATATTCAGAAGAGAAGAAAGTGCCTTTGGCTTGAATATGCCTAAGGTATTCTTGAAATTCATGTATTTGGTCATTTATAGGTTTATTATCTACCATAACGTATCTGTTGAATGAGGAGGAATTGAATCTTTCAATTCCATCATCATCACAACTATATTCATCTTCCAGGGCATCCCATAGTTCTTTAGCACTTTTGTATTCAAAGAATATGTCATATAGTGATTCAGACAAAGCACTTAGAATTCTATGGAAGCAATGATAGTCTATTTCCTTAGGGGTCTTGGGTCTAGTTGGGCCAGATGACTTGGATACACCTATGTCTGACTCAGTGTCATCAGAGTCATTTGTAATTGGTGTGGAACCATCAATGGCTGAGATCAATCCTAAGGTAGTGAGCCAAAATTTTATTTGACTTTGTCATATCTTAAAGAAGGTCTCGTTGAACTTTGTAGGTTTAGCAGTGAAAGTCTCATCCTTGCTAGTCATGATTGCTAATGAGAAAAATCTGAAACTGAAAGATATGTAATTACTCAATAACAATGTCCAATGATTTAGAATAATAATTTAAGTGATTTTGCTAATCAATCTTAAAATCTTTAGTCTATCAAGTGTAGATTAACTTGGGTTAGCTGTAGGGTCCGGTTCGCTGCTTGCGGTGGTCCGAAGACACTTAAATACTGTATCGCTTAGGGCTATTTACACCCGGTTGACAAAAGGACCATTTCGGCTTGTACCCAAATTAAATCTCAACTTTTAAAAACTTTAGATTCAAAAGGGATTTGCAATTTCACTCAACTATTTATTTGACCTGATTTCTGTAAAGGTATTGAAATTAACAATATACTAATTTATTGATTGAATAAAAAAAATACTACAGTAATTGAATTACCAAATTGGTATATAGCAAAATTAGACAGTACACAAACTTGGTATGAAGCAAAGTTGGATAATACAAATTGATATGTAACAAATATTGCTAATAAGGAAATTGATAAGTATGCCAAATTGTTATGTAACAAATTAGAATGGCAGCACTATAACAAAATTGGTATACAAGCAAAATGGTATGTAGCAAAATTGGACAATACACAATTTGGTATGTAACAAATACTGGTAATAACTTAATCGTTTGTTAACAATATTAATTCTTAATCAATATAAGTTAATCAAAAATTAAACAATAAACAATACCCACAAAATTTAAGTTCAAAAATATTAATTTCTTCTAATTAGTCAAACAATGAACAATACCAAAAATTGTTCTAATAGAAATGAACAGTACTTTCAAGTATACAATTGTATTCGATGGAAATTGCTTATGCTGCCATATTTATTTTTGGGTAAAAGAAATATGTATAGGTAGTCTGTATACTTGACAATAAGTGAGAAACTAAAAATTTCACAATAAGAAGAAAATTATTTCTGTTAACATAAAAGAAAAGCCTTGCTCAACTCTTAGATTGTTGTTTATATTTATAATATATATATAATATTTTTCAGAGATTGATAAGAGAACAAAGAAACTTAAAAATGGTTACCGGCCTCCGGGGAAGTTGTGCACGAAGCACTGCCCTAAGAGTTGATCCAAGGTCTATGTGCAGACGTTTCTCGGAAGCTCCCAGTGGTAAAACCTCCTGACTACCGGGTTCTCTTCGTTGCACACAACTCGGAGAGAGAGACCAAACTTAGCTCTACCCAGAGCAAGGATTTAGAGAACATAACGTGGTTCGAGAGAGCTTTCACGTAGGAGAATTTTTCTATCTAAAATGAAGAAGGAGGAGACCACAATATATAGGCAGTTCCTAAACACAGCCACGGACAGGATAGTAAATAGCTCATAAACAGACCATTAAGGAGCAATAACAAAAGGAAAGAAACGTGGGGAAATTGTTGTCAAAAGAGCTGTTACAAGTGTTCAATGAACCTGGAGATAGTGCCTCAACGCTCAAAATTTGAATGAGTCAAATTGGTTCAAAAAATAAAGGGGAGCAAAAAGGTTTCTTTGATCCCAGCCCGAACTCGAAGAGTAAATTGGATCGGCATTCGGCGCCCGCAGGTGTGGGCACGTACCCGCACCCGTTACGCGCGCCGAACAGAACAGAACAGAACAGAATAGAACCGAACCGAACCGAGCCGAGCCAGTGTCACTACCACATTTCTAGATTAGGGCATTAGTGTAATTTCCCCTGTTTAATTTTAATCATGTAAGTAATTAGTATGTTGAGTTTATTTAATATTAAAGAGGTGTTCTTGATGATTAGGTTTTAGGTTAAACCCTAAAATTCCATTAGGTCTAACCCTAATAGCTAAACCTAACTTGTAATCTAGCCTTAGTGAAACCCTAAATTTTAATTTTAGGTTAGAATCTCAAACCCTAGAAATGACTAAACCCTAGTAAATTAATTTCTTTATGACTTAACATGGAGGGTTAATTAAACCCTTGCATTTGAAACCCTAACCCTAGCCTATATATTGAAGGGGAGCCTCCCTCAACCCATTCCTTCATGAAAAAAACCTAAACCTAGCCTCCATTTGAAAAACCATTCCCTCACCCCATAAATTTCAGAATCAAACCCTAGGAATTCACTTTCCTCCTCCATCAAAGGGAAATCAAGGAGCTTGGACCAAGAAGACTTGGAGAAAGAGAACCTTCATTGGGAAACCATCTCCCAATAGATAAAACCCGAATTTAATCCATTTAATTCCTATTTTTCATTTGTGTTTGGCCATTAGGAGCCCACCAAATTGTTTAGATTTTGATTTTTAGGGTTCTACATGAAGACCTAGGAGAAATTAGGGTTTTGGTGTACCTACGGGTGTTTTCTCCCAAATTCCAGGAACCCTAACCCTAGGGGTTTGCTAGTGGACCGAATACACCTCCAACGTGAAGTTTCATATCTCATTTTAGGGTTTTGTTTTGGGTTTTTTCAGGGGATCTTAATATGGGTTCGATTTCAGCACACCAAGTGCTTGGTGAAATATTTACTAGGGATTTATTTATCTAATGTATTCGAATTTCTACATATTTTGGCATACATCTATATACATACATTATTGCATAGGTGTATAGATATGTTTCGATATTTATATATATGTACAGTCGGGCTTGGGGAGGTATACTATGCAGTCGGGTATTTTGGAAACTGTGTGTTAATGTGTGTCAGTGAGTGTAGCTGTTAGTACCTGAAATCTGTGTACCTGATACTGTGTAACCTGTGTGAGTGAGTGAGAAATTCCCAGGTTCAGTGTGTATCTGTGTAGATGTGTTAGGGGTTAAGAGAGGACAGTTAGTGTATCAGTGAACTTGTGTCTCAGTGTGTAGGTGCCTGTGAGTGAGCTGTGTGTCTCAGGGAGTATGAGCTGAGTGTGTGAGGACCTGTGTGTTTGTGTATCTGCCCATGTGTGTATTCAGGAACTTGTGTGTGTGTGTGTATCATAGAACTCAATGTGACAGTATGTGAGTTGCCCCTGTGTGTGTTTGTGTAACTTTGTGTACCAGTATCAGTGTGAGTTTTTGCCTGTGTTAGAGTGTTAGTAGGATTGTAGGTTAGTGATTCAGCATGTTAGAAACTGTGTGTATGTACCTGTGTGACTCTGTAGGTCTGTGAGTTATGAGTTCAGTGTGAAATTCAGTGTATCAGGTGTATAGGTTAGAGTATCAGGATTTTTGAAATGCCTGTAGGAAGTATCAATAGCAGTGAGGATTAGTTCAGTGAGAACTATAGGTGTGTGTCTTTATATCAGACTGTGTATATACCAGTGTGTATCACTGTGTGTGTGCCAGTGTGTCTCAGTGCAGGCCAGTGTCAGTGTAACCATGTGTGAGAAATTCCTACCTGTGTTGTGTACCTGTGTCCCAGTGAACTGTGTATACCAGTGTGTTTATGTGTCTATGAGCCTAGCTAAGTACCTGTATGTGAGTAGTGAGTGGTGAGCAGTCAATTTCAGTGAGGGAGTTTAGTTATGAGTTAACTTGTGTGTATGGGTTGTATCAATAGGATTGTATCAGTAGGATTAGTAGTGTGCATATGTTTCAGTGAGTTCTCTAAGGTATCACATGAAGTACTTGGTATCCTAGCTAATACATAGTGTTTATGAGTTAAGGGTTGTATTTCAAGTACTAGTTTAAGTAAGAGTTAAATAGATTAAGTAATACCTTAGAATCTATATAGGAGTTATATTTATACTAAATGCCTAGTATGTAAATATTGTTTAGTATTAACATAAAGCCTAGAGTAACAAGGTTAACCTAGTATAGACTGAGCCAAGACCTAGAAATGACCCTGTACCTAGCATAGAACTAGGTATGCATGTAGCCTTTTCAAAACACTTTTTGATATGGATATTTGATATTTTTAGGTGACTGTGATTTTATCTTGGACCTCGATCCTCACATTTTTCTCGGGACCACAGGCGAGTACATTCTCTGACAGTTTTCGCTTTTGTTGATTACTTCTATAAATCTAGTTGTATTATATACTTGATTCTGACACTGTGGATACACGGGTTAGCACCCTAGATACCTGTCATGAGGAGTCGTGATTGGAATCCATCGTGCTAGCTGGGGATGAGAAAATATTAGTAGATTATGTGATCATATCCAAACTCTACATGCATCATAGCTCACCCCACATCTCACGTCGGGTGCGGCCTGACCATTACATGCTTCATAGCTGTTATATATGATTAGCCTGACTATTACATGCATCATAGCTAACCAGATGGTTAGCCTGACCTACAAGAATCATAGCTAATCATATGTAACCAGCCTGATCTCGTCCCAAGCCGATCACATAATAAACTGATATTTCAAACACTTAGCCAGATGTTTATTCTTTATTTTAGATTCACTTATTCTAGCATTCACTTGTATATTGTTCATTGCTAGATGTTCTATTGACTATTTCATATTCTCCGGTACTCTACATTTCCAGTATTTATTTTATCTTGTATTCCTTACACTGTTTTATAGTCTTTGTCAACATAAATGAAACTGCTGTTTAGTGTTTGTGCTTCGCTCCAATCCTGACTGGATAACATTTTCAGAGGACTTGGAGGATTTTTGCCCCACCCACTATGGCCCGGGACTAGAGGGAGATTTCATACCAGAAATCCCAGAGGAGTTGCCCATCCTAGAGGAGATCCTACCTGCCTGCACTTAGACTATTTTATTCATGTATTATTGTACTAGACTGAGATTTGAGTTGTATTATTTGTGACTTTTGAGGACATCTAGACTCAGGACTTGTGATATACTTATTTGTGTTGACTTATGATAGAACTCTTTATTCTAATTTCTCATCGTGCCAAATTACTTTCATATAGCTTGTGATTGAGTATATTTATAAAACCGTGGATTCATATTATCATTGTCCTCCGTGTGGAGTTGAGACTATTGACATGATGTGTTATGTTTGAGACCTAGACAACGTTCTACCACCGATGCTGCGGCGTAGGCTGGACATACCCACGGCTCATGCCCAAATTCCGGGTGCGGGTCGTGACAGCCGGGCCAGGCGACGACGATGACGTGCGCGTGTGGCCCAAGGGATTCTCCACACAACATCTTTAAGAGAGCAATGAAGAAGAAATAATATATGCATGCAAGGGGGAGTGGTCCAACTGATGTGGGACTAAAGGAAAAAAGGGAAGTTGAGCTTTTGCTCAAACACAACTAACAGGTACAACCGTTGAAGTGGGAGTTAAAGCCCTTCTTTTCGAACTCTTAAGTCTTTTCTAGTGAGGGGCTCACTATCAACAACATCTCCATTGATTCTTTGGTCCTTTATAACATTCTGATTAACTACACTAAATTTTCTTGGAGGCTCACTTATCTATTGCGCAATTTAAATGCCGTCATCTCCAATAATTGTTCTCTTGAACATACTTACTAGTGGGAGGCCAATAGGATTACCGATGCTCTCGCCAAAGCCAACCACTCATTCTCTTCAACATAAGACCATCCCATGTTTTTGTCCATCTACGAGCTCCCTCTTCAAGCCAAACCCTATGTGCCAACTCTAGTCAGCTGTCTCTTCGTCACTCATGATTGTTTTGTTTTTTGGAACCTTATTGTTTAGAAAAAGACAATCTTTTCCCAAACTGTATTCTTTAACACTATTATTGTCCTATTTATTCATTAACAAAATGAATACTGTCCCGCTATGGTGGTTTACAAAAAAGAAAAAATAAACGTAAGAATCAAATAGGAATGAGCGTTCGGTTTATTTGGTTTCAATTAAATCGAAATAGTCAAAAAATGAACAAAATAAACTTCTAAATTCAAAATCGAACAAAAATTAGCTATTTCCGAAATTGAACCGATAATCAATTTGATTTATTCGAGTATTCGTTTTGGTCGGTTTATTCTGTTGGGCTATTGATGCCCGTATCCAAAGTTAAGATTATTAATTAAATTATATTAAAAGAACATAATTTATATATATATGTTTGTTATATTTTAAAGTTGGACCCAAAGTGAGACTTGTTAATACCAAAGCTGAGTTTTAAAACTTACACATAAAAAATATACAAAATTTTAATCATAAAATACACATAAAATTACTATTATTTAGTAAGTCTTATTTTAATTTTTATTTTTGATTGAAAACAAGATTTTTTTTTAGTATTTTTAAAATCGAAATTGAACAAAAATTCGACCATCACTTAATCGGTTCGGTACTGATTTGGTTTCAGTTTGGCTGTTGATAAGGGCACTACATAGTTTACTTAGGGCTAGCCAGGATTGGGGCTAGCCCATTAATGAATGAAGTTTACTCATACTAACCCAAAAGTTTACTCATACTAGCCCAAACCCCCCTAATCTCCACCGGAGTTCTTCCTCCTCCCTTTCTTGTCGGAGCCCTCCTCCTCCGCCTTCTCCCCCGTCCTCCACCGCCGCCTCCCGTCGCCGCCTCCGCCTCCTCCCCCGCCTCCCGCCGCCTCCGCCTCCTCCCCCGCCTCCCGCCGCCTCCTTCCCCTCCCGCTCCTCCGTCTCGTACCCCCTTTCGATGCTCGACTACCTCGGCACCCTCGGCGTCCGTCGCTCCTCCCTCCCCTCCTTCCTCCGTCGCTACCACCAGGTTCTCCACTCCAGCATCGTGGAGGACATGAATAATAGCACAATGACAAAAAAAAATAACAACACACAGGAAACCAAAAAAGAAGAAAAAATGGAAGAACTGTCAAAATTTGACATATATGTTAATTTTTTAGGACTGTCAAAATTTTGGCAGTCCTACCAATTGGAAGGACTGTCAAAATTTTGACAGTCATAAAAATTCAACATATATTTTTAGGACTGTCAAACTTTTTACAGTCCTACCAATTGAATTTTTAGGACTGTCAAAATTTTGACAGTCCTAGAAAATTAACATATATTTTTAGGACTATTAAAATTTTGACAGTCCTACCAATTGGAAGGATTGTCAAAATCTTGACAGTCCTAAATAAGAGAAGTTGGCTAGTTACCTTCAAACCAGTTATTTCTAATACTCTGAGCCCAATCTTTAATGTTGGCTATATGTTTGAAAAATTTGTTGAAAGAAAATGAGTCCTACTTTTGGAAAAGAGAGAACAAGTGGGTATACGAGATGGTTTATCAAAAACTTATTAAAACGCTGCTGCCTATACCTGGATATATCAGTTGATTTTCCTCTTTGTTTGAGTGTCTTGATTTTTAGATTTGTGTTGGTTTTGAGTGTAAGTTTTTGCCATATATACTAATGTGTATTCCCATATACTACATTTGATTTCATTTTTTCACTTTTTTCTAATACTACATTATTGGACATATACTGCAAGTTGCTGCTTGTTTGGATGGGATTTTTTCCTACTTTTCAGATACTACACTATTGTAGACTTAACTTGATTTGAACAGTCTTGTATAAAATTAGGACTGTCAAAATTTTGACAGTCCTCATAGCTTGTGGGACTGTCAAAATCCTGACAGTCCTAGTTTTATATAAAATTTTCAGTGGGTTAAAATTATGACCTTCAAAATTTTGACAGTCCACATAGCTTGTGGGACTGTCAAAATTATGACAGTCCTAACAATTGGTAGGACTGTCAAAATTTTGAATTTTGACAGTCCTGATTATAACAGTTCCGAATGAATTTTGGGAGTGACAAATTTGTAATTATCAATGATAAAATTTTGGGTTAGTCCCAAGTAACTTAGGATGACAAACTTGTAATTTTTGGTAAATTTAAAATAGACTAGTCCCAAGTAAAATGTGTAGTGCCCTTATCACTAGCCTTTCAGTTTTCGTTCATCAACTGAATAATTCTAGAATCAAGACCCCTTAAAATTTGACCAAATTATCGAAACGCCCCTGGTATTTCCCTCATTTCCTTGCTTCTTTTCTCTTCAAACCCTAATTTTTTCTCCCTCAGATCTCTCTGATAGTTTCCCGCCAATTCTTGGATCTCTACGCTAGCTATGTACGCGGACCAGGTGGCGTCGGGGAGCAAGAGATACATCAAGGACCGCCTCGATGGAGATCTTGACCGGAACCACCGCCCGTCGTCGAGTTCGAAAAGGTTCGATTTTCATTCATTTTTGGCTATTTGACGGCGTTCCTTTGATCGTAGCTTGATTTTCTGTGAAAAATGGGAGTTTTTGTGTTGAAATTTGAGATTTGGGATTTCGATTGGTTAAATTAGGGTTTTGATGAGTAGTAGTAGATATGATGGAGTTATTTGTAAGTCGGAGACGACGAGAGAATCAGGGTTTTGTTTATTGAATGGACTCCATTTCCAATTTCGATCCCAGTTCGTTCAGTGCATTTGATGAGCGTGAATTGTGAACAAATCGATTAATAAAAATAGCTGACTTTAGCTCTCGGACCATAACGTTGTAAACATAATTTTGAATGGAAGGGCATTCCGGGAAAAAAGTTTGCCAAGCAGGTGTTAGGTTTATTTTGGAGTTGGATTTTTGAGACAGATGGTTAACTCTGCCTTGAGTAAACTGGAGAGTTATATTTAAGTTAGAGGGCATTGGTATTGGAGTTTTGTAAGAAAGAGAAGGGAATGGAGTTTAAAATGTAGTCTTTCACAAGAACCAAATATCCAATAATTTTGGTTTTCTGGTAACTCCGGCTTGGATGTTGTTTTGGTGATTTAGGAATGGAGATATTCTTTTAGGTCCCATACCTAATTGACACTCCATTGCTAAGATTTAATGAAAGCTTGACATCAATTTGAAAGAAGAAGAGAGAAGGAAGAAACAACAGGAAATTTTATTTAGGGTTCAAGAATTGATTACAAAAGGAAGAAGGAGAAGACATTACAACTAAAGAAGGAGAAGACATTACAACTAAAGAAAGAGAAGTAGATATGGAAACAAGAAGATCACAATTCAACTGCCAATACTTGTCTCCTCATTAGTATTTATAGACTACATTTTTCATAGAATTGGTAACCGCCTTGGATGAGCTGGCACAGTGCCTGTAACTGTTTGGGATGAGCTAGCAAAACTGATTGGTTGCTGATGTGGCATCTTATGAAGCAATGATGACAAAAGGGAAGGAGGTATTGATTGAGCTATGAAGTCTCTGCTACTTTGAGATGAGCTATGAAGCCTCCGAGCTATGAAACCTCTGATAGTCTGTTATGAGCTCACTTACTGGCTTTGCTCTGATACGAGCTCCTCACTGGCTTTGGCAACACTGAAGCTAGGTGTTCTCCCTCCCGAGCCACTTCCTCCCTACTGAGCCACTGAATTACTTAGCCATCCAAAGAGCTCACCCCTTCAAATTTACCTTGTCCCAAGGTCAATGTACTAATAACTTGATCCCTGGATCCCATAGTGTTATCATGAATTATTCTAACCTTCTCTTTGGTTGACAATCCTCTTCATAGGTTGAAATGTTGGAATGTCTCCAATATGTGCATCTGATAGTGAACTCGATACTCTATATACTGAAGATTGATGTATCCTGATGCTCTCTGCCATTTAACGTTTGAAGAAACAACATGATAGGTATACCTGGATCCCATGGTGCAAAACCAAAATTTTTGTGCCTGAACATGAGTCATGACTGGAATTTGCTGATCCTGATGATTTGGGAGATTCTCAGCAATCTTAACAGCAAAGTGGGTCATGTGGTAGTCAAGCACAAGGGCATGACCATTATCAAGTTGGCCATGGCGATTCATGATGATAACCTTGTAAGCACCACAGTCTAGTCCTGCCAGCTGAATACAACGTTCTGTGACACGTACACCTAGGCATAGGTCAATTGAAATACCCTCACCTCGTGAAGATACTGGGACTTCTGCTTCAGCCTTTTTACCCTCAGGATCAAGTGTTAGTTCACCCATAGGGCCAACATGAATTCTGAAATTATTAAAGGCTGACCTACACAATATTTGCAATACCAATCCGTGGCTTCCTGGATCCCATACCATGTTAACAACTTGAGAGTGAGGAAAGCTGAAACCAGATGTAACTAGAGGAGTCTCGAGCATTAGCATTATCAAATCTTTCACAGGCTTATGTTTCTTGTCAGCATCTGCCTTTTCCTTCTCCTTATCCCTGATGGAGTTCTTAAGGTGGATCTCCATAGCATCCTTGCTAGTTATATAGCTCTCCATGTTTCCCTCAATAAGTTTGAATTTGTTATCCTGAAAAATTGGAGATATCTGCAGGGACATCTTCACCAAGGGTGGTTGCAAGGTAGATACTAAATGGGCTACCTGAGCCTCATCATCACTGATCTGAAATTCAGTATCTATGTAGTTCTTTTGATTACTTTGCTCCTTTGCATTGGGTCTTGAGGTGAAATCAAAACCATGCTCTATTGGAATTTCTACTTTTCCCTCTTCAACATCACCACTATTACCAGATATCCTTACATTTGTTTCATTCTCAGGAACTGATATGTTGACACACTTATGTGCAGGGTCTTCATAATGAGGAGCTGCTACTTCCCTTCGAAAAACTTCCTGGGTCTGGGGTTGTAAGGTTGGTGGTTGAGTCTGAGGAATTGGTTGCAGCTGTAGCTGCAATTGTGGTTGGGCTACTTGGGGTTGTTGTGAAAGTTGAACATGCAGTTGTGGCTGAGCTTGGGGTTGCAGTTGCATATAAGGTTGGAGTTGCTGTTGATAAGGGTTCTGATCCATTGGTTCGGGTCTTGAGTAATGATGACAATCTTGATTTGTTCTTGGATTGGAATCCAAGGGAGACACATTACTGGATTGGTTAGGGTTTTGATCAACCCTATAATTGTGATTCAAGGAGTTAGGGTTTGGATTCATGCAAGAATTTAGGAGAGACTTTCCTGTACAATCGACTCTCTATTACTTCCCTTTCCCTAACTAATTCTTTCAGGACTCAATCCAACTTATTATTCATGTGATCGAACTTATCGATCATGTGATCTATTGAATCCTTGTGTTGAGAAATTTTACTTTTATTCGATCGAAACCTTTGCTCATGAGGAGATTGCTCGGAGGTTGATGGCGGGAGGGGTTGTTCCAGTGAGACTCCTTGCCAAGAACTCGTTCCGCCATGGTAGTAGTAACTCTGTCCTTGCGAAGCTCCTGATCCTCCATAGAGATCGTGGCTCCGCCAACCTTGAACTTCAAGAACCGGATCATTGTTGTAGCTCTGTTCAGAAACTCCTCGAGGAGGAACGATGTAACTCTGATACCAATTGTTAAATCCCAGACCTAATTGACACTCCATTGCTGAGATTTAATGAAAGCTTGACATCAATTTGAAAGAAGAAGAGAGAATTGGGGAAGAAACAACAGGAGATTTTATTTAGGGTTCAAGAATTGATTACAAAAGGAAAAAATGAGAAGACATTACAACTAAAGAAGAAGTAGATCTGGAAACAAGAAGATCACAATTCAGCTGCCAATACTTGTCTCCTCATCAGTATTTATAGGACTACATTTTCCATGGAGTTGGTAACTGCCTTGGATGAGCTGGCATAGTGCCTGTAACCGTTTGGGATGAGCTGGCAAAACCGATTGGTTGCTGACGTGACATCTTATGTGGCAATGATGACAAAAGGGAAGGAGGTATTGATTGAGCTATGAAGTCTCTGCTACTCTGAGATGAGCTATGAAGCCTCTGAGCTATGAAACCTCTGATACTCTGATACGAGCTCCTCACTGGCTTTGCTCTGATACGAGCTCCTCACTGGCTTTGGCAACACTGAAGCTAGGTGTTCTCCCTCCTGAGCCACTCCCTCCCTACTGAGCCACTGAATTACTAAGCCATCCAAAGAGGTTCCTATCATATTCATCCAACTCCAAGAATCCCATGCGAATACTCCAGAATTCTATAAGTTATTTGGAGGCTGAAATCCAACAAAACCCAGTTTTCTTTTCCAAACCCCATTCATCTTGGCTACGTAGTAGTGTCTGTGATTGCTTTCTGGTTAATGGAATTGAAATTCACTCGACAAACAGGTGAACTACATTTCCTCACTTTTTTTGTATGTAGAAAATAAAACTGAGATTCTTGAAATTTTAAAGCAAATGCCATTATTTTTTCTCTATTTGTGGAATTCTAATTTCCGGCTGCCAAATAGACTATAAGGGAATACATCTGTGCCTCACTTGTACACACTTAACAAGAGGCCAAAATGTAACTACGAACATGCTAACTGCTCTAGGCCTGATATCTGTGTTGTGTATGATGTGTCCTACACAATGCAGCACTGACATGTTACCAATCTTGGTATTGTCCATGGTTCTTAAGTGGCATGGTATGTAAAACTCACAGAGTGCACATTCCCCGATTTTCCTTGTTTTTCCAACTTTATTTGGAATTTAGATCAATATTGGAGCATACAGGTTTCTTTGGGTGAATGAAACTGGTACAAGCTGATATGAATAGTATACTGGCTGAAGTATCAAATAAAAAGTAAGAAGAATGCCTAGAAGACTCCTCGAGAAGAAGTAGCCTCTCCAATCTGATTGACCGAGATACTGCCATTATTCAGTTCTTCTTATGCTTACCGCTATTGAGGTGCTATTGAGGTCAAGGACTAACTATATTAGTTGTCCCTTGTGGCGGGACTTGGAAGATCTTGACCCAAGTTCAAGCTGTGGGTTTTGCTAGTGGCAAATATATCTTACAGATAGCCTTGGCCTCCAGTAAGCCTACCCGTTTCATTAGCAAGTTAATATTGTATACTTCACCATTCTCTGACATATTTCTTTCTCCTGCACGGGATCAGATGTGTCCATTATCATCTGTAAAAACACCGTAGTAGTCTTTGACTCTGGTAACCTCATCCAGGTGGCGTTTGGTTCAAGTTTTGAAGGCTTGGGAATGAGTTTTAGATTACTTACCCCTGTTTGGTATGTCTAGGATTGAGAATTAGGGGAGAATAGGAGGGGCTTCATATTCCCATTGTTGTGGGAAAGTAATTTCCAAGGCCCCTCTTGGGAATATTTTTGTTTTCCTAGGAATGTTGTTTGAATATTTTGTTTGGATACTAATACCCTCATTTTACTTTCAAAATTTTAACTTCTATCCCAAACATGTAAATTTAGATAATAAAAGCATGAAAGGGTATTTATGGAAAACGAAATAAATTAAGATTTCTTTTCCATATTTCCAACCTAACCAAACATGGGTATGGGAATGTTGAATTCCTTTCCCATGGGAAATGAATGGAAAATGAATTCCTAGGAATACAAAATCTTCATCCAAACGACCCCCCATTTTGCTAACCAACCAAACTGATCTACCAATAGTCTTTTGCTCATCGACTGCACATATCATTTAGCTAGGCTTTCTTTTTCCCAAACTAAGAATTCCTTCTTTCCTATCCCAGTCTGCCGGACGCCTTCTGTGGATCTAACCCAGCCATAGAAGTTCGAAATAAAATGTGGTTATTCTGCTCAATTGTTCTTTGATCGAACTCTCTCTCTTGCTTGGGATCGCACAAGTGTGCTACCTTTGACGGATTTGGTTTAAACCAAATCTCTTTGTAGCTGTAAAATGTGGAATACTGAAAGGAGTAATCGAATTCATAAACAGATTCACGAAGTCAGCTATGAGCAATAAAAGGTTTGCCTGGGATGGTCATTCCGTCACCCTTTGGTGTAATGTGTCATAGAGATTAATGCAGTTCCCTATAGCAAATTGTATCGTATTATCTCTTCGTCTAGGCTTTTTATAGTCTAGGAGAACTTGGAGGGTGTTCCTTGGTTGCATGAACTTAAATTGCAATCCAAAAGGTAGGTATATCTGCCAACTGACCATCTATGTTTTATGGCATGATCCTATTGCTCATAGCTTACCTTGGCTAGGAATTTGGCACCAACATCAAGGGTTGATGTTAGGTCGACAATTGATCATAAAACTTTGTTCAGTCTTGTATGAGCTTTCTTATGCTCCATAGCCGACTAGCCGACTCTATTTTGATGGGAGAAGGCTTGGATAATTTGTTGAATAAAAGATTTTCTGCCAACTTCTGAATCCTTTGGGCTGCGAGTAAACTCTATGAATAAGCTTGCAGCCTAAAGATCGTCCAGTTCTGGACCTTATCCTTCTTCCTTGGTTGCCTGCTGGTTACCCTTTAGCATGCTTGCAAAAGTGCAGAGCTTCCTCTTTTGTGTATTATTCACAATCAACTTTTTGTTGGCAGTTAACATGGTTAGGCGAGTGAGCGAAAGAGGAGATGCCAATCAATCTCCCTAAATAGTAGAGCTCAAATTCAAAACTCGGATGAGAACTAATTTAGGGCTGTTGTTATATTTCTCAAAACAAAAGGAATAATGTGGGGTAATTGATGAATATGGTGGGGTTTCTATCGTTCAAAACATTGGACAATACCATTATAAACCATGCCCATGGGATCCACACAAACTATCTTGGCTTGCTATCGAGAAACAACAAAGATACTGCTCCAACCCTGGTCCTGACTTTACTACCTCTGAATGACCTTCGTTAGAGTGTGGTTACGTGGAGTCATCAGCATACTTACTACTTGCAGCTTGAAGGTTTTTTTCTTCTTCCAGATATTACTCTTGGAATTACTTTAATATGGGATCAAAGTAGAGCACATTGCAGCTTCATCATATTGCAAGGAGTAGAGAGACTACCTAATGGACTGAAAATGGATGTCATAGTGTGATTGTTCTTGACTTCTAAGTCTCCTTTTTGAATCATCTTCCTCTTGTGCAGGCTTCCAGTAACTGGTTTGGAAGTAGAGGAACCTGGTTGTTGAAGGAAAGACATGAACAATGCCCTAAAGATACAACTTCCTTCTCGAGTAGTAATATCCTTCAACTTAGATCAGCCTCACTGGTCATCTGCCCACGGTAATCACCAATCAATTTAGCTATGGTTTCAATTGAATTCCTTAACTTGCTTGTTCATTGGGTTGAGAATCTTGAGATCATTGGGTGTGAGGATGAGAATGTTGACTCTTATACTGAGTTATCGGAAAACACAAGTGAAGAGAGGTAACTTCCTTTGAATCCCATTTGTGATGTAGTAATGGCAGGCTTATAGATGTTGAGTAGTAACATTTCTTTACTTTGGTGCTTATCTTCTTTTTACTGCTTCTCGAAACTTCATTGGTGGGAATAAAAATTATAAGACAAAATAGATCCTGTGTCCTTTGGTTAGATAATTGGTTCTTAGGTTCCATCCTCATATCTTTAGTTTTTCACCAGTAAGATTCAAAATTCATACTTTCAAAATAAAAATTAACAAGATCTCTTCTTAGTTCTTAGATACATAAAGTTTCTGAAGTCTTTCCTAGTTGATGCAAAATGGGCATATTCAACTTCCATTGTTGCCTAATAAGATTTTTGACAAGAAATCCAAACTAGCGCCTGAAGTATGTTGGATGTTCAAAATTCACTATTCATCTTCATGGTATGGTTTCAACCTTGAAACCTGCTTCTTGCAAGTGATCGTACCATGCTTGGTTGACATGTTGCTCCTGTAGACCAATGCATACTGAGATGCATTTATAATGGAAGAGGATGCTCACTTGGCTTTGTGACACAGGACAAGACCGTCAGTGTTCAAATGGACTTATGTGGGACTGGGCTCACAATAAAATTATCTAAGATATTGAAGTGGAAGCTTTATTGTGAATGATAACTATTAATATACAAGTTCAAAAAAAAAAAAAAAAAACTCAACAAGATGAAATAATTGAAAAATAAACTTAAGGTAAACTTTGCAACAAATTTACCCAAAATTGAAGAGCCGCACTTTCGGAACAACAAAGAACTCAAAATCATGTCAAGCTCCAATGTCGAAGAGGCATGGTCGCAAGTGTAGATGTTGAGGAGGAATGGGGAGGAAGATCACTAGAATATCCAAACTCAGATCAAAAGAAAATACCACTTCTATTATTGAAGATTGAATGAATAATCGAGGTTCTGCCTTTGTTGCCTTGTGAGTGACCGAATTCATAATCCATAAATCTTAAATCTTGGTTCATCTTCTGATCTGACACTTTTCTTTGTTCTTTAAGTCTCTGCTTCTGTAACAACACCAACATCCTCTATGTGCACCGTTTAGGTAAATTGGAAGAATAACACTGAATTTAATTGTTAATTCCAATAATATGTTAGACTATTTTATTGCTTGCATTATAATAATTATATATTTGTATTGACCTCATCATTTCAAACTTTAAATTGTGAGTCAAACCCATTTAGGTGAGCCCTTTAATTTGTGAGTCGAACCCATTTAGGTCAACCTTCTAGTTCTGTCCTGCCTCACTTTTTATGCTTAAATTGAAGGCTCAGCTTGTAGCTCAGGATTTTACTATGACATTGATTATGAGAAGATTTTTTCCCCGTATGCTAAAGATCAACACATTTCAGGTTTTACTCCCTTGTGGTGCGTCATAGATGACCATTTCATCAAATTGGATATCAAGAATGTATTTTGTAATAGTGATTTGACTGGTATTGTTTATATGCAACAATCTCCCAATTATGAGTGTAGGGGAGTTTTGTCTTCTATCTTTACAAGTCTATATGGTCTCAACAGTCGTTTGACAAGTTTAGTCAGGTGGTTCAGAAAAATGGTTTTACTCGGAATGCTGTTGATTCCTATATTTCGGCATCAGGGAACAATATTTCTTATGCTTTATCTTAATATTATCACGGTGATGATCTTCTCCTTTATGTTATACATTAAAGTTGGATGTAAGGGTGAATCTCTCTTTATTTCTTAGTGGAAATCTTGTTTGAATCTTCTGCAGGACTCTGGGTTCTTAGGGTGTCGACGTGTGTCGACCGGCTGATAGCCTGATACTCCAAATGAAAGCTAATTTTACTCCAATGGAAGCTAATTTGAGGCTCTGTTCCCTCTTCCCTCAACTCAGCTTCTGACTCTCCCTTATCTAATATGGATTTCTATCACTGCCTGGTGGGCAAGATTATGTTTTTGACGCCAACCCACCCAGATGTTTTCTTTACTGTTAGCACTATGATATATGCAGTCACCACTGATCTTTTACCTTCAGGCTGTTGAGCATATTCTTCGATACTGTATGAAGTTTCCAAAACAAGGCCTTGTCCATCAGTCCTCCCCTCTCTGGTATGCTGACGCTCCTCTCTCTGGCAGCTTATGCAGACACTGATTATTTCGGATCGGTAGATGATCATTGCTCGACTAGTGACCAAACATTTAGTGGTTCGCTCCTTCTATACTGCTCGATGGCCTGTGCCTTTTCCCTGCTCATATGGCTAAAATGTCTATGCACCGACCTTGGTGTAGCTCTCTTCCCGGCTACTCTCTACCGTGACAATAAGGCAACTATTCACATTGTTGAAAATCTTACCTTCTATGAGCGCAACAAGCAAATTGAGGTGAATTGTCACTTTTCTTAGATTAAGGTCAAACTTCGTAAGGTTCAACTTCACTATGTTTTTGCTACTTCTCAGCTAGCTGACTGACATTCTCACCAAGACCTTGCCTCGATCACTCTACATTCACTTTCTGTCCAAGTTGGACACGCTTTTGACATCGACACTCCAGCTTGTGTGGGGGGGGGGAGGGGGTGTAGTTGATAGAGATAACTTTCTTGTATATATTTTTCTTTATCTTTAGTCCCATATTTGGGAACTTTTAGGAAGGGGGACATACCCTCTCCTATATTGAACCTTCCTTTCTCTAAATGAACTAAGTCAATTATTGTTGATTCAACCTCTCAACACAATCAAATTTCTAGTCCATGATGTGTGATATGATACAAAAGGGAGCATAAAGGCTTCTGAATCTTACATGGGAAGGAAGACCAATTCAAAAGTTGGGCGGGGGCAGCTGAGTTCTTCATTAGGGTCTTACTGTGTAGGATTCTTTATCCTAGTCGGATAATTTCCTTTGGACCAACGTGTTCCCAATCTCTATCAATCAGAGGCACATACTTTTGTAGTTATTGAGATTTATGGATGGCAGTAAAAACAAGAAAGCCTACTGTAGATCTTGAACAAAGAAGCTTTGCAATCACTTAGTATGAAAAACTCAATTTCCTTTAAGCTATGCAACCTTCAGAATGCATTTACCCGTTCAACTACCAGACCTTGGAGAAGGTATTCAAGTCCACCATCTTCCCATACATACTCTGCTTCTCAGAAATGGAAATACTTGATTACTTGCAGTTGTTCCACTGCTTCCTTGTTGGGTGTTAGCTCGCCATTAACTGGTAGCCTTTTACCTTCTTACTGTTTGTTGAAAGTGGCAATAAACATCACCTGAGTAGCCCTTGATTTGAACTCATGGCATGATAATTGTCTTAATTCTATAAGGTAGGAGCCTGATTAGTATTTCAGAAGCTATATATATTTATTTGTGCTTATGTAAGCCTTTCCAAACTCTCTCCTGAGCTTTATGATAATTATGCCCCTTGTGTTTTTTTTTTCCATTTTGTTTTCTTAGTTTTCTAAACCCAGATATTTTGATCTAGATTGTTATTCTCTGTTCTAGTTAGTAATCTAGGTTGGTTGGAGAGCTTTTGGAAGGTTAATTTTTGGTATACAAGTTTAACATATTATCTGCTATGCTTGTTAGGAGACAGGATATGAGGATAATGGGATATGACCTTTTACCTAGCTGAATGGTAGATAAGGATTTGTGTAGCCAATCTCAAAATTTTGGGATACCTTGTTTTCCGTAAAACTGATACCTTAGCCAAAGAGGTCAAGATCTTAGTTTTGCTCAGTTGAAGGTTAAATATAGTCAAATTGTGAGTCAATACAATTTTCTGCAGTTGTTCCAGGCCAAAGCATTTCTGCAGATCAGTAAATAATATAATATCTATCATTTTGACTCTGTGCCTTTTTCAGTTAAGGTGACCTTGTTATAGCTGAGTCTGACATTCTTTAATATTGTGGATGGAGAGTTTTTATTTTTATTTTTGATCTGATGTCCTTTTTTTATCCAATATCCTTTTTTTTTAGAAACTATCTATCATTTACTTTTTCTTTTTCCAAATTCCATAATGCTAAGTTCAACTATCGATCTCTCTCACTTAATCTATATCCATATTTGCAGGCAGCGTCAAAGTGATAACAAATGGAAACGCGATCTTTATGATGATGACAGAGAACCACAACCTTCAAGTATAGAACACTAACAGCACAAATAACTGTGATAGATAGTTGCTTTTCTTCCATGCGTCTTCTTAATGTTGTTTATTCTGTGTGAATGATATACGAACCCAAAGTTGGTCCGAGAGATCTTCGTTTGCAGCTTCAAAAGAAAAGTTTACAGCAAACATTTCAGGGTGGGAGAGACTCAGGAGTCAGGGATCTTCGTGAAAAGCTTTCTGGTACAATGCACTCACAACCTCCAAATATTGATTTGCCAAATGTAGCATCAGAAAGCACAAAGACCGTCAAGAAAATTGCCCCTTCTGCTCAAGCACCGCTGCCAGAAATCAAGAAGACTCCCAATCCAACTTCTTCCAAAACGAAGACCCTACAGAAGGTAAAATTAGGTCTCTTTCCTAACTGCAAACTATACTGTGCTGACAGGAGCATGTGTCTGTAAGTAATGTTGCATGTTTTAGTTTACTCCTAATTAGAACAGGGTTTGATGCTATTGCAATGCCTATATACCGTTTTCTATTTGTTAGCTATATTTTTTTACTAATACTTGAAGCCTGGAATCATATGAAAAATGAAGAATTCAACAATGAGACTGATCTGTTGTCTTTCATATTGGTGATTTGTTCAATGGCAGATTTATTCCATTTAAGGTTTTTTTAGTTGGCCCCTTAAATTATACTTATTGTAACATAGATCCCTCAATTCTCATTATTTGCTGCCCCTTCAAATTCTTAAAATTATAGATACAAGGACATAGCTCGGCTTTGTGAGAAAAAAACATTGTTTGCAGTATCGGCCGATACCGATCCGATATGGCCGATACCGATACGGTTTGGCATGTCCCGATCCGATATCGACCAATATCCGATACCAACATTGGGGTCCCTTTTCTGGTCAATTTAGCAAAGCAAATTGAACAAAAAAGACCAATCATCAAGGGTGTAAAAGCATAGTAAGGTTGTAAAAGTATGTAAAAGATGAAAACTTATCTATCGTATGTAAACCAATCGGCAAGGGTGGCTATTATTTCATTCAATTTCAAAACTACTAAGAAACAACACTTGAAATATTATATGTTTAATGTATAAAATATATTTTCTAAGATGTTAATAATTTATTAAAAATTATTTGCTTTCCATTACCGAAAAAATCTGATACTCCGACCCGAAATTGCCAATACTGCTGATACAGCCGATCCTGATATTCATAGGAATGGTCCAATACCATTACTGCGAACCTTGGAAAAGAAGTAATCTAACTCATTGGGCAAAATTGAACATAGGTGTTAAATGTCTAAGTTGCCCCCTCTTAGGTCATGAATTCTAGCTGATTAACTTCATCTAATCTCTATACCCATGTCTTCAGTCTCTCCCCTATGTTCTCCACGTCTCCTGCCACATTGACCCCCCTCCTTTCTTAGTTGATCCGCAGAGGGTAGATATGTTCTCGCTGCCCGCCATGAGCACCTTTCAAGTCTTCATGCAAGCCATTCCACTATTGCTATGCTCTGCAAATGCTCTTCATCTTCATTCTTCATAGTGCCCTTGCATCAACAACATTCTCAACCTCATTGCTGCTGGGATTTCTGGTTCTGCTTCTGCTTCTGATGTTCCTTCTTTGTTATGTTGAGTGACCTCGCCTTAACATTGGACTTCTGAATGATCACCTTCAGTCCGAATATATAGAAATCACTGGAAAGGACATCTATAACTCAAAACCCATTTGATACATGCCTACCGAAGAAACCCATATATAAGCAAAACCAAGTTATATTCTCTTGAAAACCTTACTGCAAAATAGAGCAAAACTGTTGTCATATTCTAAATAAACAGTGTGCACCAATTGCCATTTTACATTCCGCTAGGACTCGTAGGGGCAAAAAGCTGAATTACTAAGCCCTAAGATTGTGGATACTTGACCATTAGTTATTGGTTCTTTGTTGGCCCTTTAACACCAAGAGGTAGATGCGCACAGAATAACTGAGTTAACGTGTTTGAATCTTATATTAGAGAACAACTGAGTTAACATGTTTGAATCTTATATTGAGAGAGAACAATTGAGTAACATGTTTGCATCATGTATTAATAGAAAAGACGAGGCCTTGTGGTACTACTTGCAAAGGAAAAAATTATATATTCGGAGAATCTGATGTTGGTGCTACTTTAGTTATGAAGATATAAGCATTGGGCATGGCCTCACGAGAAGGAAAGGATAGTTTGATGGTATATTATTACTAGTATTGAAGACTCGTTAGTAGCTTGGACGGGCTAAATTGGCTCCTGGACAACGTACGGTATGCCAAATTTAATGGTGAACTTCTGCACCTCTCCTTATTGTTAGTTCTGGAATCTGGAGATTGATAGGACAAGGTGTTGGTTGAAGGGTTACTGAATGGACCTGATGATCTTTTAAGCTTTTGTAACTAACCAATGAACTACAGAATATTTTAAATACATTGTAAAAGAAAGTTGGGATATTATGTTGACCTTTGTTTGGTTGGCTTTTCCGTCTACCTTTTAAAAAAAACAGTTTTCAGTCTTTCAGATAAACTCATTTTATTAATACTTGCTTGTTTGATGTTAGTTTAGTTTGGTTAGTCTACATTATCAATCGTCCTGAACCAAGTTTCTTTTCATTGTGCAGTCTTATTCATCAGTAGGTGGTTTGCTACAATCTCTAGGCCTTCAGAAATATCTAATTACTCTCCAGGCAGAAGAGGTATGCAGACAGGAAGTATTTGTAGGTCTCATCATAGTTACCTTTTGCATGTGTGGCATTTTGTATCTACACCATTCTCATACGTGTGCAGGTTGACATGACAGCTCTTATGCACATGACTGATGAAGATCTCAAGGTATTAGGAATTCCAATGGTGAGTTCCATGATGACTTTCATAGTTTATAGCTTGTCTTCATTGAAAATATAGCGAGTAACGTGTTTCGAGTCTTCTGTCTGTTTCAAAAAGAGTGATAGTCATTATCAAGAATCTCTTATATTTTTGGGCCAACATGTTCGTAAATTTATTTGATGTTTGCATCATCACGTCTTTACTCCTCTCAACCCACTCTCAAGAAACTGAATGTTCTACCATGATAGAAGTCACTAAAATTTCATGAAATAGGAGGGATCTATCTATTGGGGTTCTGGATCCCATTCCATAAGCAGAAGAAGATGGTGAATGGGAAAAAAAAGATGAAAGGGGGATGAAGGATGATGAAAGGTAAGGACAAAGAAAGGGGTAGAAATAAGAACCGAGTAAGGCGAAGTACAAACTTAGAACTCAGAAAGGATGGTTCAGGCCCACAGCTAACAGATCTTTGAAATTCTCAATGTGATCAAAGTAAAACCCTACCTGAACTTTACGTTTGGATATTCCATAATTAAGCCTGACCTTTGATGGGTTGAGACTGGTTTCACTAGGGTAGTAGGGTTTGTTTTTTTGGATCCGGTTGATTTGTTTGGACTAGAGTATAGTTAGAGCATTCAGTGTTATAAGTGTTGGGTCAGAGGAACCTTGAAGCTGGATGAAACTTCATAATAGCTTGAAGCTATACACAGAAATGCACATGTAAACATACATAGCAAAATTTTGGGCTCAGCTACACATATATAGTTACATATAATCTTAAAATGTTATAAATCAAATTGATCACAGTTCTCAGCACAGCATGAGGAGACTTTGAAAAACCCCACTGGTTGCTCTAGGTGAAGGTTGGATGAGGTCGATCCGACCATCTTATAACCAAAGATAAAAAGTGTTTCCAGTACTTCTCGCAAAATTTTGGGGTCAACTATATCCAAGGTTGTGAAAAGCGCTTGGCGCTAGGGCGGGCGGGCACCCGCCGCCTACCGCCTAGTCCGCCTAGATATAGGCGGTTCAAAAAATATAAAAAAAATTCAAAAAACCTAATGAAAATTGCATAAAAATTCATAAAACCCCATAACATTCATAGTCGGACGTCGGGGGGACTAGGCGGACGACTAGGCAGGCATTGGGCCGACACCAGCCGCCTAGTGCCTAGGCGGCCGCCTTTTAGAATAGTGGCTATATCCTAATAGGTATATTGATATATACATAGATACAACCACCACCAAACATTTATTACAAAATTTTAGGGTCTGGTATACATATATAGTTACATACAATCTTAAAATGTTATAAATCAAATCGGTGAGAGTTTTCAACCCATGGTGAACCTTGATTGGGTGAGGTCAACCCGACCAAACTTATAAGCATAGATAAAAGTGTTTTCATGGTTTGTTTTTCTTCAATGCCATTCGATTCTGTCTTTTCAACTATGTCCTCACTTGGAGGCAGATTACTATGAGGTTCCACAAGAACTGTTTGTGGTATCAGCGTGCAAGTATCAGAACTTAAGAAGTTTACTTTCGAAAATACAACTTGACAACATCTCTCTTTGGATCTATTAAGTTTTGTAAGTCCATCTTAGTTGATGTGAACTTTTAGCCTAAGTGGTCTTAGAGATACGATGGCGACATCAAGTTGTTACATCAGGTTTAGGTTGCAAGTCTTTCCTAATTGATGTGAAAGCATATAATCCAAGTTTCTGGAACTCGTTTTTTGTCTCCCCTTTATTGGTTTGTTATCCACAGTTTCGAAAATTTCTTGGTTTTTTTTCACATGGTTTTGTACCCATACTTCTATAAGAAATGGAGTACTTATTGACCATTATACTTGAGAGCTATTCTTTTTGCTGTTTAGGATCAATCATTTGTCTTGATAGATAGATTGAGAAGGACGTTGGTCACATGCCTATAGCATTATGTTTAAATTGGAGCGCTTCATAGGGACTTTTTGATCACTTCATAATGCTTTGTGTCGTATGACACCCTTGAAATTCTATAGGATGACAATAAAATTAGCGGTGTGTTATGTGCCTGTGTTGGCAGTTTAAGGAAAATGTCTGAAAAAGGAGTATAGCTGAACTGAGATTGTTGAGATGGATTTAAAGTAATACACTAATTTTAATAGAGAATAAGAAGTGACTGCATCCTCAGAAAGTTGGAGGTGATGTCATTTAATGATAAGATGAGCGAAGACCTCTTGAGAATGTTTGTGTGTGTGCAACAAAGACCAACAGATGCACCGATTAGTAGTCATAGGCTAAGGGGGATGCTTAATCCACGGGTAGACTCAAGAGAACTTGGATCAAGGTGGAGAAAAAGATGTGGCTTTTGCTAATGTGAGTAGGTAGATGAACCGTACAGTGTTGAATGGAAGACGAGGATTCATATAGTCGTCATGAGAGTAAAATTCCAGTAATTGTGAGGAACATTCATATGGATGAGTATGGAACGAGCCACCTCAAGTAAATGGCGATTGTTTTTCATTTGGATACACGATTCTGTTGAGGAATATAAGGGCATGATGTCTGATGAATAATCTCATGAGTGGAAGAGATGCTGAAAATTTTGACTAAGATACTCCCGACCACTATCGGTGCCCACAGTGTTAGTAGTAGTGTAGAATTGCGTACTGACTTTGTTGAGAAACTTCCAGGCCCCGACTTAGATACCATGTTGAGAAGTTGGTTCAACATAATGGACTACTACACTGAAGAAAAATTAGTACAGTATATAAGACTGCCTCTTACATAATGGAATTAGATACTATGTTGAGAAGTTTCTAGTATGGGACCAAACTAAATAAAATAAGACATAATGATAATACATAAAGAAAAGTGTTTTCTCTTACAAGGTTGAATGAAGCGATTCATAAACACAAACATAAGTTACATAATGTTGGTTTAAGAAGCACGGACGCTCGTGCTGTGTCGGACGCTCCGTGGACACGTAGTGGACTTTGCATGGACATCAGACACTCCATAATACACTAGGACACCAAAATAGGTGCCGTGTCCTTATTGTGTCGTGTCATAGCAGTGTCCGTGCAAAATAGATATTGGTACTTGGTAGTCTACACTTGAGCAACCCTCATACATGCAGAAGGATCTGCAGAAATTCATTTGAAACTGTGTCCAAGAAAATCTTTGACACATTCAGGAATAACATGTCTTTTCTTTGAACATTTAAAAGCCAAAAGTTCTGAGCTAAAAGTTTTGAGCAATAATGATATGGAGAATCAGTTCCTGTGGAACCTTGTTGGGATTGTTTCAAGCATGTTGCCACTAAGGCATGCTTAACAAATACAATAACGAAGAAGAATACATCTAGCACCCTGAATCATCAAGTTCCTTTCTCTCTCTTTCTCCCCTTTCCTACCTTATTCCTTCTTTCCTCCGCGTGCTTGTTCGTCACCTTTTTCTTTCTCCCCTCTCTGGCTCTTTGTAAGGAATATCATCAATAGTCACATTATGGACTTCTACCTTTGTCTATTTTACTGAACTTTCCTGCTGTGCAGCTGATTTGATAACTGAGATGATAAGATACTACACATGGTCCAAGATCATGAAATCATTTATGTAAGCCCCATCAACCAGCTGGTCCCAAAAGTTTGAAATGAACATTCCCATTATTATTCTTGTTGTTCTAGAGCCATCAATTGATGAACAGAAGTACATATCACGGCTGCACATTACCATTTTGGTTGGTAATTTCTACAAGTCATATTTTCTTTCTAGTCAGTAAATTTCATTTTTATCCCCCACATTCTCAAGATAATGGAAATATTGTTTTTTCATCTAGCTGTCTAATGCCTAGGGCGGATTCTTTTTTAATTCTGTGTAGGCAGTATATCAGTGCTTTAATTTTAATCTGCAGTGTATTACATCTTTATGGATCTCTCAATTATTGCGCTTATAAAGATTTAGATTCATAATCTGACTTTTGAAACACATTCCAATTATCTCATTTGTTTGGTTTCAGGGTCCTAGGAAAAAGATACTTCTCGCACTGGAATCCAGAGCTTAGAATGGAATTTGAGTTGTATAACCTGAATTATCTGATTGCTAATGACTAAGTGGAGATTCTAGCCATCGAATCTCAGCTTCTAATCTACTGGTGTTGTGAATGATTACTGAGTTCATCTACTCAGAGCATAGCAATGACATATGCTCAAAGAGGACATTGGTGCTTGTGTGTAATCTTCAATGTCTTTAGTGTGCAGATCACTGAACCATAAAGTATTGGTTGCAAACTTTAGTTCTAGCAGTTTCTTGTAGTGTGACAGCACCTTGACCTATTTTCCTTTATTGCTATTCTTTGTCATGTATTTTGTAAATTGTCATGTACTCTTATATTTCTATCAGGAATTTATGGTAGTTTGTGGTTCATGATTGTATGTAAAGGATTTTGTGATTGATACTTATCTTGAGAACGACAAGTATCTATTCTTTTCTAGGATTATGCAGGGTTCTAGTATGGCCGCATAATGATGTCAAGAAGAAATATTGGCATTATGTGGATTTTTTGGAATATTGTGGTTAATATTGTAATGACAGCTACATCTGAAGCCTGGGGATACTATAAAATCTAATGGTAGCTAGACTTTCAGAGCTTTAGTTCATGTATCTAGGTCTACAGATCGTTTGCACATTTGCTAGGTCAAAATTAAAGAACAATTGTAGCCGAATTGCAAATAACAAGCGAGTTTATTAAAATATACAAAGCAGGAAATATCGTTTTTCTTTCTATTACAATCTTAGTGATATGTTATTGGGGTTTGATGAGTTGGAATAAAGGATAATCGCAGTCTGCAACAAGACCTTGCAACCAAAGATGGCGGCCGAGTTAGGCGGGTTTGTTTTCATCTGAGCCGAAATAGTCTAAATTGAATTATAAAAATCCAAATCAAAACTAAATTATCCAGAAATCAATCAACATAATTGATTCCGTTTGTTTGATTGTTGTTAAATTATATCAAAAAATATAAATTTTTAATACCAACAAACGTTGTAGTTTAAAGTTAAATATCAAAGTTATATATATATATATATATATATATATATATATATATATATATTGTATCCACTTCTTAATTGTGCTTGGAGAGGGAGCTCGAACCACGCCGAGGTGCTCCGCCGTTCCCAACGGACTATGACCATTGGTATATATATATTTTAACCATAAAATATGCTTATAATTGAAGGTAGGTAGATAGTTTTATCAGTCTTTTTCGGTTTTGGATTGAAATCAAAATTCAAAATCGAAATTGAATAAGAAATTTTAGTATTTTCAAAATTGAACTTGAACAATTTTTTTTCTTTCAAACTGAATCAAATCTTTTATTCGGTTTGGTTCTAGGTCCAAAACCAAATAATGCTCACCCCTAGCCAGTGCTTACCAAAATAAATAAATAAATTAAGAGAAAAATTGAGTTGTACCCTACTTTATTTACCTATATTCAAGGTGCACCCCACCCGATTACCATAATACATGACACCCCTCACTTTTGACGGAAACTAACAGTCAACTGCTTTGACTGTTAATTTTTGACCAAAATACCCCTCCCCTTTAATCTTCTTTCCAGCCCCCTCCCCCCCTCTGGCCTCCCGCGTGCCCCCCCAGCCACGTACCCCCCTCTCCCCGCCTCGCGCTCCCCTCTCCCCCTCCCCGTCGCACGCTCCCCTCTCCCCCTCCCCGCCGCGGGCAGTCGGAGCCCGTCCCCTCTCTCTCCTCCCCCCTCTTCCTTTTAGGGATCGAAATCGTCGAAGCCCTCGCGGGGGTGGCCATGGCGGAGTGGCGGCAACAACGTTGAAGTGCCGGAGCGTCGAAGCCCTTGCGGTGGCTGCCATGGTGGAGTGCTGGAGCGTCGAAGCCCTCGCGGGGGCGGCCATGGCGGCATTGTCGAAGTGCCGGAGCGTCGATGCCCTCACGGTAGCCGCTCTTCGCGGGCCGCGCGACAGGGGAGGTCGCCGGGATCCCGCGGTGCTACTAAGGGGTGTGGGGGGGGTGCGACGTTGCTGGGGGCGGGGGCTCAGGTAGGAGTGAGGCGACGGCAACGACGACCCCCCTCTCTCTTCTCCCCCCTCTTTCTCCAGTGCCATGGGGCTCCGGTAGGCGGCAACAACGGGGAGGAGGGCAACACGGCGGTGGTGGGGGCAGGGAGCGCGGCAGCAGGGTCGCGCAGCGGGGAGGGGAGCATTATGGGGTTTTGGGGTTAGGGGAAGAAGACATATATGGTATTTTGGTTCACAAATTTTGGTCAAAAACGTTGACCGTGAGTTGGAGATGATTTTCGTCAAAAGTGGAGGGTATCAGACATTATGGTAATCAGGTGGGGTACAACTTGAATATGAATAAATAAAGTTGTTTGCCATTGGTTAAAAAGGAAGTTGATACTAAACTCTCTTTTATATAACAAAGTAAAAAAGGTACAAAGACTTCCTAAACGGAAAATTTAAGTACAATTGATTCTGGAGAGTATGACGGTGGAGATCGAGTACTGCAGCTGACTCCTTTACTCCGTTGACGATCGACCGATGAAGTGGGTTGCAAGGTCTCTGGCTCACTGGCACGAAAGACAACAACTGGGCTCTTGGGGCTCTGTCTGTGTGTCTGGGGAAACATATGTCCCTGCTATTTATAGCCATCTCTACTGAGATAGCCATACGCGTGCATGTGCTGGAAATTACGATTTTCAGTTCATGCGTGCGGGTTTTTGGACTGCCGCATGACAACCTCAACAGAATGCGGTTGCAACCGTACGCGCATGTCGTGGTTTAATTGCCACGTGGCTCTTGCTAAGATTGGCTGTTGGTGTAATCTTGGAATATGCCTATGTAATCTGGGTTGTTCACAACCCTTGCGTGCATGGCCCGGTCTGCTTGACACATGGCATGCGTTGGCTGTTTGAGGGCCTCTTATTGGCTACAACAGTAAGATTTTGACTCATGGAGGCCTATTGGTTCACTACCGCATAAAAGCTCCGTTTCATGAAGACTACGCCGCATGAAGACTACACCGCATAAAGGCTACGCCACATGAAGTCTATGCCGCATGAAGGTTTATCGTGTGTACACGTGGTGCTGCACAACTGTACACCGACAAATGTAATTATGATGGTGACGTAAGCGCTGACGTCCTCTGTCCTCACCGAATACAAGACGCCCAGAATAATAAATGCTTGTCAGCGCTATTAATGCTTATGACTGACAGAAGTGACACTATGTGGCAAACTTGTATGAGCCTAGGCTCCCTGCCGCATGCTTTTAGGGCTGCTGCCTTTATGCGGTAGGCTTGCACGCACCTTGTCTTAGTGCCTCATAAGCTTCCTGTCGCATAGATGCGTTGAACTTTGTATACATATGCGGCCTTTAGTACGAGCACATGGATTTGGATTTTTTAATGCTTCTACAAGACCTCCTTCAAACTTTTCAAACTTGGCTAAGTTTGGAATATTTTGAAAAAGAAGCATGGACGAAAGAGCTTTATGTCGCATATCTCTTCCTGCCCATAGACTTCTCGTCGCATGGACTCGATGTCGCATATGCGAGTCTGCCAGGCTGTCAAATCTTTATTAATGGATAAAATCTGTTGGAACCGCTGCCATTGCATGGGCACAGGATTTCAGGCATCCGTTTGACTCATGATAACTATGGATCACAAGAATCAAGGCACCGTGTCCCATCAGCCATTTTATGGACCGAGTTTCGAGGCGTCCGATTCATCCTAATAACTGCCTAGTTTATTGCCTTGATCTCCTCACAAGGCTCTAGACCTATAAATAGATAACTCGGGGAGGAGAGAGAGCTTCATTTTTATACTTCTTCTCTGCTCACTGTCATGTCGAGGGCCCTCATTCCCTTTGCTGAGGAGTTTATCAGGGGCGAAGTTGATCCGTGGCCCCCCGATACTAGTGCTTTGACTGGAAGTACATGGGTGCTTTGGCCTTCGTTTTATGAGGCCAGATGTTTGCCATTTAAGTGAGTTTAGAAAAACCTTCGTTTAATAACAAACAAAAACGTACAAAAAAGTCCTAAACAGAAAATCTAAGTACAATATTTAATCTGGATAATTTGACGATGGAGATCGAGTACTGCAACGACTCCTTTATTCCGTTGAAGGTCTGACGAAGCAACGAGGGATGCTTTCTTCTCTTTTCTCTCGAGCTTGTGTGCACTTACGTAGCTCGTCTGGAAGGGTATAGTCTTTCTGAAGCAGAAAATATCTCGCCCACCTCCGGAAAGTCCAAGTTGCTCTTATTTATAGTCATCATGGTGATGGGCTATAGGTGCCGCATATGCTTCTATTTGGTGGCCGCAGGGGGCTCCTTCAACAGAACGCAGTTGTAATTGTGGGTGGATTCGATGGGCAGGTTGCCACATGTACTTCATCCTTAACAGGATGTAGTTGATCCCAGGACGAGCTGCCATGTGGGCGTTTGTTAGGATTTGCTGTTGCTGAGTATCTGGGCGGTTTTTGTCTTTTGTTTGCGTGACTTGGTCAGCTTGACATGTGGCCCACATTTAGTTAGAGAGAATCACTTCAGTCGCGACATAAAGATTTCGTCTCTGGGAACGTTGCCACGTTGGATGCATAGAGTCTGAGACGCATGGGACGCATAGCGTCCGAAAGGCATGGGGCCAGAGACACATAGAACGCCTGGAGTCTGCAACGTACGACCAGAGATGCATGCAACATAGAATCTGGAATGCATAGGGCCAGAGACGCATGGAACACATGGAGTCTAGAATGCATTGGGCCAGAGACGCACGGAGTGCATGGAGTCTGAAATACATTGGACCAGAGACGCATGGGACGCATGACGTCTAGAACGCATGGGGCCAGAGACACATAGAACGCATGGAGTCTGGAACACATATGGCCAGAGACTGTAAAACCCCTAATCCTAGCAAACCGTAATTTCCCTTTTTAGTTAATTATTAATTTAATTATAGTAATTATGTGCTAATTAGGAGAAATAAATTTTTATTAATTTTTATTTTAGGTGTTGGTGAACTTAGAAGATTTATGGGACCATTAGAAAATTTTCCGAATTTATTTCATGTAGGAGACCCCTTGAGCAGTTGCTAGCTTAATGGTGTGCATTAATATAATCCGTGTATATATATATATATATATATATATATATATATATATATATATAAATAAATATATATACATATATATTCAAAGGAAAATATAAAAAGGAAAAGAAAAAGAAAAAAGAAAAAAACTATTAATAACTAAACCATTACTACAACTACCCATTCCAACAAACCGCACCTACCCGCTGGATGCCCAACCCGCCCTAGGTAGCAGCACATAGCAGCCAAGCCCTTTTGTTAGCAAATAATCACCCCCTATTGCAACAGCAACAAACCCAATATACCAATAGCCATGCGACCGACCCCCCCTTCTCTCTCTCACACACACACACACACACACACACACACACACATATATATATATATATATATATATATATATATATATATATATATATCATTATTTTAACTAAAATTCTAACCCTAGATCAATCAAATCCCCTCCTCTTCCCATATAGACTTAAGGAGCGCCGCCACCGCAGCCGGAGAACCCCGCCAGGCCGTCCAAACCAATCCCGACGAACGCGACCCCGCACACTACAGATTTCCGCAGCGAGGTACCTGTGTTCCCGCTTTGTTTTTCGTCGCCTCGCTCAAGCAAACGCCACCCCGTCTTCACCGGTACGCTCACCCCTTAACCCTCTTCATTATCTGTGTGATAATAGACCTCGAACAACGCGTAACCATAGGCGAAAACAGTGCCAAAGTTGGCAGAAATAGACCAAATTCTGGGATCGCAGAAAACTGCGATGATCACCTATGTTCCCGGATTCGTATCTCCCACCACAGGGATCCGAATTCGATGATTATTTTTGGTATGCGTAGACCACTTAACCTAGTTTAATTTCTGTTAAATAATCCTAGATTATTAACTGCTGTAGGTAGAATTAAATTCGTTGGAAACCCCGTGAACACACTTTTCCCAGATTTCCAAAAGTTATGAAACGGAGCGCCTCCCGCCAAACGGGACCGCCTCGCCGTGTACCAAGTGTACCAAACGGTGCGCACAGCTTAACCGGATACGTGAGAGTTCGCAAAAACTGATTCGGACGCGTGTGCGCGCCGGAATCAGCCCGTATCCGCGGACAAAATCCCGTGTCGCAACTTTTACGAAAGTTGCGCGCATTTTGTGCACGCTCGTCAGATTGTGATGAAACTTACGCCACTGGACTCATGGTAACGCGCTGGTCCTGTGACCCAATTTTTACGCAATTCTGAGACAGTTGACCAAGTTGCCAATTGGCGGGTCCTACGGTTGACTTTTTGGGCGAAATTTTGTTCGGCCCATCGGAATCCATATTTGGATATACCGTTGGGTTCGTATTGACATCTAGAGTTTGTTTGACCTATAATTTGTCCCATTTATAGACTCTTACCCTTGGTACATTTTTTGGTACAAAGTGGGCCACTCGTGGACCCCACTTTTACTCGAAATTATCGTTTTGCCCCTGTGTCCAAATTGGACGAAAGGGAAGTACTTTCGAGCTATTTTGCTTATTCTGGGAACGTTGGTGATGTTTATTTCAGCATCCGGAGATGTTCATTCTGAGGCCGCAGCTTCTACTCCTGCGTGCGTGACATCTAGACATTACATTTTCGTAGCTTCCTTGCCAGGCAAGATATCTTGCCAAATTGCTTACAGTATTTTGCATGCTTAGTATATTTCTGTATATTTATTACATTTCTGTATATTCCTTGCATGTGTAGTTTCTTTCAGTCATTACTATATATTAGATATGTTGACACACACATGGCACTTAGTATCATAGAGGACAATCAGTAGGCGTATGGGCTTTAACCACTCTGGTAAACTATAGTAACTAGCACGCACTATGGTATTCGTGTCCGATGGTCACTACCCCCGAGGTATGTCGATGGATGGAGTCACGAGGGTCGCTACCCCAGAGGTATGTCGGCTGATGATATTCTAGACGGGTGTGTGGGTTGTGAGGCTTAGATCGAGTAGCCTACCCTTGCCCATACGTCGAAAAGTTGTCCTCATTTGCATTCATATAGATTGTCTTGTACAGCGTACTTATATATTTTCAAACATTATGCATGTTCACTGTATTCAAATTGGCTTGCTTCTATGTATCTTGTTATGTCCCTTTGAGGATCTGGTCCCTTGCCAGGTATAGACGACCAGGAGTATCCGCAGGAGTACGGGCCTGGACCTGACACGTTACTTTCTACCGAGGAGGTCTTACCTTCTGAGCATCATTGATTAGCTAGCGATGGATTCTTTTAGCTGATACACTTATGTCTTCACATTATTTTATATTGGAGGTTTTATACTCCTCTTTCATTCTAGTTTTGATATAGTTGTTGGTAGTGGATTTGTCTCCACCCGACTATTAGTTTTGGATTATTCAGACTCATTATTCTAGTTTAGTTGTTTCTTTTCTGTGACTTGTTGTATGGATGAGACTAGTATATCTGTGACTTGTGACCATATATATTTATACCACATGTGAGTTTATATTCATATTACAGCGTACGTGTGTATTATGATATCCATATATTGGAGTTGCCATATACATACGGCTGGCATGCTTACGTGTTCCTAGTCCTACGTATTTTGGGACTAGGGCGTGACATATTTTTGTGGTGGCCCATGCAGGTCGAGTTAGCCTTTTCGGTTACGTAACTGTACCGAGCGGGCCTGCACTTAGGATTAGAATTTTAGATCTCATCCACACTTGACTATAACTTACCTTCCTTCCAACATGTCCTACTTAAGTGCTTGCATCCTGCTTGATTCATGTACTCTTCTTAATCCTTCATCCATCTCTTGCAGAGAGATGAATTTGCGTAACTGGCATGCCGCCACCGGGGACAACACGTCTCCAGGGGACGACGACCAATCACCCGGAGAGACCTCAACGACACCTCTTCTTCCCGGACCAGATGGACTGACTAACAATCAAGTTCCATTAACTCCTTCCACGATACCTGATGGGACCCTTACTGTCATGCCCCAATCTTCCGCAAGCTCGATAGTCCCCGCTGAACGTGAATCACCACGTTTACAGCTCTCCCGCAGGACCATCGTTCTCATCGGGACGTGATGCCGTACGAGCCTGGAGTTGCGCTCGTACAAGGCGATGTTGTCAAACACCAAATGTTATCATTGAAACAACCAAGTTGCAGCGGAAGTCAAGTATTGTGTACCAAGCACATAATCAGAGTAATACGCAGCGAAGCTCACGATAGGGTCAAATGAAATGCCTCATCGAAGACAAGGCTACGAAGGCGATGCCACGAAGGCGATAAAATACTCTTGCTCTTTTCTCTAGCCCACAAAGGTACTTACAGTTCATACATCATGCCTCGTATATCCAAGAAGCTCCACTACGCCTGCGTACCTAAAATATTGCCCACAAACGTGGGTCAGTACACAACCGTACTGGTGAGCGAGGTAATCCACTCGCCTAAACTGACACTAAGTAAAATAGAGAATGCAAACAGTTATATGGTGATCTTTCTAGTTGAATCCTAGATTCATTTCATGGCATATGAATGACATGTTAAGGAAAGCTGTAAAGCAGTTTAAGCATGCAAGCATTCAACTCAAACCAAATGACAAGCATATATATAAGCAACCCGAAGGATTCTACCATGCAAACCATCATGCTCAAACCCAAGCAACGCGACTATCGTATCGAACCATCAACCAAGCCTCAATATCCATCCTCAACCAACACTTACAATCCAATCTTAAAGTGCACACTCTTGCCGAGGCAAGGTGGCCGCGCCTACACGAAAGCCAAACCAACAAAAGAAAAGCAAGCCAACTTATACTATATGAAGTCACTGGCTAAAAGACATAAAGGACATTGATCGGACCAAGATTAATAGGGCAATCCTACCCGATCCAGGGTTGGGCAGCTACTCCCGCCTGGTGGTATCGGACTACCAGTACTGCGCCCAATCGCGTGATGCCCATTGTTTCCTCCATGGTGGAATGGTCCCGGTGCCCCGGTGCCTCATCCCGTTCCAGGAAACCAAACCTTGTGCCACACAGGTTGTCGGTGACAATGCAGACACAGTAGGTATGACGAGAGGATCGAAATATTCTCGCCCCACTAAGCGATCCCAGACTCGTTCCGTGAATATCCAACCAAAACATCCAACCAAAGAATCCATAACCATTCTTCCAACATATAGCCCAAGGTACCAAATCCAAGTTATTCCCATAGGCACAATGCCTCTTCTAAATATAGTATTTCCAATGGTGCATGTAACACCCCGTTCCGCTCAAGCGGACTGCCGACTCAATCGGCAATAGTGCAGCTGTCCCGACCTGCTTTGCCTCGATCAAGAAGCAAAGGATATCCAGACTTGTCCCTACAAGGATCCGGCTTAGGCTTTCAGAGGCTCGCTCAGACGTATCGCTCTACCGAGGTGAATCATCGCTAAGGTGGGTGGCTACGGTGAACTTGTCCTTGCTTAGCCAGCACACATAAAATCTAGAATATTTATGCTAGTCGCTAGGTGAATCACCCCCTGCATGCTAATAAATCCAACGCACCTAGCTAAGGGAATAATTCTAACTTGTATTGCTTGCTAGAACATGGAAATGAAATACTGCTTATACTTAGACCCTCGCATGCTAAGTCCCTTGACGGTTTCATCTCTCGGACTACCTTCGGGGCCGAGTAAACGTGCTGATTATGTTCCTTAGAGCGCATGCTTGTCTGCTTGAATGTTACCGTATTTTCATGCAAACCCCGGAAGACTATTACGTAGTCGTTCCGTGCCTGAACGAACCTGCAAGTATCCGGGACCATTAGGTCGCCAAGGCAATCCCCGAACCAGGGGCACGCATCAGGGTAACGAATACTGAACGTGAATCCTTAACGTGACAACTGAATGATAATCACATCAAGTTTATGTCTGAACGAGAATCACGTCACGTAACGAACGAATCTCAGCTCTTGGAGCAAACGCTCGTTCAGATCACGAATCATGGATTATCATTCAAGTTGTGGATTGAACTGACCCTGATCCTGACCTGCATGTCGCGGACAACTTGGAAACAAGGTTTAACGGTTCCACGGGCGGTCACCGGGGCACTGGGACCGTTCCGATCCGGATGGAACATCACGATAGTCTCACGTGCGGACAGGATGGCGTGTAGCACCTCACGTGCTTCGTTGCACACTATCCTTGTTCAAAGACTAAACGGTCCTTTATGGCTATGTCAGCGACTCCTGTTCATATAGATAAGTCATCCTCGCTTAGCGGCTATCCGCGTGCGAGTCACTGCATCGCATCGACTGAACACCTGAACGATCATGTTAAAACGACCCTCCTGTTTTCATATGCTTGCCTCCTGAATGCTTATACTTGCCCGTGCTTGAATTAACATGTTTGCCTCAATGTTTGCCTTGGACAGGGAAGGGAATGGTAAGTTGGTAAGTCTTGCCGTGTTTCCTCTAACATCGTACGACGTACTGCCCGACACGTTAAGCTGTTCAATGTTTGCATGAAACTGATCCTAAGGCAACTAGAAAGACAACTTAATAGTTGTGCACGGAACCTATATTACGTGTTTGGATTTGTCGAGCGGGCGAGTAGCTTCCCCACCAGTGCATTCAATGTACTGATAATCCACCAGTTTGTATGCAGGGTGCGGGAGAACCTCGTGCGGTACGGACGCCTCCTTCGTGCGTGCTAAGGCCAGGAGTTCCCTCTGAAGCCTTGCAACGGTGCATCCGGGACTGAAGCGCTTATACAAGACATAAGTTGTGAACATCGCCTGACCATCGCCTGTACAAATCATTCCACAGTTGTAGCCACTTGGCACGCTTTTACTGTTTCAGAGAGAGAGGCTTGAACGACTTGTAATCTCGGCTATACGCCGCCTGTAACACTTGTTCATATCAATAAAGAGATTACTTTACTTGTTTCAATGCTTCTGCTATATTGTCGACTCAGTGAACCTGTTACCGATCGCTATGCGTTCCTAAACTCCGCTGCACTCGGACAATCTGTGCGACTCTGTGGCTTAGAACTCTTGCCGCCAGCCAACGAACCATGGCCTTGCACGGGCGTGGATCACGCTCGTACGGCATCACGCCCGGATGGGTTAAGCGATCGTTCTACGGGAGCGCTGGCGAGGGTGATTCCCGCCTAGCGGGAACGGCCGATTGCCTGCGGGAGATCGGAGCGTGACATGTTGGTATCAGAGCCTGGCTTCTACGCCTTTGGACTTCGATTCAATATCTCTGTTTCGAAAGCTCGTTCGTGGGTTATGTGCGCGCTCTCTCTCAATGCCTCGATGGGATGTTCCAACAATAAGTCTAAATACTTTCAAAATACGTTTTGAATGATATGCTTGCTTGTCTGGTTGTATACTGCGAGTGGCCTTTGAGCCAACCTGTGCGAACCCTTGAGAGTATCGCTAGTAGCTTGTCCGATTTTCTCTAATCCTAAGTTTGGTTGAATGCATCTATTCGAGGGACGCCTTGAACTAGTGCACCATCCAAGACTTAAGAAAAGGTGAAACTCGAGTGCTGAGACTTCGCTATCACTAAGCTGGTTGACGTGTTCACACTAGAAATGCATGTCGAAGGTGCGCACGATCCAGTCTAAGCGGTATGCTGATTTTAAAGCTTGTGCAAGTGAATATCCAAATAAAACAAGTACAAACGACTTGTCTAGGATTGCCTCAACCCTAGATTACTGCTTGTCCTTAGTAAGTCTCGAGGACGAGACTTTTTCTAAGTTGGGTAGGATGTAACACCCCGTTCCGCTCAAGCGGACTGCCGACTCAATCGGTAATAGTGCAGCTGTCCCGACCTGCTTTGCCTCGATCAAGAAGCAAAGGATATCCAGACTTGTCCCTACAAGGATCCGGCTTAGGCTTTCAGAGGCTCGCTCAGACGTATCGCTCTACCGAGACGAATCATCGCTAAGGTGGGTGGCTACGGTGAACTTGTCCTTGCTTAGCCAGTACACATAAAATCTGGAATATTTATGCTAGTCGCTAGGTGAATCACCCCCTGCATGCTAATAAATCCAACGCACCTAGCTAAGGGAATAATCCCAACTTGTATTGCTTGCTAGAACATGGAAATGAAATACTGCTTATACTCAGACCCTCGCATGCTAAGTCCCTTGACGGTTTCATCTCTCGGACTACCTTCGGGGCCGAGCAAACGTGCTGATTATGTTCCTTAGAACGCATGCTTGTCTGCTTGAATGTTACCGTGTTTTCATGCAAACCCCGGAAGACTATTACGTAGTCGTTCCGTGCCTGAACGAACCTGCAAGTATCCGGGACCATTAGGTCACCAAGGCAATCCCCGAACCAGGGGCACGCATCAGGGTAACGAATACTGAACGTGAATCCTTAACGTGACAACTGAATGATAATCACATCAAGTTTATTTCTGAACGAGAATCACGTCACGTAACGAACGAATCTCAGCTCTTGGAGCAAACGCTCGTTCAGATCACGAATCATGGATTATCATTCAAGTTGTGGATTGAACTGACCCTGATCCTGACCTGCATGTCGCGGACAACTTGGAAACAAGGTTTAACGGTTCCACGGGCGGTCACCGGGGCACTGGGACCGTTTCGATCCGGATGGAACATCACGATAGTCTCACGTGCGGACAGGATGGCGTGTAGCGCCTCACATGCTTCGTTGCACACCATCCTTGTTCAAAGACTAAACGGTCCTTTATGGCTATGCCAGCGACTCTTGTTCATATAGATAAGTCATCCTCGCTTTGCGGCTATCCGCGTGCGAGTCACTGCATCGCATCGACTGAACACCTGAACGATCATGTTAAAACGACCCTCCTGTTTGCATATGCTTGCCTCCTGAATGCTTATACTTGCCCGTGCTTGAATTAACATGTTTGCCTCAATGTTTGCCTTGGACAGGGAAGGAAATGGTAAGTTAGTAAGTCTCGCCGTGTTTCCTCTAACATCGCACGGCGCACTGCCCGACACGTTAAGCTGTTCAATGTTTGCATGAAACTGATCCTAAGGCAACTAGAAAGACAACTTAATAGTTGTGCACGGAACCTGTATTACGTGTTTGGATTTGTCGAGCGGGCGAGTAGCTTCCCCACCAGTGCATTCAATGTACTGATAATCCACCAGTTTGTATGCAGGGTGCGGGAGAACCTCGTGCGGTGCGGACGCCTCCTTCGTGCGTGCTAAGGCCAGGAGTTCCCTCTGAAGCCTTGCAACGGTGCGTCCGGGACTGAAGCGCTTATACAAGACATAAGTTGTGAACATCGCCTGACCATCGCCTGTACAAATCATTCCACAGTTGTAGCCACTTGGCACGTTTTTACTGTTTCAGAGAGAGAGAGGCTTGAGCGACTTGTAATCTCGGCTATACGCCGCCTGTAATACTTGTTCATATCAATAAAGAGATTACTTTACTTGTTTCAATGCTTCTGCTATATTGTCGACTCAGTGAACCTGTTACCTATTGCTATGCGTTCCTAAACTCCGCTGCACTCGGACAATCTGTGCGACTCTGTGGCTTAGAACTCTTGCCGCCAGCCAACGAACCATGGCCTTGCACGGGCGTGGATCACGCTCGTGCGGCATCACGCCCGGATGGGTTAAGCGATCGTTCCGCGGGAGCGCTGGCGAGGGTGATTCCCGCCTAGCGGGAACGGCCGATTGCCTGCGGGAGATCGGGGCGTGACAGTGCAACACCCTTCTCAAACTATCCCATGGCACAATACCCCAAAAGAGGCACAATGCCCGCGCCGATGCAGTTGTTCGGTTTTGAACCACAACTGCTCGCTTTGCTTGACAAAGCGGCCAAGTGATACTCGTACACGGATGCACGCTCGCTCGCCCGAATTCCCGATATTTCTATTGCCTCAATGCATCATTCCAGCTGTCCAAGCATAATCCAAATCAACCAACCAACTGCCTCAAATAGTGTATCATCCAACTCTAGCTCCAACTATCCAACGCGTAAATCAATTCAAGCCACAATCCTACCAAGCCAATGGCGTACACTCTATGCACGCCTCAGTGTAGTGATTCCCAATGTTTCAGCCCAAGTGTTCAAGCCTTTTACGTATTTTCCATATTATTAGACATGAAGGAGTAGAGGAGAAGGGAAAGAGCCCACTCACAATGTTTGATCCCGTTAAGCATCCTGTCCTGCCGATACGGCCAATCCCTTGAACCCGTGGTCCGATGCAAGCACGATCTACTCAACTGGTATGACCGTACGAGCAGGCCGTGCTCTACAAATCATCCGATCGATCGGACTAAGGAAGAAGGCATTATCATTCCAACTCAGCTATCTCAGTACTACTCTGAACGAACACCTGATTTCTATCGAACCCGCTAGCTATCTGCACATGAAACAACTCAATCAATACTTCTTCCCAAAATCCAACAAATCAAATGGAACCAGCATTTGTTTCATTCAATCCGACTCAGCGTAACGCATCGTGCGGTTGCGGGGCGTTACATAATATACCACTTAGAATCAGCTTCGTCCACGAACCGTGCTGGTACTTATTCCTATCACATGCCATAATCCAATTCCATGGATCGGCTCTATGCAAATCACATATTCACGATTCTAACTCAACATCTCGCACTGCTGAATGCTCGTACAAATTCTATATTCCCACATCCTCCTTGCAGCTCAATACGAATTCTTCATATCGCTTAGTTTTGGATCGATACACATATTTAAGGCGTCCCTAAAATACATGCATTTCAGCCGAGCTTTACGATAGCGAATTTGGACAAGTTACAAGGGTATCTTTATGTCCGAGGCATCCATTAGCTTCACTCCCAAATCGAACCAATCCAGATTTCCATTCGAACATGTTCGCTTGAGCACTATTCTCAATATGATGATTTTCCACCGACTCAATCAGTTCTTGTTCCAACTCAATCCATCCAACTATTTCTGAATCCGCACTAGCAACATCTCCAAATATATCCCATGCACCGAACGATCAACTCAAATGATACTACCCCAGCTATGCGACTTACCCAAATATCAACTTTGCTCTTATTAGCTCAACCAAACACCTCTTCCTCAATCTCAATACCTCGCTGGGTGAACATCTATATTGAGGTTCGTGTGATCCACGAAGATCTCGCCGCCACGCCAAAGGGTTAGTGTCGCCACGATTTTAACGTGGACACACTCGCCACAATTCCTAGGTTGCGCATGGAATAGTTCTTCGCGCCGCTTCCACTGCCTCGAAGCATAGGATATCACCTTTGCCTTCTGAGCGAGCACGCTTCCAGACTAAGTTCCGATGCATCTTATAAATCTGAGGCACATCTGTCCCTTCCAGTATTCGCAATAATTTGATCTGAACGAGCCACTGCTTTAACTTCACGAGCTAGTTTCACAGTCGTCAATTCATATGAATGCTAATCCCTTCCAGGGCACGATGAGTCAGAGGCGATGCCATCGATAAAAATCTGCGACTCTGAATCTCATCAGTTGACTAGGCTACTTCCACCATCGCTTCGATCTTCCGGCTGCATCTTCACCTGAAGGCTATCCCAAGGATCTCTCAAATCCAACTCTCAGTCAATAAGCCAAATCTCCAACACACATCTGCCCTCGACGCATTCCCAAATACGCTGCCTCAAGGGTCTATCTATGGGTCTACCATATTCATATCCGATTCAGCGGGCAAGTCGCTAGGGTCAGCTGTCCCGAAGCTACGCTCGATAATTATAATCATCACGATGGACAGTTACTATGAACCATGCTATATCTCATCTGCAAATCCGAATCAAAATCCAACCATTCCATCCGAGCGAACTTCCGAATCCGAGAACTCATGCACTACCTCTGCTGATCTGTCAACCAATGCTGCTTAACCACCTAGAGTCTTGCTATCTATCCAAGCCATAATTCGAGAACTGTGCTCGTTTGAAACCGTCTTCCATCAATCCACCGCTATGCCCTGAATCTATCAAATTTTCTGAACTGCCATGTTCGTCTTCTCGTACTACCACTGTAATGATTTCCGAAACTCAAGACTTGCTCCAATTCTTATCCCTTTGCCGCATTCTACAATGCACGTCCAACTTGCTCAAACTGCATAGTGATTTTCTCCGACGTTGCTCCCACGTTTAGCTATCTTCAAAAGTCTGTCCGCTACAAATTCTTGCTTTTAGTTGTTGCCTCAATCCGTCCACGTCTTCCGGAGGATTCGTCTACCATTGTTGCAATATCTTGCCCAAAATTCTACTTCGCTAAACCTGAGTCGACTTCTCGAGCAGTAATATCCAAAATCCTTCCAGTCCGTTCAAGTCCATCGCATTGTCCCTCCAAACCAAGATCGTGTTTCATTGCTCAACCAATATCTCAAATGTGTTGCCCAAAATCGTAGTCCTTGCTCGCTATCCTCCGATTTACCAATCGCTTCACTCAAGCGTCTCCCAACTGTTTATTCCGATCTCGTCCATCTCTTAAGCTCAATGATACTTCCATTGCACCAGTCCGTACTCGATATACTCAACTCAATATTCATTTGCTCCCTTTTCATTCTTCCCAACACAATCGACTTGTACCAACCAACATGTATTCTCAAAATCCGAGTTCGTTCAGGCAATTTCTATTTGATGTCCAACCAAAACATTTTCCAATGCCTTGCTCACAATGTGGTATCCCATATACCACTCCGAATCGAGTCGCTACTCACATTACGATTTCTTTGCATTGATCCAAGATCCGTTCGAGCCATCCCTTATGTGTGATCCTGCCATTCTCAACTCAAGTCTGACACAAAAACTCAGGCAATGCTTGAATTATCCAAATATTTCCATCAATCTTATTATGCAACTCGTGCTAACTCATCCTGATATTCCTAAGCCAAACTCAAACCTGCTCAACCGATGCGCTACAGCCAAAATTCCAACTTCTATCCAACACAGTCGCTACACGAGCAACTCGTGCAACGATCCATTCTCAATCGATGCTTCTACTCACAACATGCTGCATAACCAATCTCGTCTGTCAACCAACTGATCCACTGATACAATCAGAAACTCCCTGAACGACAAGCCAAGCCAACCCAACGACAACTCTCAACTTGTTGCACAAATGCAACAACGCCACCCAACTTGCTGCACGAATGCAACAACGCCTAACGAGGCTAAGCGATCTAACGAAAACCAACCAAGGCAACACGACCAAGAACAACATGCAGCCACAACCAGCAATATATAGACTTATTGCACAAAACATCCAATGCGGCACTGAGTAGAGTCAAGAGCTAGACGACACACGGAAGCTATTTAGAGTTTGTGATGAAGCGAAGGACCAAGTCCGAAGAAATGAACCAGGCGCTCTGATACCAATTTGTCACGCCCCAATCTCCCGCAAGCTCAATAGTCCCCTCTGAACGTGAATCACCACGTTTATAGCTCTCCCGCAGGACCATCGTTCTCATCGGGATGTGATGCCGTACGAGCCTAGAGTTGCACTCGTACAAGGCGATATTGTCAAACACCAAATGTTATCATTGAAACAACCAAGTTGCAGCGGAAGTCAAGTATTGTGTACCAAGCACACAATCAGAGTAATACGCAGCGAAGCTCACAATAGGGTCAAATGAAATGCCTCATCGAAGACAAGGCCACGAAGGCGATGCCACGAAGGCGATGAAATACTCTTGCTCTTTTCTCTAGCCCACAAAGGTACTTACAGTTCATACATCATGCCTCGTATATCCAAGCAGTGCCACTACGCCTGCGTACCTGAAATATTGCCCACAAACCTGGATCAGTACACAACCGTACTGGTGAGCGGGGCAACCCACTCGCCTAAGCCGACACTAAGTAAAATAGAGAATGCAAACAGTTATATGGTGATCTTTCTAGTTGAATCCTAGATTCATTTCATGGCATATGGATGACATGTTAAGGAAAGCTGTAAAGCAGTTTAAGCATGCAAGCATTCAACTCAAACCAAATGACAAGCACATATATAAGCAACCCGAAGGATTCTAGCATGCAAACCATCGTGCTCAAACCCAAGCAACGCGACTATCATATCGAACCATCAACCAAGCCTCAATATCCATCCTCAACCAACACTTACAATCCAATCTCAAAGTGCACACTCTTGTCGAGGTAAGGTGGCCGCGCCTACACGAAAGCCAAACCAACAAAAGAAAAGCAAGCCAACTTATACTATATGAAGTCACTGGCTAAAAGCCATAAAGGACATTGATCGGACCAAGATCAATAGGGCAATCCTACCCGATCCAGGGTTGGGCAGCTACTCCCGCCTGGTGGTATCGGACTACCAGTACTGCGCCCAATCGTGCGATGTCCATTGTTTCCTCCATGGTGGAACGGTCCCGGTGCCCCAGTGCCTCATCCCGTTCCAGGAAACCAAACCCTGTGCCACACAGGTTGTCCGTGACAATGCAGACACAGTAGGTATGACGAGAGGATCGAAATATTCTCGCCCCACCAAGCGATCCTAGACTCGTTCCGTGAATATCCAACCAAAACATCCAACCAAAGAATCCATAACCATTCTTCCAACATATAGCCCAAGGCACCAAATCCAAGTTATTCCCATAGGCACAATGCCTCTTCTCAACATAGTATTTCCAATGGTGCAACACCCTTCTCAAACTATCCTATGGCACAATGCCCCAAAAGCGGCACAATGCCCGCGCCGATGCAGTTGTTCGGTTTCGAACCACAACTGCTCGCTTTGCTTGACAAAGCGGCAAAGTGATACTCATACACGAATACACGCTCGCTCGCCCGAATTCCCGATATTCCTATTGCCTCAATGCATCATTCCAGCTGTCAAGCATAATCCAAATCAACCAACCAACTGCCTCAAATAGTGTATCATCCAACTCTAGCTCCAACTATCCAACGTGTAAATCAATTCAAGCCACAATCCTACCAAGCCAATGGCGTACACTCTATGCATGCCTCAGTGTAGTGATTCCCAATGTTTCAGCCAAGTGTTCAAGCCTTTTACGTGTTTTCCATATTATTAGGCATGAAGGAGTAGAGGAGAAGGGAAAGAGCCCACTCATAATGTTTGATCCCGTTAAGCATCCTGTCCTGCCGATACGGCCAATCCCTTGAACCCGTGGTCCGATGCAAGCACGATCTACTCAATTGGTATGACCGTGCGAGCAGGACGTGCTCTACAAATCATCCGACCGATCGGACTAAGGAAGAAGGCATTATCATTCCAACTCAGCTATCTCAGTACTGCTCTAAACGAACACCTGATTTCCATCGAACCCGCTAGCCATCTGTACATGAAACAACTCAATCAATACTTCTTCCCAAAATCCAACAAATCAAATGGAACCAGCATTTGTTTCATTCAATTCAACTCAGCGTAACGCACCGTGCGATTGTGGGGCGTTACACTTACAGCTTTATCAGCACCGCAAGGTGGCCAGATACAGCTGTTTCAATTCTTTCAGATGATAATGCAGGAACAGAGGCAGCAAGCAGCAGAGCAGAAGCTAGAATTTTTGGCAGCACTTGAGAGAATGGCTGCACTAGCCCCTGCACCAACCCAGGCACTAGTTTCAATACCACAAGCTCGGGTTGGTTCAGTCAAGGACTTTGTGCAGATGGGCCCTAAGCCGTATAAGGGCAATGAGAGTCCAGAGGAGACCACGAACTGGATTGCCAATACCAAGAAGTTGTTAGAGGCATCACAATTACCTTCTGACCTATGGATGATAGGCGTAAGGACTCAGTTAGAAGGCAACGCGCATCACTGGTGGGAATCAATGGAGCGCCAGTTGGGTACGCGTCAGACTTGGGAACAATTCTTGGAGTGCTTTGAGAGGAAGTACTTTTCGGACACTGTAAGGGACACATTGTATTATCAGTTCCTCCATCTGGAGCAGGAAAATAAGACAATTGATGAGTATGACGCAGAGTTTAGTCGCCTCAGTAAGTATGGTACTGTCCTAATACCTAATGACTTAGAGAAGGCTAAGAGGTTTTACCGCGGGCTGACTTAGGAGCTCCAACACTACACTAGCTCACAGTCCCGGATCTCTTATGTTGAGTTATTGACAGAGGCCAGGATTCAGGAGGCCATCAGCAAGGGAACCGAAATTCAACAGAGGAGTCACCAAGGACCAGTAAGGACATAGCCAGGAGGACCCATTAGACACCCTTTGACACACCAGCAACCAGATAGTGCTGCACCATATCCAACCAAGGAGCTCTATACTTGTCACTATTGTGGTAGGACATGTCATATTTTAGGAGACTGTTATTGTCGATTGGGGCTGTGCATGATATGTGGATCAAGTCACCATCAAGCCCGAGATGTCCTACACAGAACCAGGGACCTATGGCATTAGAATCAGGAATACCGCATACACCCTCAAGTACAGGAGACCAAAGGGACCCACCACTGCTCGTATAGTCTGCACAAATAGAGGGGACTAAACCCCAGTCGGACAACCAAGGACAAGGCCAAGCACTCATTATGACAAGTATGGGAGAGCAGACACAGGAAGCCGTAGATACAGGTACGACCTTTTTGTTATAATTGTCTTTGCATACTCATAACCCCATTGTGACACAAGATCTTAGATGTATAAATAGATATAGAATTATATATATGGTAGTTTAGCAATTATGAGGATGTATGTATATTCTACCCAGATGGCATACACGCGATGCTAATGGATGTCGTGAGTAGCAGTAGTAGTATTCTTTCCCTATCCATATCTCGCCCTCTTGGGTGACTCATCTTCTCTTCTATATATCCATTCCTTATCTCGTGCTTAACTCTTCCTATCATAGTCGTATCTTTCGTGCCATTATTAATTGTTTGATTTATATCAACCTCACCCCTATTTTGTTAGATAGAACATAAATATGTTAGTAATGCTTGATAACTAAGGATGAGTCCTTAATAATAACCCTTATATATATGCACTATAGCAATATCTGTATTCTTTATTAGTTTAACCCTTAAGTAGCACCATGTAGCCTAATAGAAATTTGTTAGATCATTGGAAATAGATCATACCCCTAATAGTTAGTCAAGACCTTAAGTGTTTCCCTAAAAACTTAGACTATGCCTAGGAAAGAGTTGAAGGCACTTGTTACGAACTGATGACTATGACAAATCGCTGGCGAGGTAGCGACAGTTGCAGCCAGACGATTTTGGTAGAGTAGTCGAATTACTTGCAGCCATACTGGCCAGGTGGCGTGGCAGTATTAGACTATGATACTTGACGGTTATGGAAAAAAGTCATAGTTATGAGATTCCAGACAGGTATCCCAAGATTCTTGACCCAATAAATATAATTGCCTTACAATCTAGACAATAGCTTCAAAGAAGGTGACCACTAGTAGAATTCTTGTAACATTGGTAGTGTAGACGAGTTAGAGGACGATAGAATAGTGTATGGACAATAGATGAGGAAGTGTTAGAATGGCAGACCATGAGTTTTAGGAGTCCTGCTAGATACCAATGTAGTGTAATAGCTATAGTTATTATTATGAATATGGGTTAGTGTCAATTTCGAGGACGAAATTTTTATAAGTTGGGTAGAATATAAAACCCCTAATCCTAGCAAACCGTAATTTCCCTTTTTAGTTAATTATTAATTTAATTATAGTAGTTATGTGCTAATTAGGAGAAATATATTTTTATTAATTTTTATTTTAGGTGTTGGTGAACTTAGAAGATTTATGGGACCAATAGAAATTTTTTCGAATTTATTTCATGTAGGAGACCCCTTGAACAGTTGCTAGCTTAATGGTGTGCATTAATATAATCCTAGATTTTTCTATGAGAATATACGTGTATATATATATAAATATATATACATATATATTTAAAGGAAAATATAAAAAGGAAAAGAAAAGGAAAAGGAAAAGAAAAGAAAAAAGAAAAAGAAAACTATTAGTAACTAAACCATTACTACAACTACCCATTCCAACAAACCACACCTACCCGCTGGATGCCCAACCTGCCCTAGGTAGCAGCACATAGCAGCCAAGCCCTTTCGTTAGCATATAATTACCCCCCTATTGCAACAACAAAAAACCCAATATACCCATAGCCATGCGACCAACCCCCCCTTCTCTCACTTATATATATATATATATATATATATATATATATATATATATATATATATATATATATATATATATATATATCATTATTTTAACTAAAACTCTAACCCTAGATCAATCAAATCCCCTCCTCTTCCCATCTAGACTTAAGGAGCGCCGCCATCGCAGCCGGAGAACCCCGTCAGGCCGTCCAAACCAATCCCGACGAACGCGATCCCGCGCACTGCAGATTTTCGTAGCGAGGTACCTGTGTTCCCGCTTTGTTTTCCGTCGCCTCGCTCAACCAAACGCCACCCCGTCTTCACCGGTACGCTCATCCCTTAACCCTCTTCATTATCTGTGTGATAGTAGATCTCGAACAATGCGTAACCATAATAGGCAAAAACAACACCAAATTTGGCGGAAATAGACCAAATTCTGGGATCGCAGAAAACTGCGGTTATCACTTATGTTCCCGGATTCGTATCTCCCACCACAGGGATCCGAATTCGATGATTCTTTTTGGTATGCGTAGAACACTTAACCTAGTTTAATTTCTGTTAAATAACCCTAGATTATTAACTACTGTAGGTAGAATTAAATTCGTTGAAAAATCCCATGAACACACTTTTCCCAGATTTTCAAAAGTTGTGAAAAGGAGCGCGCCCCGCCAAACGGGACCGCTCTACCATGTACCAAGTGTACCAAATAGTGCGCACAGTGTAACCGAATACGTGATAGTTCGCGAAAATTGATTCGGACGCGTGTGCGCGCCGGAATCAGCCCGTATCTGCGGACAAAACTCCGTATCGTAACTTTTGCGAAAGTTGCACGCATTTTTTGCACGCTCGTCAGATTGCGACGAAACTTGCGCCACTGGACTCATGGTAACGCGCTGGTCCTGTGACCCAATTTTCATACAATTATGAGACAGTTGACCAAGTCGCCAATTGGCGGGCCCCGCGGTTGTCTTTTTGGTTGAAATTGTGTTCGGCCCATCAGAATCCACATTTGGACATACCGTTGGGTTCGTGTTGACATATAGAGTTTGTTTGACCTATTATTTATCCTATTTAGAGAGTGTTACCCTTGGCACACTTTTTGGTGCAAAGTGGGCCACACGTGGACCCCACTTTTACCTAAAATTACCGTTTTGCCCCTGTGTCCAAATTGGACGAAAGGGAAGTGCTTTCTAGCTATTTTGCTTATTTTGGGAACGTTGGTGATATTTATTTCAGCATCCGGAGACGTTCATTCTGAGGCTGCAGCTTCTACTCCCGCGTGCGTGACATCTGGACATTACATTTTCGCAGCTTCCTTGCCAGGCAAGATACTTTGCCAAATTGCTTACAGTATTTTGCATGCTTAGTATATTTCTGTATATTTATTACATTTCTGTATATTCCTTGCATGTGTATTTTCTTTCAGTCATTACTATATATTAGATATGTTGATACACACATGGCACTTAGTATCATAGAGGACAATCAGTAGGCGTATGGGCTTTAACCACTCTGGTAAACCGTAGTAACTAGCACGCACTATGGTGGTCGTGTCCGATGGTCGCTACCCCCGAGGTATATCGATTGATGGAGTCACGAGGGTCGCTACCCCAGAGGTATGTCGGCTGATGATGTTCTAGACGGGTGTGTGGGTTGTGAGGCTTAGATCGAGTAGCCTACCCTTTACGTCAAAAAGTTGTCCTCATTTGCATTCATATAGATTGTCTTGTACAGCGTACTTATATATTTTCAAACATTATGCATGTTCACTGTATTCAAATTGGCTTGATTCTATGTATCTTGTTATGTCCCTCTGAGGATCTGGTCCCTTGCCAGGTATAGACGACCAGGAGTATCCGCAGGAGTACGGGCCTGGACCTGACACGTTACTTTCTACCGAGGAGGTCTTACCTTCTGAGCATCATTGATTAGCTAGCGATGGATTCTTTTAGCTGATACACTTCTGTCTTCACATTATTTTATATTGGAGGTTTTATACTCCTCTCTCATTCTAGTTTTGATATAGTCGTTGGTAGTGGATTTGTCTCCACCCGACTATTAGTTTTGGATTATTCAGACTCATTATTCTAGTTTAGTTATTTCTTTTTTGTGACTGTTGTATGGATGAGACTAGTATATTTGTGACTTGTGACCATATATATTTATACCACATGTGAGTTTATATTCATATTACAGCGTACGTGTGTATTATGGTATCCATATATTGGAGTTGCCATTTACATACGGCTGACATGCTTACGTGTTCCTAGTCCTACGTATTTTGGGACTGGGGCATGACAGAGACGCATTGAGCGCATGGGGCCAGAGACGCATAAGACGCATGGAGTCTGGAAAGCATAGGGCCTCGTACATGTGGCGCTGCACGCCTGTCATAAGTCATTATTAGTCTGACGAGAGCTTCTTGTCTTTAGCGTGCTCGCGTCTTTTGAGCCATTCAGAAAATCCTTTTTGTTAGGATTCTGTGTCAGACATAATATTTGTGTCCGGATGCCACGTTAGATCCATACGTGGCAAATATTAGGGCGCATGGATTCTGTTTTTTTGGCCGCATGGTCATTCCGTTGCCTGATTTTTTTTGAGTCGGCCTTTGGGGCGCATGTTTGTTTCAGCTCATAAAAGCTAGATTTTTTATGCTTCTATAAGACCCCCTTCAAAGTTTTCAAACTGATAAGTTTGGAATACTTTGAATAAGAAGCATGGAGTAGATGACTTTGGGCCGCATGGATAGCTGGCCTCATGGATGAGTCTTTTTCAGGCTCTCCAATCTCCATTTAATGCAGGATTTGGCTCGATCCTCGAGTGAATTTTTGGAGATTTTGAGCCGCCTTTATACACGTTCGTCGAGATGATGGTTCACTAGTTGATGATGGCGGATCAAGAACTCAATTGTCGCTCTTTATCCTAGATTGCTACGTAACTTGAGACGGCTCGATTTTTGTGATACTCTTGTCTATAAAAGATAAGAGTTTGGAGAGAGAAAGTTTTCTTATTTTCTTCTCTGTATTTCCTTTTGCTGTTGCTATCTCCGACGACTGCTATGACCTCCAAAGCTTATTTTTCTTCCACAGTCGCCAAGGGCAAGGGCCTAGCTACTAAGGCTGCAATCTCAAAGAAGAAGGGCAAAGAAAAGGGGAAGACCCCCACCGCCTAGGGAGGCTCCCCTAAGATTCTTTCTGATATGCAGAATCCTATCAAAGGTAGGGTTGCCCGCCTCCGAGGACGATTAGAAGAGTTGTGCACCGATCAGTAGCATCAGTGGTTGTTCCTTCTTTTCCTTTTTTTATTGAGGTGTTAGTAAGTCCTCAAATGTAGTTTACTTTTGGTTCCCCGTTTGGAAGAAATAAAAGCTTTTTTCCTTTTATTGGAATTATTCATGTGAACTTTGGATATTGTGCTAGAGGTAAAATAGATGTAGCACAACCCCGTAGTCTTTCAAGAACATCCCACTGGAGGATCTTTGGTGGACCTATTACTTCTTGTGCACTTGAGTGCAAGTAATAAATTCAAAATAAGCCTTGCTAGAGGTGATATAGATGTGGTGAGTTTTGTGGACTTAACACCGTTGGCGTACTTAGAGTTAAGTACGGGTGATAAGTTTAGATGACAACTGATATCAGAGGTAATATGGACGCGATAATCGATAGTCAAGTAAAGAGGTTTGCTTAGAGGTAAGAAGGACATAAAAAACTCTACTTGGAGGATGTGAGGACGATAGCTCAGAGGTTACTTGGACATGAGCTAATCGATAATCATACCGAGAGGTTAGGTACGATCCCTATATTTTTGTAGAAGGAAAAGAAAATAAGCTAGAGGTAATGGCTATTTTCTTTGGAACATGGGCAACTCATAGTTCAGAGGTAATATGGACTTGAACTGTTTGCTTATATCGAGGACATCCCACTGGGGGGATCTCTAGTAGACCTATTACTTCTTGCGCATTGGAGTGCAAGTAATAAGTTCACATCGGAACCCTATTAGAAGTGATATGGACGTGATAGGTTTTGTGGACCCATTACTTCTTGCACACTTGAGTGCAAGTAAAATATTCGAGAGAAGCCCTGATAGAGGTAATATGGATATGGCAGATTTTGTGAATTTAACACCGCTGGCGTTCTTAGAGTTAAGTATGGGTGACAAGTTTAAATGATGACCGATGTCAAAGGTAATATGGATGTGACAATTGATAGTCATACATAGAGGTCCGCTCAGAGGTAATATGGACATGACAAACCCTACTGGGGTTAATTAGTTATGACAGTAGTTCAGAGGTGATATGGACGTGAACTAATGCCTAAAAGAACTAATTATGATTGGTCTACCCGAAAGTATGGGTAGACCTGAGAATTGCTCCACTGGGGAGCTTTTGAGGATCCACTGCCTGTTGTATTCAGGATTCTTGAATACAGACAATTGCTTTCATCCAAGAAGTGTATATTGTGCTTACACTTGCTAGGGATGAACCAAGGGGAGTACAAGTCTGGCTTAGACATAGTACTTCTTGAGGAACTTGCCGTTGATGAGCATCATGAGCAAGTCGCCATTGAGTTTTGTGAGCCGGTAGGCGCCGTTGGAGAATATGGACTCCACAATGAACGTACCCTCTCATTTAGGTTAGAATTTGTCGGCCGTCTTGTGGGTCATGACCATCGGTCTTCTTACTGTCAAGACGAGGTCACCTACTTGGTAAGTCCTCTTCTTGACCCGTTCGTTAAAGGCTCATGAGAGACATGATTTATACAGCTCAATACGCTATTGAGCCAAGAGACGTTTCTCGTCGAGTGCTTCTAACTTTTGTAGCCGTCAGCGGTGATTGTCGTCAACGGTCAATTGGTTGGAGAGGGCCACTCGGAGTGACAAAATTTGGATCTCAAGTAGGAGGACCGCTTGGCTTCCATAAACCAAGGAGAATGACGTCCTGCCAGTAGGTGTCCGGACTATTGTGGTGAAGGTCCAGAGACATTCATCCAACTTCTCATTCTAATTACAATTATTGGATGACACAAACTTCTTTAGTAGCTTTATGATGATTTGTTGAATGCTTTTGCTAGACCATTTGCTGCTGGATTGTAGGTAGTCGAGGCCACGTTTTGGATTCAATTTTTGTCACAAAACTAGTAAAAAGTATGACTTATAAACTGTGGACCATTGTCGTAGATGATCCTCCGTGGCAAACCGAAGCGGTAGATGACATGATGCTTGACAAAACTGATCATGTTTGGGGTCTTGACTTCAATGAGTGGAATAACTTTCGCCCATTTGGAGAAGTATTCGGTGATAGCCAAGATGAACCGATGTCCCTTAGAAGAAGGTTGACTGATTGGCCCGATAATATCCATTCCCCACGCTTCAAACGGCCATGACACTACTGTTGGGTGTAGGAATTCTAAGGGCTGGTGGATAAAGTCTACGTGGATTTGGCATGCTTGGAACTTCCTCGAATAGTCAACAGCCTCTGCTACTATTATCGGCCAATAGTAACCCATTCTCCGGAGATGGTCCTGTAGCTTGGGTTCGGGCTGATGGACACCGTATACCCCATTATGAGCCTCGCAGAGAGCCTGCTTTGCTTCTGTATTTGATAGGCATCGTAGCAAAATGCCGTCGTAGGAACGACGATACAATATTTTGGTAGGTGTATCGTAATAGAACCGGAGATAACATCTTTTGATGGAAGTGGCTTCCTTTGGGTTCCCGAAAAGAATTCTATAGACTGTGTAGTCGATAAATGGGAGTCTCCAGTCTTGGAATTCGGTGTTTGTCTCTACTGAGTAGTTCCGACACAGACATAGACTATTTTTGGGCAGACCAGCTCTTGACCACCACGGTGATCAGTTCATGAGTATTGACTGGAACAACTAAAGAGGCTGCGAGGCCGGCCAGGACATCAGCCTTAACGTTTTGCAGTCGAGAGATGTGCTCTATAAAGAACCCCTCGAAGGTGGAGATCATTCCAAGCGCGACTTGGTGGTAGGAAATCAAGTCCTTATGCCGGACCTCATATTCGCCCCAGACCTGACTGACTATAAGCTTGGAATTGTCGTAGGCTTCCAGGTAGTCTACACCCACTTTATTAGCAAGTTAGAGCCCAATGATGAGAGCGTTATACTCTGCCACATTGTTGGAGCATGGCTTTATGAGGGAGTAAGCACGATTGATGACCAGATCGTGTGGAGAAATTAGTACTATCCCGACGCCAGCGACAATATCGCCTTTGGGCCCTATTCTTGAAGCATCTTCGAAGAACATTCACTAAGTAGCTTCTGTGCTTGTGGTCATGTTTGAGCTCGTTACTTCATCTAGGATCTCCTCGTAGAGCTTCAAGATTTTCGGTACAGGGTGGGCTGCCAAGAAATTTGCCAATGCTTGGTCTTTGACCGCCTTTTGTGAAACAAATACCATGTCGTATGGTGAAAACAGTATTGCCCATGTGGCTAGGCAAGAGTTGAGTGCTCCGGGTTTAGTCATAAGGACCCTGAGAGAATTAACTCGCAAGATTACATGGATGGTTTGTCCTGCCACGTAATGCCGGGTCTTTTGAATGACGAAGACTAGAGTGATGCAATCCTTCTTAATGGGGTTGTACCTGTGCTCTACACCGACCATCATTCTACTGAGATAATAGATTGCCTGTTCGTGACTTGCATCACTTTTTTGGGCTAGTAGAGCTCCGAGGGAGTGATACAGTGCCCGCACATATTGTCACCCTCACTTTTTTAAATGAGGGTAAATTAGTCATTTGGCATAGTTATTTTATTTTAGTGATTTAATAATAATTGGGTATAATTTATTTAATTGTACATTGTGCTATTTATCTATAGTTAGTGGACTAGCCTATTATTTAGACTTGATACTAGTGAACCCAATTAGACTTGTCATGGCAACTATTGAGTCCAATATGGACTAGGCCCAAGTTAGAATCATCCCTTAGTTAATTTGAATGATGAAGACTAATTTATATTAGTTTAGAGACTTCTCATTACAGCCCTCCTTAATTTTTCTTCAAAATTAACCATTTGGGGCAACTTAGACTTTTATTGTAGCTTGGGGGAGAAGTCAGGGGCCCGGCCACTAGAAGTGGGGTCTCCTATCTCTATCATCTTTATTTGTGCATTTATTTTAGATCCCCAAATTTTTTGATCCCTAATTCACTTCATCCCTCCACTAATTTACCTCATCTTTCTCTCATTTCATCTAGCAATGAGCATTGAAGCTTGGATTTGCAAGGAGCACTTGAAGAAAGAAGATTTGACAAGGAGATCGTGTCCTTATTGTGTCCATTGAGCATTTCATTAGAAATCTATCTCCCAATAGGTAAATTCTGAATCCAACCCTTAAATTAGGCTCTAATTCATGCATTTAACCATTAGGAATTACCCCTTGGCTCAGGGCTACCCCATAGGATCAAGAATTAGGTCAATATGACTTGTATTATGGAAGTTACATGGTGATTTATATCCAAATAGGAGAAATTATGAGATTGACACATCAATCGTGTGTCATGAGACCAATTAGATCTAATTAGGCTTAGATCGGGGTTAAAAAACTAGTTATGTGTCCACAATTGGACATAAGTAGGCCGTATCACGGTACAATGTGATCCTTTGTGATACGGGACTCATTTTGGGTGATTTGGTGCAATTCTCTTTAATTTCTTTTGCAACTAGTTATAATAGCTACTATTATGTGTATTTGTTATGTAGGAATAATTGTTGTGGATAATTGGGTGTTTGGTATTCTAATTGGATATGTATCACAGTGTATTAGATATTGTACACCTAGTGTTTGGTGTTATGACCATCTAGTATGAATTGTGCATATTTATATCATTGTGTCTATATATATATATATATATATATGTATATTAGTATATACATAACTATACTTATCTAACTATATTTTCCTATTGTGTATATGTGATTGTGTGTGAGATCAACTGATTGTGCAATATGTACAAGTCAGTGAGTAATCGTGCAGATTTGTGTGTGTGTTGGTGTAATGATTGTTACGCAAGGTGTACACTCAAGTATCTCTGATACTCGAGGAGTATCAGGAAGCTGTAGCATCAAGCAGTTGCTTTGGGGAATGAGTGAGGCTTTGGAGCAAGGCAAAGTCAAATCAAGGTAAAATGGGTCTTGACTGGGGAGATAGAGTGAACCAACTGCAGTAGCTCGAGCATTGCTTAGACATACAGGATACTGCATATTAGGGCAGTAGTAGTTTTGGGCCTGGGTTGTACTTGAGATATTGTGCAGTCAACACAAAGGTGAGACTTGGTACAACTATTAAGTTAGGGGTTCAGGTATCAAGTTGGGGAGGCTTGCACAATGAAGTGTGTGTCGGGTTGTATCCTGATATATATATCAGGTGATATAAACAAATGAGTGCATTAGATTATACACACAATGGGGTGCAAGGTGAAGCAAGCAACAACTATTGGAGGCAGTAAAGTGCACAAGTATAAGAGTGAAGTGCAGGGAAACTTGAAAGCGTTGGTCCAGATGAGTAGAGTAGTATCAGTTGGAATTTAGTTTAGTTAGTTATATACAGGTAGCAGTTAGTAATCTACTTAGTATCATATTATTGTGTATCAGTTAGATAAAATTGGGGGGTGCAACCTGGGATCTGAAACATCTGTAGTAGCAACAGATAGCATGTTAGTGACTGTTAGTGTCACATATGTTTGTGTTCAGTTAAGATAGGTAAGTATCAATTGTTAGATATCAGTTAATGATACCAATATCAGTTAGAGTTATATATATATATATATATATATATATATATATATATATATATATATAAATTAATTAAAGTACTAGAGTTAGTGGTTAGTATTATAGTTAGTATCAGTTATCAATAGTAGATATTGCTATTAGTTATTTAGTTAGTAACATTAGTTGTTATATTATTGTCAGTTGTGAGTATGTTTCAGATATCAGTTATTAGTTGTGTCAGTTAGTCTCTAACATAGTTAATTGCTTTGTATCAGTTAGCTTATTACCTAGTAGTGTATATAGGTAAGATAGTGTATATAGATATGTAGAGTATATTGCTATATAATTATTAGTGTTATTAACTAATATAACTACTGTTAGCTAATTAGTGACCTAGTTGACTTATATTGACTAATTAACTTAGTATGGACCTAGTTTAGCTAGAAATGACCTAGAAGAGCATATTTTAGTGCATTTTAACTCATTCTTGTTTCATTACACCATCTGATATGATATTCCTAAATAGGATTGTGTAACACTAGCTCGGGCATCGAGATACATCCTTTGCTCAGGACCAGAGGCGAGTACATCTCTCTGTTACTTTTTATTTTATGATATTGTATATATCACTTGTTCTAGAACTGTATACTTGATTCCGACACAGTGGTTATATGGACTGGTACTATATGGATCCTGTCAGGAGATGTTATCCCCTTACTGTATTTAACGGGTACTCTTCATATGTATTTTATCGTGTGCATCATGTATTGATTATCGTGTGCTTCGTGTTCACACACTGATCATGTACAACGTGTCCATATTACTCGTGTACGTAACATGTCGTGATCGAATCCATGATTATTGGTTGGGGATGGGGGAGTAGTAGTTGGTTATGTGATCAAACCCCATTTACCTCATGTATATGTCGATTATACACCCCACGTATAATCGAGTTACCCTTTTTATCTCATGTTCAACCCAAGCCTATTACATAACAAACTTGTACTCTAAGGCACAATAGTTAGTATTATCTATTTCCATTACTTGTAGTTATTTCATATTGCCTGTTCTTTCCTTTCCAATACATTACAGCTGTATTCTTTTTTATTACTTGTCATATATGTTCTACTATATATTTGGAACTGCTTTCAGAGTTTTGTACTTCGTTCCAATCCTGATTGAATATATTTTTCAGATGACTGGTTAGCGGAGATGTGTCCCACATATTACGGGGCACAAGATGTGAGCCAGCAGGAGAGATAACACCTGTAGTACAGGAGGACGTAGCACTAGTTATGGATGAGACTTAGCTTTTAATATTGCTTTATATTTGACTTTTTAGAGCCTTGGCATATATTATTATTTTGGAGACTATTGTGTTGTGACTAGATGTTAGACTTGGACCTGTATTTTGTGACTCTTGTGCTTCTTTTCTCTATTCTATATCGTGCTATTTTTTCCCCTAGTTTAATATTTTGATTTGAGTATTAATTTCTTTATTATATTATTATATTGTTCCTCTATTTAGAGTTGAGATAACGGGACAGATACCCTATATATATATAGTATGAGATGTTTAGATAGTATTGTTGACCGAGATAGTATCTTACGTCATTGTTACAACGTAGGCTGGGCGTGGTTCACGTACTTGTTCCCTTATTCCCAGTGTGGATAGTGACACATTTTTAGTGGTGGCCTATGCAGGTCAAAATGTCACAATTAGTGCGATATCATAGTAGTGATCAGACTTAGAGTGCTTCTACAAGCCTGTTTTAGGGTATATGATATAGGCTGAGAGTATACTCAATCACAACTAGAAAATACTTCCAATTATTTGCTTTTGCTATCCTTATCAATATGAATGCTTACTTTACTTTGAATAATTATGTCCTTCTTTGATGACATCGTATCTTACCAATATTAATTTCTTTGTTTTGAATTTGTCTTCAGGATGCCTCCGAAGATCAGGTTCTATCGCTCGGGAGCATCATCAACTTCCTCAGCTGCTTCCCCGCCTGTTGTTGAGAGGGCAACAACCATTGATCCACAGCCTTCAGTTCAGAGAGTTGCCTCACTGGTTCAGGTGGGGGCTTCCATAGAAGCTTTTGGGGGTGCTCTGCCTCCAGTTCAAAGGACAGTGCCTGCAGTACAAGAGGAGCTTCTACCATAACCACCAACAGTTGATCCGACACATATATTTGTATTATTCCAGTAGATGATGGAGGCTCAAAGAGCCCAGGCGGAGGCCCAGCAGCACCAGTCTGAGGTGATATATCAGGGCATTAAGAATATCCACCAGCTAGCACTCGCCGCAGTAGAGAGGGTTGCCTCAGTCCAGCCACAAGTGTCACCACCTCAGCTCGCTACAGCAGCCGAGGCCGGGGACTATCATTAACTTCAAGAGGATGGAGCAAAAGGACTTTAAGGGCACCGAGGGAATTTTGTATGCGGATGATTGGATCGAGGATATTGAGCGAAACCTGCGGCTGAGACAGATTCTAGAGAGTCTACAGGTGGAAGCAGCGGTGAGCATGATGTTTGATATTGCTTTGAAATGGTTAAGGATAGACCCGAGGATCACAACACCATGACTGACTTGGGAGACTTTTAAGGAGCTTTTCAAGAAAAAGTTCTTTCCGGACGTGGCTATGAGTTCCCTGGAGAGTCAGTTCCAGGACCTCGTCTAGGGGAGCATGTTAGTGGACGAGTATGCAGTAGAGTTCTGCATATTGTGTTGCTTTGTGGAGGGGCAGAATCCCCGAAGGAAGGCCGGGTGTTTGATAATAAACGGAAGAAATAAAACTAGGTTTATATAAAACCCTTTCTTAGGTTTACAAACAAGAAGTACTATTAATCCTATACGAGGATGTTAAGTACAAATTTTAATCTGGGTAAATATTGCTATAGGAGTCTGATCTGCAGTTGATCACTTTGTCCCTTGGACCACACTGTGATGAAGAAGTGCTGTAGAAGAAGGAAATGCTTCAAAGATTGCAAGAGAGAATGGATGCTCGATGACAAAATCGTCGATCACTACTCTATGTCTGAGCTCTTCTCTCTCTGTTCTTCGATTTTTCGACTTCTATTCTCCGAGTCTTCGACCTTTTGACCCTTTTTTTCCCCACAACTTCGACCCCAGACCTCTATCAATAGAGGTCCCTATTTATAGGGTTTTAGTGACAGTAACCGTCCAGTCGGCGTAAAAGCCGGACAGTGGAGAGTGTGGCACTTTTTATGCAGCGGTTATAATAACTTCTACCCACGTATAGATGATCTTCTGAATAAGCGTGTGATGCGTGTCCCATTAAGAGATAATGCGTATAACTGCTACGAAGATCACGGCATGCAAGCCACATAGGTAACTGCCCCTTGCATAGAAAAGGTTGGCGTAGAAGCCAATAACTGCCACCATGGCGTAGAAGCCAAATAGTTGTCAGGTTGGCGTAGAAGCCAAATAGTTGTCGAATTGGCGTAGAAGCCAAATAGTTGTCGAATTGGCGTAGAAGCCAAGGTAGGCGTAGAAGCCAAATAGGCGTAGAAGCCTTGTAGGCGTAGAAGCCTGATGCTGCATGGATAGGTAGCTAGCGTACAAGATAGCCGATCCTCCTTCCTTGACTGAGGTCTTGAGCGTATTCTGGACTGAATAGCCTTATCATGCACCAATGCAAATATAGCCCGAGTTAGCGTATTTCAAGGAGATAGCGTACAGCGTGCTCCTTATAGCTGAAAATAGCCTAAAGGCGTATTTCAAGGAGATAGCATATAGCGTGCTCCTATAGCTGAAAATAGCCTGATGGCGTAATGTGCAGGGGTGATGATGTAGACGTATTAGCCGTAATTATGGCTTGCCCAGTATTTGGAGATATAATTAAATCGTGCATTAAATGTAGAGATCTGCCACAATTCTAAGCATTAAATACGGAGACGTGTCTCGAGCTCTGTACGAAGATCTGCCACCGTTCTAAGCATTAAATGCAGAGATGTGCCTCGAGCTCTGTACGAAGAGCAGCTTTTGACGTGGTAGTTCGTTTTGTCTTCTGCTGAGCGTAAAAGCTCATATCTGCCTGTGTAAAACTAGGCAGCGTATTCCCTTTTATGCGTAAAAGCACTTTGTATCAGGGAAACATCACTAAACGACGGTTTGGGTCTCTGTGCCGCACCATCATTACAGCCGTCGTCGGGATAGTCGTGCAGTACTCTTTGTCAGGAGTCAGGTTCACTGCATGATCTGACATATTCATTCGAGGAATACGAAGCGTTCCTCGTACACTTCCATGCTGCATTAAAAGCAGATGAGTTTTACGCCATAAAGGCGATATAATAACCTTTTTACGCCGAAGCAGCCTGAACACACTGCATTACGCGGGTTGTTTTGGAGCTATGTTTTACGCTGTACTAGCGATAAAGCTCTGTTTGTATGCCGATGGCTCTGAAGTCATGTCTTACGCCACACAGCACTGAAATACTGTGTATAACTCTGCAGCGTATTTTTCATGCTTCTACAAGACCCCCTTCAAAGTTTTCAAATTTCTCTTAATTTGAAACACTTTGAATGAAGCATGAAACAGTCAAGTCTGACTCGTTCTTCGAGGCTAATTTCTTGGCGGATTTTTGGGGATTTGTTGGGATTCGGTGTGTTCTTTTTTACCTATATAAAGGCTGAGGAGTTAACATGTTCTTCCCATATTTCCTTTACCACCCAGAGATGATTGTCGGAGTTCGTCAGGTCGACTTGAGGAAGAAGAAGATCATGTTCTTCCAGCATGTAAGGAGCCGAAAAAGACGGCGTCTTCGAGCAAAAGTCCTCTGCAACGATGGATCATGGAAGTATATCATAGCTTCCTTTGCTCGGGATAATCAACAACTTCATATGGCGATTCGTCCAGGAGAGAGGAAGGGTCACATTAGACCACACAACTTGCAAGCTGTATTTTCTCCCGTTGTTCGTGGACGAGAGAAGACAAACTAGCCTTGTCTTCCAATAATGAGTTGGGTCTAAAACCTCAACTCAATCTGTCATGCCGTATGGAGGATGGGCTTGCGTAATTGATACATGCCCAATTTTGTATCCTCCCGCTATTAATCATTTTCTTGTTAATCGGCCACGGAAACCGACTAACTGCTGAAGAAGACGGATAAAGATCTCCACCCATGCGAGAACCTGGCAGAACAGATTTTGGGCGTGGTCTTTACATGAAGATGGGGAATCCTTTGTAGACAGGATTTCCCTCATATGTAATCATGAAGATGAGAAAAAACCCTTTGTAGACTGGATTTCTCTCATATGTAATCATGATTAATAAAATCGTCTTCTTTTATGCATCTGATTATTTGCCATATATATTTTGCTGTGATGAAGTCTGAATATGTGTAGCTTCGACACGTCTGGATAATTTTACGCCGACTCTGATAGAAAGAGTATTTGGTCCCGTCCTGTCTTTTAGGCATAACTGAAGATGCGCAGAAAGCCGTTTTAGCATTTAAGTCGAATATTCGAACTGTCCTGCTGTTAGGAATGAGGAACTCCGTAGAATTCTGAACTGTCACCTCTCTGATAAGGAGAATTTTTGTTCAGACCAATGTCTTCAAGAATGATTTCCTAAAAATCCCTTGAAATAGGGCGAGGAACGGCTATCAAAACTGAGTCGCCATCTTGAACTGTAGAGAAAATATTCAGACTGGATTCTGGATGAACTTCCAATCGACCCAAGAAGAAGAGTCATTTTCAATGCTGAACTCTGTATGCTTTGGGTACTTGGGATGTTTTTAAGACCAAGAAGGAGCATCTTCTACGTGAACCCTTGTAATTGGCCATCTTGAGAATGGTTCAGATATACGCATATTCTGGTCTGCGTATTCTCAGATATGCGGAAAGTCATAGATCTGTAATGTAGATGAGCATAAAATCATAAGTTTGTAGCCTCTCGAGCGTAGAAGCTGCTGAGCGTAAGAGCATCCGGACATAAAACTATAGATCTGTAGCCTCTGTAAAGAAAACTTCCGAGAGTGAAGTCGTAGATTTATCGCCTCTGAGCGTAAAAAGCTTCTGAGCGTGAAATCATAGATTTGTAGCCTCTGAGCGTGAAGTCGTAGGTTTGTATCCTCTCGAGCATAAAAGCTACCGAGCGTAAAAGCATCCGGGCGTAAAACCATAGACTTATAGCCTCTGAGCGTAAAACCGTAGATTTGTAGCTTCCGAGCGTAAAAAAGCTCCTTGGCGTAAAATCACAAATTTGCTCTGCACGAAACTTTTTGAATTTGCTGACTGTCCGCCTTTCCTGAGTAATAGGCTGACGTAGTCCCCAATCATAACCGAATATTAAATATCGGATTTGGTTAGAGATCCATCTGAACTCTATATATATCCCAAGGCTTTCAGAGAGAAGACTCTTCACCTGTCTTTTGCAAAAGAAAACTTTCGTCTCTTTGAGTTCTCTCCTTCGTTTCCTCTCTGAGCATTCTGAGTTTTTAACAATGACCAAAATCGATCTTCTCCTCTAAGGGAAAGAAGGCTGCCTCCTCTTCTCGCTCCTCTGCCCAAGCAAGAGCGACTCCCGTCGGGCAGGGCGAACCGCGCTCTGAACGAAGTATCCCACCGACGAGCTGTGCATCGGGCGTTATAGGTAAAGGTTTTGGGACGACAAGAACGAAGGAAACCCTTCGAATACATTGTACGTCAACGCGCTAGGTCATCTTCTGTGCTGATAGCCTCTCCGAGGAAGATGATGCAAAGAGATGTTTTATCTTTTACGCCCACATTTCTAATGTGTCAGCGTAAAAACTCCATATTTTCGCAGTCTGGCGTAAAAGCTTTGACTGTCAAAAATTGGCGTATACTACAAACTCTGAGTGTTACGCTATGGATGAAAATTTTGGCGTAATAACTCAAACTTTGGCAGTCTGGTGTAAAATATAGACTGTCAGATTTTTTGTGTATACTACCAGCCTTGAATTTTACGCCTTGGAATAAGATTCCAGTGTAAAAAAAATCAAGTTTTTACAGTCTTGGCGTAAAAGCACAGACTGTTGCTTTTTGGCATAGGCTGCAAGATTGTGAGGTCTAGTATAGAAACTGACATATTTTTCTTGCACTTTGTAATTAACTTGCATGTATCTCCGTTGGCTGAGGTGATGGGTTCTGCTGCTGGGATGCTGCATTCTAATTACCTGGAGGATTTGTCCTATGTGACATTTCTGTCACTACCACGTTCCAAAAATAGGGGTATTTTTTTGACTTTTTATAATAATTAATATTATTGTAGCTACAATTAAGTAATTGCGTGATAAGTATATTTAATTTAAATAATTATGTGAGGTGTGTAATTAAATGTAGTATTATATACAGTGTTCATTTTATTATGAGCTAGTAGACTTGACCTAGAAGCCCAGTAGTTGAACACCTTTCCAAATTGTGGAATTCTGTATTTAATTATTTTATCTAGAATTTATTTATTGGAGATTTTAATTAATTACCGTATTTATTTAATTATTTGCGCATTGCCTTTGCTTCAATATTTGGAGCGCTATCCTGACTTTTGTCTTCCAACAAATTTCACAATCTTGCCCTAGATATGCCCGCCTTCCATTCTGCTATTTTTGCAACTCATAATTATGCTCTCTGTGCATCATTTCTAGCCGCACAAAAATCGTCGCGGACGTTATTTAATAAATTCCTATTTTGTATCGTTGTGCGTTCCAATTGAAATTGGAGACAATCTTAACCTATTTTTCGTGCGGTCCAAATTAGGGTAATATCCTATTCTGAGTCTACTTCATTATTGGTATTGATGACCTGACCTGATTTTGGCCCCATGTACTTCTAATTAATGTTAGAACACAACTTACATTTATTTCTAATTAAATTGAGGATACTATTTTAACAAATTCTGAAAATCCCAATTTAATTCTAGTGCCCTGCTATTTGAGCCATACCAAACTTACAACGTCCCCTGACCCTACAAAACACTAGACACCGATTCGTCCGCCAAATTTTTGTCATTTCATGCGTCTGTGCAAATATCCAAATTTAAGGGGGCTAATTTGCAAATTTGCATTTTTTGGTGTCAACACCCATTTGTTTAAACCCATGAGGAACCCCTAATATTTTTCACATCACCCTCATCCCCACATGAAGAAATTCCCTCATGACCAATCTGGACCACACAATTAATGGGCCAATCCTAACCCTTGATTTCACACACCCTCTCTCCCTATATAATGTCATGTCACATCAACCCTAATCCCTAGAAATCCTAGGTTTCCCCACCTACTCACAAGCCCCCATCCCCCTCAACCAACCGTAGGCTACGTCTCCAAATTCTTCTTCCCTTCTTCTTCTTCTCTTCTTCTCCTTCTTTTTCTTCTTCTTCCTTCCTTCCTTTAAAAATTTAAATTCAAAAGGGAGAGGGGGGAATACTGTTCACCCCCCCATATACTGTTCACTGGCGGCTACCCCCTGCCGTGCTCCGGCGGCCGAGTCCCCCGCAGCCGCACATACTGTGCACCCGACCTTCACCTACTGTCCCCGGCGGCCCCTCTGTACTCCGGCGACCGCTGTCAGCCACCCCGGCCTGTCCCCGAGCACCGACCCCCGCCGGCTGCTCCTCCCCCGCCACCCGCAGTTCATCTCCTCCCTCTGCGCTTTTCCCTCCGACGGCAAGTCCAGCCCCAACTCCCTGCTGCTCCTCCCACTGCTCTTCTTCCTCCGGCGACTAACCGAGACCCCGGCCCTCTGTGCACTCCGGCCGGCCGAGTTCCGCTGCACCCTGCAGCCCGACCACCTTGCTGTCCGGTCAGCCAACCCTCTCGCGGCCTGCTCCTCCGGCCGCCAGTGCTACCACCATCACCACCACTACTCCCCTCTTCCCGAGCCGTGCTCCGGCGATCTCCGGCCAACTTCCGGCCAGCCCCCCCCAACACTCTGTAAGTCCCTCTCCCTCTTCCTTTATATATATATGTATATATATATATATGTATATATACATACGTATATACGTAGGAGTATAAATTAATATAGGTATATGTATAATAGTTATCTAATTAATGTTTTAAATATATGAATATGTATAGCATTTATTTAATTAATATTTAAACACATAATGTATAGTATAGTATATATATATAATGTATTAGTATGTTAATGAATTAATGTATTAGTATGTTAATGAATTAACGCATTAGTATGTTAATGTAATTAATGTATTAGTATGGTTAATGTAATGTATTGATAAATTAATGTAATTAATGTGTATAATTAATGATGATATGTATATATATATGTACATGTATATATTTAATATGAATTATATATATATATATATATATATATATATATATATATATATATATATATATATATATATATATATATATATATATATATATATTGGTTATTTTATATATATGAGATATCTAGTAAATAAAAAGCATATACTAGTACAAACTAAATTCATATATTAGTATTATGTATTCCTCATATATGGTAGTATTGTATTTTATTGGTATATCTGTATATATATTATGTATACATATATATAGTATAAATTCAAATTGGTATATACATATTTGTATTTCAATTATATATATATGGTAGGTATTAATGATTAAAAACAGGTAATGTGTCTTATATATCTATCTGCTAGGTGATCCTAGGTGACCAGTATCATACCTAGAGAAGTCCCGAACTCAGCATTTTTAGACTGTGTTAGTGTAGCATCTGATGCAAATGTGGCTTTGCTTTGTGATATGTTTATAGGACTGTTGGTTTACCCAGGGGATACTCGGAACAGGACATCCATAAATACCAGTTAAGGACCCAAGGCAAGTACATTCTCTGATAATTTCCAATTCCTTGATAATTTCTATAAGTTCAATAATCATAAAATATTACATCTGAATCCTTGACACTGTGCTACACGGACTAGTATAGCTTGGATCTGCGGTCATGAGATGTTACATTGATTATCGTTTGACATTGTACACGACATGCATATTAGACATCGTACATGATAGATTGGACTTGCTCGTGTATCGTGACGTGTCATGGTTGGATCCACATTACTAGTTGGGGGCGGGGAAGTAGTTAGTAAGAAATGTGATCATAACCTCTTATTGTAGTGTAGAACAATGTAAGTGTTAATCATGCTCTTCACCCATGATTAGCCAGGCCCTATAGCTATCGTACATGTTTCCAAGCCGATCACATTTTGAAACTACTATTTCAAACACTTAGAATAGATTACAGTTCCCTATTTAAATTATATACTACATCACCCGTATATGATACTGCTCCTTGTTCTTTTTATTTTTATACATGTACTGGCTGTATCATATTGCCTATTGTTTGTCTCTTTACATTGCCTGTCTCTCTTTAAATTGCCATTACATTTATTTCACTGTCTTCTCAGTAGCTAGCATCACATGTTTATTACTTTATAGTCCTTATCAATTTAATGGAACTGTTATTTGAGATTTGTACTTTGCTCCTTCCTGACTGGAAACATTTTTCCAGACTATGCCTTAGAGGATCGGTAGCCAACACTTTATGGACCATATGGTGAGTAGCTGCAACTTGGGCTTGATAGTTTAGTTGTGATTCCGGGAGGTCTAGCCGGAATCACCAATCTTCTAGTTAGTTCTTTCAGTAGACTATTTGGTACCGGATTTGTCTCCGGCATTTTATTGAGACTTGAATATTTGTTGAGTTCAATTATTACTTTAGACTTGTGTTATATTTAATTTTTGTTCGCTATCTTATCGTGCTGTAATCCTGTGATTGAGTATGTGTTCATTTTATTTGTGTCATCCGTGCCTCCTTATGGAGATTGGATGCTTGTGTAAGATTTGCTAGATAGTATCAAGACCTTGACAGCATTCTACCGCCGATATTGCGGCGTAGGCTGGACGTACCCACGCACTCGTGCCCCTAAACCGGGTGCGGGTCATGACACGTTTTTAGTGGTGGCCCATGCAGGTCAGACTTCGCGAGTTGTGCGATGTCGTAGTAGTGTGGCATCTTTGTTACACTATTGCGTGCCTGCGATATGATCTAGGACATAGGATACTAGGACGAGAGCGAATACTCAATCACAATTCCTTGAGAGATTCCTGGGATGACCCCTGAGAATCTTGTTAAAATTTCTAATTTAAATCATTCCCTTGTTCCGTCCATTCTCACTTATTGATGTTGAATTTGATTGTTGTTAATTAGGCATTAAATTAGGATTTTGGTTTCATAGTAGGGTTTGATTTCGTATCAAGATAAAATTTACAGACTGATTTATGGTATTATTTGATGATACGTCGATGAGGACAGTGAGAATGATTAACATTAGAGCTATTGGACTACTAGATATGGATTTAAATTATAATTTGAAGATTGAAAATGAATTGCATTTTTAAATTTTGAGAAGTTGAGATATTATGTTATTAAAATTTTATTTTTGAGGATTCAGATTCGATTCAATGAACCTAGACAAGCTGTAAGGATTTTTAAGTGATTAAGTTTTTATTTCAGTATTTAAATAATTGATCTTGAGGAAGGTATATGCATTATACTTTAAATTTTTCGAGGAGTTAGTTTCGAGGCTTTGTTTGGAGGATAAAATCTTATAGTGAGAGAGATATATTAGTATATAATAGATGAGGTGCATATGTAAGGATATGTTGGCTTGAGCATGATTGAGATTTCACTGCCAACTGGCTTAGGTGTTCATCTAGGATTTTATTGGAGAGAGAGCAGTGCTTAGTATAGTGTGTTGCAACTGTTATGCACTTGAGTGATAGGAATAACTAGTATCAGCGATTGCAGTAGGTAAGAAAGCTAGCAGTGAGTGTGCTTATAGTAGAACTGTGGTACTTAGAGGGATAGAGGTATCAGACCATGGATGCATCTTTGACCTGTGCAATCACAACTAGGAATATTTATTTCCAATCGTTTATCTTGAATGTTGCTTCTTTAGAACTGTACTGTCCTTCCTTGATGATATCACATTTTTGCCTTAATTGATTCTTTGGGATCTGTCTTCAGGATGTCGCCGCAGACACGGTCTATGAGAGCGGGAACATCAGCTTTAGAGGGGTCTGCCACCTCTCCACCTGAGGGACAGACAACCGTAGTTCCTCCTACATCTCCGATGCATGTAGGAGTGTCTGCACTTTTCGGGGATCCTCCTCCCCCACCTGTTCAGAAGATTGCCACAGCTATGACGGACAACCTCCCACCTCCACCGACTCCGATTCCCGGAGGTTTGCCCATTGACGGGACGCAGATGTTTACCTTGATCCAGGGCATGGTAGATGCCGAGAGAGTGACGGTAGACGCTCAGCGAGTTCAAGCTGAGGCTCAGAGGGTGCAAGCAGAAGCGCACCAGGCACAAACCGAGCTGATGAGAGAAAGCATGGAGAATGCTCATCAGGTGACTCTCCAAGCTTTGGAGAGAGTAGCACAGTACCAGCAGTTTCCTGGCCAGCAGCAGCAGAGATCAGGCACTATAGTGGATTTCAAGAGGATGATGCCTCGAGAGTTTAAAGGCACCGAAGGGATACTCTACGCTGACGACTGGCTAGAGGATATAGAGAGGAGCCTGCGATTGACCCAGATTTCGGGAAACTTGCAGATAGAAGCCGCTGGCAGTCAGATGTTCGATATCGTACTCACGTGGTATCGCACGGAGCCAAGAATTACTACACAAGGACTTACTTGGGAGACCTTCAAGGAACTCATCAAGGAGAAGTTCTTTCCCGACGTGGCATTGGGAACCTTGGAAAGTCAGTTTCATGACTTAGTTCAAGGAAACATGTCGGTCGACGAGTACGCTGCAGAATTCCGTAGATTGAGCCATTTTGCATCGTCCATGATTCGAGACCCAGGAGATCGAGCCCGAAAATTCAGAAAGGGGCTGACAAGAGAGATTAGGTCGCGCACTTCTGGTCGTCGTACCGCTACCTTTGAGGCCATCTTGATGGATGCCCAGATTGCAGAAGAGGATCTGGATCTCAGGCCTAAGTGGAGTCACAATACTTTTGGAGATACGAATGGTAGCACAGGACCGGCAAAGCATCCCCGTATTCAGCACCAACAGCAGTACCAAGTACCATTTCATATTCAGCAACAACCATGGACATTTCAGCATCCACCGCAGTACCTAGCACCAGTTCCTATCCAGCAACATCCATGGGCGTATCAGTATCAACAACAGTACCAGGCACCAGTCCGTGTTCAGCAGAATCAGCAACAGCCTCCGAGAGAGACACAGCAGACTTGTCATTTCTGTAAGAAGCCAGGTCACCTTTGGGAGAGCTGTAGAACGAGACTAGGACTTTGTTTGTACTGCGGCACTGCGGGACATCGAGTAAGGGATTGTCTTCTAGCCCCTTATATTCCCGGCCAGCGCGCAGCTTCAGATTTTAGAGATCCAGTTAGACTACCTGTGGAACCGTATATTACTCAGCGCCCGCGAAGGGAACCACCCCAGCAGGGTGGGGCATTTGCGATGACGGTCGAGGAGACCGATACTACAGGTAATGTGTTAGCATGTTATGTTCTTTCCTTCCTTTTGTCCCTCTCTATTTGATTGATCGATTGATTCCTTAGTACCATACTTGTATGCATGATTTTCTTGTTATAATGTAGTTAGTAGTACACCCTGATATAGAGACTGCAATACCATGACAAAAGACACCATGACCGTATATATTTTCCTTTAGATTGCATCTTGTATGATTGTAGGAAAGATTCTTCTTAGACCATGATTATTGGGGTTTGACCATGACGAAGATTCATGAAGGAGTTATGACTTGACAGGAGAGACAAGATGATTAACAAGATAAAAAAAAATTCGAGGATAACCATTGATTTAAATAGAGGGTTAAGAAATTAACATTGCATAATTGGTGGTTTATTAATTCCAGGAAGATTATGACATGCTTAAATTAGTTATTAAATTTGGAAAATTTGGGAGATTATCAATATATTTTGCAAGTTATGAATTTTAGAATTTTATATGGGATGTTGCAATTAGAGAATCTTTAAGTATCGCATTGTTGGGTATTTTGAGGAAGAGGAAATCGAGAAATAAAATTTTGATGGATAAATGTTTAAATTCAAACTTTTTTTTTTGGGACGAGATTACATTTTATATTTGTGCATTGATAAAAATCAAGTTAGAGGAGTGGATATTAAATTCCGAGTATTAAATTATTAACTAAAAATTTTGGGGAAATTTTGATAAAAATGGACTTTGATTCTATTTCGAGGATTTTTCAGGAATGCAAATAATTCAGAATTTTTGAAAAATTGTGAGAGGACATTGTGGATTCTTAACTGATTTCATGGATGATGAATTTAAACTTTGAGGGAAATAATAATGTGTATGAATAAACGCTACCTTGAGGATTTTAAATTTCGAGGACGAAATTCTTTTAAGGAGGGTAGACTTGTCACTACCACGTTCCAAAAATAGGAGTATTTTTTTGACTTTTTATAATAATTAATATTATTATAGCTACAATTAAGTAATTGCGTGATAAGTATATTTAATTTAAATAATTATGTGAGGTGTGTAATTAAATGTAGTATTATATACAGTGTTCATTTTATTTTGAGCTAGTAGACTTGACCTAGAAGCCCAGTAGTTGAACACCTGTCCAAATTATAGAATTCTGTATTTAATTGTTTTATCTAGAATTTATTTATTGGAGATTTTAATTAATTACCGTATTTATTTAATTATTTGTGCATTGCCTTTGCTTCAATATTTGGAGCGCTATCCTGACTTTTGTCTTCCAACAAATTTCACAATCTTGCCCTAGACATGCCCGCCTTGCATTCTGCTATTTTTGCAACTCATAATTATGCTCTCTGTGCATCATTTCTAGCCGCACAAAAATCGTCGCGGACGTTATTTAATAAATTCCTATTTTGTATCGTTGTGCGTTCCAATTGAAATTGGAGACAATCTTGACCTATTTTTCGTACGGCCCAAATTAGGGTAATATCCTGTTCTGAGTCTACTTCATTATTGGTATTGATGACCTGACCTGATTTTGGCCCCATGTACTTCTAATTAATGTTAGAACACAACTTGCATTTATTTCTAATTAAATTGAGGATACTATTTTAACAAATTCTAAAAATCCTAATTTAATTCCAGTGCCCTGCTATTTGAGCCATACCAAACTTACAGCGCCCCATGACCCTACAAAACACCAGACACCGATTCGCCCGCCAAATTTTCGTCATTTCATGCGTCTGTACAAATACCCAAATTTAAGGGGGCTAATTTGCAAATTTGTATTTTTTGGTGTCAACACCCATTTGTTTAAACCCATGAGGAACCCCTAATATTTTTCACATCACCCTCATCCCCACATGAAGAAATTCCCTCATGACCAATCTGGACCACACAATTAATGGGCCAATCCTAACCCTTGATTTCACACACCCTCTCTCCCTATATAATGTCATGTCACATCAACCCTAATCCCTAGAAAACCTAGGTTTCCCCACCTACTCACAAGCCCCCATCCCCCTCAACCAACCGTAGGCTACATCTCCAAATTCTTCTTCCCTTCTTCTTCTCTTCTTCTCCTTCTTTTTCTTCTTCTTCCTTCCTTCCTTTAAAAATTTAAATTCAAAAGGGAGAGGGGGGAATACTGTTCACCCCCCCTCCACATATTGTTCACCGGCAGCTACCCCCTGCCGTGCTCCGGCGGCCGAGTCCCCCGCAGCCGCACATACTGTGCACCCGACCTTCACCTACTGTCCCTGGCGGCCCCTCTGTACTCCGGCGACCGCTGTCAGCCACCCCGGCCTGTCCCCGAGCACCGACCCCCGCTGGCTGCTCCTCTCCCGCCACCCGCAGTTCATCTCCTCCCTCTGCGCTTTTCCCTTCGGTGGCAAGTCCAGCCCGAACTCCCTGCTGCTCCTCTCACTGCTCTTCTTCCTCCGACGACCAACCGAGACCCCGGCCCTCTGTGCACTCCGGCCGGCCGAGTTCCGCTGCACCCTGCAGCCCGACCACCTTGCTGTCCGGTCAGCCAACCCTCCCGCGGCCTGCTCCTCCGGCCGCCAGTGCTACCACCATCACCACCACTACTCCCCTTTTCCCGAGCCGTGCTCTGGCAGTCTCCGGCCAACTTCCGGCCAGCCCCCCCAACACTCTGTAAGTCCCTCTCCCTCTTCCTTTATATATATATATGTATATATATATATATATATATATATATATATGTATATATATATACGTATATACGTAGGAGTATAAATTAATATAGGTATATGTATAATAGTTATCTAATTAATGTTTTAAATACATGAATATATATAGCATTTATTTAATTACTATTTAAACACATAATGTATAGTATATATATATAATGTATTAGTATGTTAATGAATTAATGTATTAGTATGTTAATGAATTAATGCATTAGTATGTTAATGTAATTAATGTATTAGTATGGTTAATGTAATGTATTGATAAATTAATGTAATTAATGTGTATAATTAATGATGATATGTATATATATATGTACATGTATATATTTAATATGAATTATATATATATATATATATATATATATATATATATATATATATATATATATATATATATATATATATATATATATATATACGTATTCTAGTACGTATGATTAAATTAATATATATATATATATATTGTATATATATATATATATATATATATATATATATATATATATATATATATATATATATATATATATATATATATTGGTTATTTTATATATATGAGATATCTAGTTAATAAAAAGCATATACTAGTACAAACTAAATTCATATATTAGTATTATGTATTCCTCATATATGGTAGTATTGTATTTTATTGGTATATCTGTATATATGTTATGTATATATATATATAGTATAAATTCAAATTGGTATATACATATTTGTATTTCAATTATATATATATGGTAGGTATTAATGATTAAAAACAGGTAATGTGTCTTATATATCTATCTGCTAGGTGATCCTAGGTGACCAGTATCATACCTAGAGAAGTCCCGAACTCAGCATTTTTAGACTGTGTTAGTGTAGCATCTGATGCAAATGTGGCTTTGCTTTGTGATACGTTTCTAGGACTGTTGGTTTACCCAGGGGATACTCTGGAACAGGACATCCATAAATACCATCTAAGGACCCAAGGCAAGTACATTCTCTGATAATTTCCAATTCCTTAATAATTTCTATAAGTTCAATAATCATGAAATGTTACATCTGAATCCTTGACACTGTGCTACACGGACTAGTATAGCTTGGATCTACAGTCATGAGATGTTACATTGATTATCGTTTGACATTGTACATGACATGCATATTAGACATCGTAAATGATAGATTGGACTTGCTCGTGTATCGTGACGTGTCATGGTTGGATCCATATTACTAGTTGGGGGCGGGGAAGTAGTTAGTAAGAAATGTGATCATAACCTCTTATTGAGTGTCGAACAATGTAAGTGTTAATCATGCTCTTCACCCATGATTAGCCAGGCCCTATAGCTATCGTACATGTTCCCAAGCCGATCACATTTTGAAACTACTATTTCAAACACTTAGAATAGATTACAGTTCCCTATTTAAATCATATACTACATCACCCGTATATGATACTGCTCCTTGTTCTTTTCATTTTCATACATGTACTGGCTGTATCATATTGCCTATTGTCTGTCTCTTTACATTGCCTGTCTCTCTTTAAATTACCATTGCATTTATTTCACTGTCTTCTCAGTAGCTAGCATCACATGTTTATTACTTTATAGTCCTTATCAATTTAATGGAACTGTTATTTGAGATTTGTACTTTGCTCCTTCCTGACTGGAAACATTTTTCCAGACTATGCCTTAGAGGATCGGTAGCCAACACTTTATGGACCATATGGTGAGTAGCTGCAACTTGGGCTTGATAGTTTAGTTGTGATTCCGGGAGGTCTAGCTGGAATCACCAGTCTTCTAGTTAGTTCTTTCAGTAGACTATTTGGTACCGGATTTGTCTCCGGCATTTTATTGAGACTTGAATATTTGTTGAGTTCAATTATTACTTTAGACTTGTGTTGTATTTAATTTTTGTTCGCTATCTTATCGTGCTGTAATCCTGTGATTGAGTAGGTGTTCATTTTATTTGTGTCATCCGTGCCTCCTTATGGAGATTGGATGCTTGTGTGAGATTTGCTAGATAGTATCAAGACCTTGACAGCGTTCTACCGCCGATGCTGCGGCGTAGGCTGGACGTACCCACGCACTCGTGCCCCTAAACTGGGTGCGGGTCGTGACAATTTCCTATTTCTGGACCCCAATATCCTGAAGGAAGGGGAACCCTGATATTCTCTCAAGGAGAGCGAATGCTGTTGAGCATGATCAACGGAGAGCCCCTGATGTCTATAGATGGGGTAAAATACATAAAACTAGCTTTCCTCTTCGGGGATATGATTGACAAATAATCCCAGACGAAGCCCAAGAAAGAAAACTGAATTTTTTCTGCCGGGGGCCTGGTCCTGTATCTGCCCAAGATGTTGAGAGATTACCCTATCTCGACATTATTCCATGCCACACATCCGAGGAGGATGTCATAGACTCTGACTCCCAATCTTCACGGCCAGCCGGGGGAGATATTTTATCAGAAGGGATCAGACCAAGGGTCGTTTGTGAGCTGCCATTCTGGTCCAGTCATCCCTTTCAGGGGATTATTTCCGAGCATTATCCTGAGTGAGGACACTGCACTATTCCAGCTAGTCCAATTATCGACATTCTGCAATGACTTCATGGGACATGGAGGAGTATACCCCAAGGTTAATCCTCGGACCAATGGGTGGCCTACCCCTACAAATCTTCGATGGGTTCGTTTAGCTGACTGGGCCCTGAAGAACTTTCAGACGGAGCTGGAGAGCATTGGTCTGTACGCAGCTGTGAGTGCTACTAGTGTTGGGTTACCTCTCAACCCCAACCTGTTTCTGGCTTTGATGGAGCGATATATCTCGCTCACCAGGACTTTCGCCACTCCACTGGGGGAGTTGGGATTGGCCCTTCACGAAATGGCAGAGATTTCAAGACTGCCAATGGGGGATACTCCTTATGAAGAGTATGTTCCCACAAACTGGGAGCTAGGGGATACAGACCCTCGGGTGGTGGCAGTGTACCAGGAGTTGATGTGCCACTATTTAGCGTGCACCGCCTTTTACAATGAGCTCTCTGATTTGGCTCATACCAACAGTGGGCATCCTACCTCTTCTTCCATTAGGCTAGAAATGCTAAGCCAGACAAAGTCGCGGATAGCAGGGATAGGCCTTTAAGCTTTATGAGCGTGCTTAGTGCTCAAGTAGTCGATGACCTTATTGAAGACGCTGGGGCTTCGGATCAGATTATCGACGAAGGGATAGGGAAATATCCTGCAGGCACTAAAGCCTACAGTTATTTGAGGCATTGTCGCACGCCTCTGTCCAAGGAAGCTCAATATGGCTACGCCGACTGGTAGTACCCGACATTGCATCTTCGGATCGCATCCACCGTAATACCTTATGGCCTGTAGTGCGTTTGGTGTTCGGGGCAAGACTGGGCTTACTCCCCGCCATAGTATGTCGGATACAAGCTGGCCTGAGGGCCATGACCAATGGGCTGCTTGCCGATAAAACCCGGCGTGACAGCTTTCCCAGGGTAGAATTACCGTTCCTGTATTTGATGGGATGGTTAATTCTTCATAACCCCAGAGTGATGTCTCCTGGCTCTGGCAGTAGTTCTGAGAGTAATTTCTTATTGAATTACAAGAACTCTACTTGGAACGTGACCACAGTTTTAGACTGTCGGCGAGCGTTAAATTTTGCTCACAGCTGGAAGCTCTTCTGCACCGTCCCCACTGTACATCTCAATCAACAGGGGACGCGACTTCAGGATTTAGGTGAAGGAAAGACCTTTCTTTCTTCTGAAGCTTTTTATTGGTTGATCTGCATTAGACCTTCCCATTTATTGTACAAAAGTGAAGACCAATGCTTCTTGGAGCCCTACCTGCCTAGTCGGTTCGCCAGGCAGTTTTGGTATGACCAATTGCACATGGGCAATGCCGTCACCAGCTTCAAGTCTAGGGGTGGACTTATTGATGGAGCTAGAGGATGGCGGTACTTCATAATGGGTTGTACTGAAGCAACTTTTACTATACCAGCGACTTCTCTCTCCATGGAGTTGCGCATCCTCCATTCGTATGCCCAATTTTATGTGGCAACCAATACCTTCCATCGTGATTTTGATATGCGTAGAAGTTTTAGGATGCCCTCTTCTAAGTCAGCGAGAAAAGACGAAGTCCCATCAGTTTTCTCTGATGAGGGTGAAGATTCTGTCAATTCAGATGAGCCTTTGTTGGCAATACCGAGAGGTAAAATACCTCCGGCTGCAGGGCCTCTGGTTATCTCTGGTAAGCGAAGGGCTCCTGTTCTGAAGGAGACTTTCCCTCGCAAGAAGAAGAAGACGGTTGGTGGTCCTGTCAGGACTTTCCACCCTGAGGTTCCTAGAAGTGAACCTACTGTTTCCCCTGTTGGGGACGATCCTTTGATTAGAGGTTCCTCGCCTTTTAGAGAGGGAACCTCTACAGTTCCGGCTGGCAGTGCCGGAGAATCTTTGCTCGAGGTTGTTGTCGCTGCTACCGCTTCAGGTAGTGGTAAGAGATCGCCTTCGAGGCCAAGAAAAATACGGATACCTTTATCCAGACCAGTAACGGGAGAAACCCCCGCCGCGTTTGTAAGTATACCCAGCGAGATTCCACCTGATGAACCTCGATTGGATCTGGGTGAAGACTTGGATGACTACCCTCAGTCGTCATTTGTTGCACCCTCTTCTTCAGGTATGACAGCTCGCTTAGCATCATTAAGATATGATTTAGTTGTACTGGCTGCAGACGCGACATATATACCATCGGCCATGGGTAAATGTCGTCTTTATGCCTCTTTTAGAAAAATTAACATCATATTGATATTAACTTTCTCTTATCTTCTTTTCATGGGAAGACATCTACGGGGAGGGCAGTGTTGACGCGCCTTTTGGCTCTATTTTAGCTCCTGCCGATGACATGGAGGTGCCCGACTTCGAAGAGGAAATATTTTCGGGTGCCGGCTGGCCCGAAATGGTTCCGATATCTCGAGAGGAGGATGAGCCTGTCGTTACGACAATGCCTCCTTTGAGTACGCCGGTTACTTCGTCCGTTGTTGGCGCATCTTCTTTTGTCGCACCATCTGTTGAGGCGACGACTGTGGCAACATCGTCTGCAGTCATTCCTGGAGGGAGATTTGCCAATATTGTAGCCACTCCCAGCGTCCATTCGGATCTAGCCATGCTGACTGAGCAGTATACTAGTATTTTCTATATCACTTTGAAAACGCTGATATCAATGGTGCTGGAGACGAATCTAGGCTTCGAGGCTCTGAGGAGGTCTTTCCAGTTTGCGATAGTGCCGATCAGAGATTTCAACGACGCTGGGAGAGCTGACGTGCTGGAGTAGATAGTTAATGGTTTGGAATAACCCATTAACGAATATTTGCAGCTATCTCGAGGCAGCATTGACGGTCTCGTTCAAGCTAGGTATGACTCCTTAACTGCAGAACTTGCTGGACAAATAGAATCTATGAACAAATCCGTCCAGGAATAGTAGTATGAGATGGATCGAGAGCGTGCCGAATTAGAGTATGTCATTCCCCAGCCGACTCAGTGCGAAGTCGAATATAAGGAAGAGACAGCGAGGGTACGTAGATTAAAAGATGAACTCGCTCGAGCAGAGAAGAAGGCTCTCTCTTTGTCGGCAACTCGAGATGTGCTGAAGAATCGAATGGAGACTACTCAGCAGAACCGAACACATGTGGGTGTCATCCACGCAGGTTTTGTACATGCTCGGTCTGAGCTATCTGCTTTGAACAATGATGCGGCAAGGTTGGAGCGGGCTCGCGCCGACGTCTTGAACTCCAGGGATGAGAGAATGGTTGCTCTGGCGCAGCAGATTCGCGATTTAACTGCTCCCCCCAAATGATGTACCTTTTTGCTTTTCTATGTAATTTTGCTCCTTCGGGAGAGAATAAAGAAATTTTATCTGACTTTGTGGACCTATCATTTTGGAGTATAAACGATAGGGTAGAGTGAAAGTGATATCAGAGGTAATATGGACGTGATATACTTTCGGCAAGCTTCAGCTGGACATATCTATTCAGAGGTTATATGGACATGATAGAATATGCTCCAACTAAAATTTGTACACAAAATACTATCAGAGGTAATATGGACGTGATAAGTCTTGAAGTTCCAAATTAGTTAAACATATCTATTAAGTGGTTATATGGACATGATAGAATATGATCCAACTAGTTTGATTTTAGAAGTAGTATTGTCAGAATGAGATCTTCACCATACTCCATTTGAGCAAAGGAGGTTAAGCATAGTACCTCTTAAGGAATTTGCCGTTGATAGGAGCCATTAATAAGTCTCTATTAGGCTTAGCTAATCTGTAAGCGCCGTTTGAGAACGTCGTCTCGATCACATAAGGGCCTTCCCATTTGGGTTGGAATTTATCCTTACTCTTGTGAGTAATAATCATTGGCCTTTTCACAGCTAGAACTAGCTCGCCAACTTTGAACACTCTTTTCTTTACTTTTTGATTAAAACCTCTGGAAATGCATGCCTGGTAGAACGCGATGCGCTGTTGAGCTTGGAGACATTTTTCATCTAATCCTTCTAGCTCTTGAAGCCTTAACAGGTCATTCTTTTCCTGTGTCAACTCATTAGCCACTGCTATCCTGAGTGACGGAATTTAGATTTCGATGGGGAGAACTGCTTCACTCCCATAAACCAGCGAGAATGGGGTATAACCCGTCGGTGTTCGTACCGTTGTGCGATATGCCCAGAGACATTCTCCTAGCATCTCATTCCAATCTCTTTTGTTTGAAGAGACAAACTTTTTCAAGAGTTTGATAATGGTTTTGTTGAAAGCTTCCGCCAAACCATTAGCAGCATGATTATATATCGTAGAGGCCATATTTTGTATCCGATTTTTATCGCAAAATCGGTGAAACGCTTGGCTGATGAATTGAGGCCCATTGTCATGAATTATCCTTCGGAGAATCCCAAAGTGATAAATGACATGATGCTTAATGAAGCTGATCATGTTAGATGTCTTCACCTCAGCGAGGGGGATTGCCTCTGCCCATTTGGAGAAATAATCCGTGATGGCTAATATGAACCGGTGACCTCTGGAAGAAGACGGGTGAATAGGACCAATGATATCCATACCCCATGCTTCGAAAGGCCAGGATGCCACTGTAGGGTGTAAATGTTCAGAAGGTTGATGTATAAAATCTGCATGAACTTGGCAGGCTTTGAATTGTCTTGCATATTTTATTGCATCTGTGATCATAGTAGGCCAGTAATAACCCATTATCCTGATATGATCCTGTAGTTTAGGACCGGGTTAATGCGCTCCGCATACGCTGTCGTGAGCTTCACGGATAATCCGCTGTGCCTCGTCATCGGAGAGACATCTTAATAGCAGTCCGTCGTAGGTCCGGCGATATAGACATTGTGAAGATGCATCAAAATAGAAGCGTAATGATCGTCTTTTGACGGATACTGCTTCTTTAGGGTCCTCCGGCAAGATTCCGTATGCCACGAAATCTATAAAGGGACTTCTCCAGTCTTTCTTAGGAGGATCGGTGTTCACAGCGTAGCTGCGTTCTATGTGAAAATTATTTTTCACACAGAATAAATCTTTGTTAAGAAGGATCACCGAATTCTGCCTTCTTATAGGAATAGCTAAATCTGCAGCTAGACTGGCTAGGGCATCAACTTCCAGATTTTAAGATCGAGACACATGTTTTAGGAAGAAGCCTTTGAAAGACATAGCTATTTTGATCGTTGCTTGGTGATAAGGAATGAGGTCTGGATTACGGACTTCATATATTCCTCTGACTTGATTGACGATCAGCAGAGAATCACCGAAAGCTTCCAGGTATTCGACGTCCAATTCTTTAGTGACTTGGAGCCCGATTAGTAGAGCATTATACTCCGCCATATTATTAGAACAGGTCTCGCTAAGAGAATATGCTCGATAGATGACGAGTTTATCGGGAGTGACCAGGACAATTTCTACTCCTGAAACCACGTTTCCCCTGGGACTAGTCCTGGAGGCACCATCGAAGAATAGTTGCCATGTATAACTTTCCATTGCGGAATTACATTTTGCAACTTCGTCGGGAATGTCCTCGTATAGCTTGGAGGTCTCCGGGATCGGATGAGCAGCTAGGAAATCAGCCAATGCTTGGCCTTTGATGGACTTCTGAGGGACGTACACCATGTCATACGGTGTTAATAACATCGCCCAAGTTGTGAGTCGGGAATTAAGAACACTTGGCTTGTTCATCAATACCCGAAGAGGATTGATCCTGGAGATAATATGAATAGTCTGGCCTGTGACATAGTGTCACATTTTCTTAATGGCGAATATTAGGGCCGAACATTCTTTTTCTACTAGATTGTATCGGTGTTCAGCTCCGACCATCATCCTGCTTAAATAGTAGATAGTCTGTTCATGACCCTCATCGTTCTTCTGTGCGAGGAGAGCTCCCAGAGAATGATCCATTGCTCGAACATACAGCAAGAATGGTCTTCCTATGATGGGAGGCACCAAAACTGGAGGATTAGTGAGGTAGCGTTTGATATCATTAAACGCTTGCTGACAGGCTTTGTCCCATACGAAGGATATACCTTTCTTCATGAGACGAGAAAAAGGATTACACCTCCCAGAGAGGTTGGATATGAATCTCCGAATATAAGCCAGACGACCTTAAAATCCCTTGAGTTCCCTCAGATTATGGGGTGGTCATATTTCTAAGATGGCCTTGACTTTATCAGGGTCCACTTGAATGCCTTTAGCGGTAATGACAAATCCCAGGAATTTGCCACTAGTCACACCCAGAAAGGACTTTGTAGGATTCATTTTGAGTTGATGTTGGCGCATCAACTCGAATACTGTCTTTAGGTCTTGGATGTGATTATCCTTGTGGCAACTTTTGACAGCTATATCATCCATGTAATATTCTACTGTTTTGCGTAAGTGCTCATGGAATATGTTACTCATAGCTCGTTGGTACGTAGCCCCGACATTCTTCAGTCCGAAGAGCATGACCGTATAGCAATATACCCCCAATGGTGTCTGGAAGGTAGTATGCTTCTCGTCTTCAGGATGCATCTTGATTTGATTGTATCCTAAAAATCTGTCCATGAAAGACATACGTTCAAAACCGCATGTATTATCGATCATGACGTTTGTGATGGGAAGAGGAAATTCATCCTTGGGGCAGGCTACATTCAAATCTCGGTAATCTATGTAGACAAGTACTTTTCTATTTTTCTTCATGACTGGGACAACATTAGCGACCCAGTCGGGATATTGTTCTTCTCGGATGAAGCCGTAGGCTATCAACTTTTTGATTTCAGCTTCAATGGCGTCCATCATATCCGAGCGGAACCAGCGTTGGTGTTGCTTCACAGGCTTCGAGTTAGGCAATATATTGAGTTTATGAGTAGCCACTTTTGGATCAAGACCTGGCATATCCTCATAATTCCACGCAAAGACGTTGATATATTCTCTTATCAGCTGTATTATTTCTTTCCTTTCTTCTTCGGAAAGATTGTTACTGATAAATATCGGCTTTGGCGAAAGTTCATCCCCAAATTAATTTGGATAACTTTATCTTCAGTGGAAGGTTCTCTCTGCTCGAACCGAAGTTCCCACTGTGTATCCATTTGCTGAGCTCAAGAGTCATTCTCAAACGGTTCAGATTCTTGTTTGTCTGCTTCGAGGGAATCTGCCAATACCGTGTTTACTGATAATGCTCGTTCGAGATCATCATATGAGGAGCAGGAGGACGGTGAGCCATTTTGAGAAGAGGACAAGATATCCTCATTTGACGTAGAAGTTGCAAGAGAGGTGGTATACCCTAACCCGAAACGAGTTCGTTGATAGTAGGGATCATCGTGCAACGGCATTCGTGTGCCTTTCCCGTAGTTGAGGCCTGGTTCCAGCTTCAAGTCATAACCCATACTTTGTATAATCTTCAAAGCTTGTGGGCTATATCTGTGAACCTATATTTTACCAGTATCATCATCGGAAGAATCTTCTTGTACAGTCGGTTCATTACGCATACGACCGAAGACTATTGAATGCTGACTGTTGCAAGTAGGCGGGACAATGAAGATAGAATCCTTATGTGGTCCATATGTCGTGATGACATTAGATGATGACACTACTTCCCACACATACGGATGATAGGAATCTATAGCTTCCAAGAAATTTTGTGGTATAGGTTCTATATCGTCATGGGGAGAGGATTCCTAATTTGGAATTTGAGCGTCAATGTACTGGAAAAGAGGATCTTTATTATCATCAGAAACCACGTTCCTGGTTGTATTTACATCAATCGGCTGTTTGTTGCGCCGAAGGTTGATGACCAAGGGTAGAGGCTTCTGGTTCAAAGTGATCACTAGAGGATCACCTTCTTTTCCTGACCTGGTTTTGTTCAGGTGGATAGCCATGGGCTCCATGACTTTCGGACGAGTAGTTCGCCCTTTCACCTTGATTGACAGAGGTTGCATGGCAGAGGGTTCTTCTGGATCCCGGTAGGATTCCTTTTCTGTCTCGCCTGACACCTCCTCCATGTAGTCTTGAGTGTGCAACATGGCATCAGACTAGTAGGATTCTACTCCTTTAAACGGGTTAAGGTCAGCAAACTCCGTTTGTACTGTTCCTTGGGCATCTACATATTTAAAGCATTGATGTAGAGTCGAAGGAACAATATTGTGGTCGTGGATCCAAGGTCTGCCCAGTAGAATGTTGTAGGATACCTCTGAATCAATGACATAACATGTAGCCACTGATCTGAGGTCACCAATCTGGATCCCCAGGCAAATTTTCTCCAACGACTTACTTTTTCTGGCGTTGAAACCCACGATTGTAGTGGTGGTGTAAGCCAATTCGCTGGTAGGAATCCTCAACGGTCTGAGCAGACTATGAGGAATGATGCTGATTGATAATCCCGGATCTATGTGAATCAGGTCAACCTCCATAGAACCGACGTATCCGGTGTAATAGAGGGGTCTGTCATGCCTGTTATGTTTTAACAGCATGTCATCTTAAGTGAAAGTGATATTCGGGACCACCTCCATCACACTATGGCATTGAGGATATGCCACGGGTTCTTCGTCAGGGGACTTGAGCTGGGTCAAGTATGCATCTGCCTGATTAATGCTTCACTCAGGGCTTGACGAGTGTCTTTAGAAAGCCTGAGTAATTCAAAAATGGACAATCTGGCTGGTGTATGAGCCTGTCACGCCCCGATCCCGAAAGGGTCGATCGTCCTCGCTTGATCCTTTACGGAACTGATTCGTCCTCGCTTGGGGCGTGATGCCGTGCGAGCCTGGAGTTGCCCTCGCACAAGGCAAGAACTTGCAGTTATAGGAACCCATTTTGAAACACAATTTAGAAAACACATTCACAGAGATTTGAACACAAGTGCAGGAAGAAACATGCATTTTTATTGATAATTCAGAGTAATTTACATAGAGTTTACATTGATGCGCCTCTCGGCTGCTTGATTTGCATTACAAAAAGATAACTCAAAAGGCAGGGCGCGCTCCATCAGATAGTCCACGTCGTTCATACATTACGCCCTTGTATAAGTTGAAAGTCCAAGCCTCCAAAATGATCTGACTCCAACTATACTTCAAAATAGAGGTGCTCCTAATGCTCCTCGTCTATCCACTAGCGTTGCACCGTCTGAGTGCCAGAAATAGTTGCCCACAACGTGGGTCAGTACTCAACTTGTACTGGTGAGCGGGATGAACCCACTCGACTAAATCGACACTAGCTTATTAGGGGCGAGCATGCATTAAGATGTCTTTTATAAAGAAGCAAGTGAATTCAATTCATATCAGTTGCATGTTTTGATAGGAATGAAAATAGCATTGAATCTAACCAGTGCATCGATTGCTTACTCAACCGATGCACGCCTTTCCTGCAACGAAACACAAGTATACTTACCATCTGCACAAGATAATAAATTAGTATGTGTTCTATTCTATGCGGTCATTGGTGTGATCGACACCTTAGGGACATATTTCAAGCATTAGCGGCGCGCCCTATCAGCCCGGGTAGCAAGCCCTGCTGGAGGTCCCGCAATGCATCGTGACTAGAACGAATCAAATATTTTCCTCCGGATCGATACGGTTCCAGTGTCCCGGAAAGCCGTTTCGAGGAAATGCCAAACCTTGTGCACAAGTTGTCCCAGACCATGCAAATGCATGAACAATTCATATTATCATACAATGCATCGAAATAAACAAAGAAGTAAAGCAGCAATATATATCTCATGCAACAGTTCATATTTTCTCAATGCGGTATTTCGATTTTGGTATCCCATAGGTCCAAACTCCGTCTGAGGCACTAGGCCGCCACCAACAACCAATTCCCTTTATAAATAACTCATATTATAAGGCGCAAGCATATAGTAAAATTAGTCTACAAATCCCATGTTCCTTTCTTAGTGGCTGGCATGCCTTGTGGCAAGGATTTCCTAGGCGTCCAACCGGGCATCATCGAGTGAACGTTTGAAACATTAGAGATGTGGGCGTGAAGGAGTAGGAAAGAAGGGTCCAAACCACTCACTGGTTAAGGAAAAGGTAGCTGAAACACGAATCCCGCCTAGCGACGATCAAACGCCAGTTACGCGGACCTGCACAGCACGAGCACCAATTAGAATTCTTTCCTATCCTTCCTTGCCGAACTCCCTAAGAATCAAAGCTCCAACGATAAAACCAGCAGCGAAAACCAAGCAAATCGAAAGCAACACCAAATCAAAATCCTAAAGCGGCAATCAAGAAAACCAAGCAACCAAACACGAAAACTATTGGACTCGTTTCAATAGAGGCCTTTCCATGAGTTGGAAAGGATTATCGCATTTCGTCCGTGGCAAGAAGATGCCGAAGATCTAAGCTACGACTCAGACGGACTAGCCACAAGCCCAATTACGTAGTGTACATCCCGGTCGGATCGGGATTTGAGGCACTACATAATATACCACTAAGAAAAAGTTTCGACCCGAAACTTAAGAACAAGGCCGACCCGAAACTTAAGAACAAGGCCCTACCTCTGACTGAATGAACAATGAAGGATACTTCTCCTTCATCTCTGATTCCATTTCCCAAGTTGATTCCCCAACAGAATGGTTCCGCCACAGCACGCGAACCAAGGACATCTTACGGTTGCGAAGTACTTTTTCCTTACGATCCAGAATCTGCGCCGACTCCTCTGAGTATGACAAATCCGTGCGCAATTCCAATTGTTCGAAGCTAACCACATGACTAGGGTCATGCACATACTTCCGGAGTTGAGAAACATGGAATACGTCATGCACTTCTGCCAAGGCGGGAGGCAGTGTAATCCGGTACGCCACAGCTGCCACTCGTTCTAGTATCTCAAAGGGGCCGACAAGCCGGGGACTCAGTTTGCCCTTCACGTCGAAACGCATCACACCACGCATCGGTGTCACTTTCAAGAAGACATGATCCCCGACCATGAACTCCAAAGGCCTTCTATGTGCATCAGCATAACTTTTCTGTCGGCTCTATGCTGTGCAGAGTCTTTTCTGAATCAAGCAAACTTTCTCAACTGCCTGCTCTACCAGCTCTGGCCCGAGTACCTGCCGCTCGTCGACTTTGACCCAACAGATTGGAGATCGACACTTTCGCCCATATAGTACTTCGTACGGTACCATCTGGATGCTTGATTGGTAGCTGTTGTTGTACGCAAACTCTGCCAATGGAAGATGCGTGTCCCAACTAGTCTTTAAATCAATAGCACACAGCCATAACATATCTTCAAGTATCTGATTTGTCCTCTCTATCTGTCCGTCAGTCTGCGGGTGATATGCGTTACTGAACTGTAGCTTGGTCCCCAAAGCAGCCTGTAGACTAGTCCAGAAATGAGATAAGAAGCGTCCGTCACGGTCAGAGACGATTGAGGCAGGTACTCCGTGTAATCGGACAATCTCATCTATGTAAATTTGTGCTAACCGATCGACACTCCAAGTAACTTTTATGGGAAGAAAGTGGGCTGATTTGGTCAAACGATCAACTATGACCCAAATCGTATCATGCCACCGTGGCATCTTCGGAAATCCCACAATAAAATCCATAGTGATGTTGTCCCATTTCCACTCGGGAATAGCGAGGTTCTGAAGCTCCCCGCCGGGCCTCTGATGTTCAGCTTTAACCTGTTGATAGGCCATGCACTGTGACAAAAAGGTCGCCACATTCCGCTTCATACCGTGCCACCAGAAGGTCCCGCGCAAGTCCTTGTACATCTTAGTTCTCCCCGGATGTAAAGAATACTTCGCGTAGTGTGCTTCTGCCATGATTTCCTTTCGGAGTTCTGGGTCGCTAGGAACACATAGCCTTCCTTTCATCTGTAAGGTCCCATCTTCGCCTGCCACAAAATCAGACGTCTTCCCCGCCGAGATCAATCTGCGTACCTTCGCTAAGAACTGATCGCCCTCCTGAGCTGATTTGATTTTATTCCGTAAACCCAGTTCAAGATGGAGCGGTGCCAGCTGCACTCCTTGATGCCGAACTCGAAACTCGATGCCCATCGCCTCAAGATCTCAAAGTAAATGGTTGTCTATAGATAACGAGCCCACGTGCTTTCGACTCAGAGCATCAGCAACGACGTTTCCCTTGCCCGGTGTATACACGATCGTTAGGTCGTAGTCCTTAATAAGTTCTAGCCAACGCCGCTGCCGAAGGTTCAATTCCCGCTGGGTGAATAGGTACTTGAGGCTCTTATGATCCGTAAAGATTTTGCAAGCAACACCATAAAGATAATGCCTCCATAACTTCAATGCAAACACAATTGCCGCCAATTCCAGATCATGCGTCGGGTAGTTTTTCTCGTGCGGCTTCAGTTGCCTGGAGGCGTACGATATTACCTTGTCCCTCTGCATGAGCACACACCCTAAGCCGAGTCCTGAAGCGTCGCTGTATATCTGAAACTCTTCTACTCCATCTGGAAGTGCAAGAATCGGAGCTGAAACAAGACGCCGCTTAAGTCCCCGAAAGCTGGCTTCGCAGTCATCACCCCATTCGTATGCAATCCCTTTCTGAGTAAGGAGAGTCATCAACGAGGCCAGTTTAGAAAAATCCTTCACGAACCTACCATAGTATCACGCAAGGCCCAGAAAGCTTCGAACTACGCTGGCTGACGTAGGTTGTTTCCAGTCCACCACCGCCTCTATTTTCTTTGGGTCTATGGTGACGCCTTCAGCCGAGATGACATGACCAAGGAATGCCACGCTGTTCAACCAGAACTCATACTTGCTGAGCTTAGCGAACAACTGATGGTCTCGTAATGTCTGCAGCACGATCTTCAGGTTTTCCTTGTGCTCCGTCTCATTCTTGGAATAAATTAGTATGTCGTCTATGAACACGACTACAAACTTATCCACAAACGGCCGAAACACGCGGTTCATCAGATCCATGAAAGCTGCAGGGGCGTTCGTCAAACCGAACGACATCACGAGGAACTCATAGTGTCCGTAACGGGTTCTGAAAGCAGATTTTTGAATATCATCTGATTTGATTTTCAACTGGTGATACCCTGACCTGAGATCAACTTTAGAGAAAACTATTGCACCTTGCAGCTGATCAAACAAGTTATCTATTCTTGGCAATGGGTACTGATTCTGTACGGTCGCCTTATTCAGCTCTCGATAGTCAATGCACAGCCGCATGGATCCATCCTTTTTCTTCACGAACAGCACCGGAGTGCCCCACGGAGAAATGCTTGGACGAATGTATCCTCGGTCCAACAGATCTTGCAACTGAACTTTAAGTTCCTTAAGCTCTGCTGGGGCCATGCGATAAGGTGCCTTTGATATCGGTCACAAATTCGGAAAAGTGTCAATGCTGAATTCGATCTCACAATCAGGAGGCATTCCAGGCAGCTCGTCTGGGAACACGTAGAGGAAATCTGCAATGACTTCAGCCTGAGCTGTATCTGCACATTCTCGCCGGGTGTCTCGAACAGAAGCTAAGTACCCTTCACAGCCCGAATGCAACATACGCCTAGCCGAAATTGCTGATATCACCATTGCCGTCTTCGGTACAGCGCTACATGAATAGTAGAAGTCTGCCTCGCCGGGTAGACGGAATATGACTCGCTTCTCCGCGTACTCGATTGTTGCATGGCAAGCACCCAACCAGTCCATCCCGAGAATAATATCGTAATCCTTGATGTCTAGTACAATGACATCTAAGGAAAGCTTCCTTCCCCCAATGCAAATATAACCATCCCTACAGATCGCATGGGCGGGCATATCGACTCCCGAAGGGGTACTTATGCAAAGGTTCATATTTAAAGGAGTAGAAGCTAATTTATGCTCAACAGTAAAATCAGCAGATATGAAACTATGCGTAGCACCTGAATCGAATAAGACTCTAGCGGGCAAATCTCTGAAAAGTAAAGTACCTGTCACGACCGTTTCAGAGACGGATGCCTCATCCCGAGTCAGTGCATAGACTCGGCCTTGAGCACCCTGGCGTTGTGGATTTACTGGCACAGCATTGGCATCACTTGCTGGAGGCCCCTTGTTTTGATTCCCGTTGCTCTGATTCGGCTTGCCCTCTCGGCAGTTAAACTGTTTGTGGCCCAAACGACCACATTTAAAACATCCTTGTACCCGACATTCATTCACTTTATGCCCTGATTTGCCTCACCAACTGCAGTTCAGTGATTGGGATTGGCCCCTATTATCAGACGTATGCGAACGCTTGTGTGCTCCAGACCTCCCGTTTCATGAGAACATTTATTGTTGTTGGTAAGGGGGGTTTGCACCTCGGCCTTTGGGAGAGGGCGCCCAAAGATCCGTTCGCTGTTCAGAGCCGCTTCGTAATATTCCCTGTATGTTTGATATTTTTGGTTGATGACGTCCCTACATAAATCGTCATTCAAACCCTTCTGAAAATGATAGCACCACGCCTGCTGATTAGGCAAGAAGTGACCCGCAAACTTAGCTAGTTTAGCGAACACTGAGTCGTAATCGTCAACAGACAAACTTTCTTGCACCAGATTACTGAAGTCGTCTTTCTTTTGTTGATGCACGGCTCGGGGAATATATTGTTCAATGAAGGCAGATTTGAATATTTCCCAAGTGATTTTGCAGTTGGGATTGGCATCATAAATCCCTTGCTTCGTGGCCTCCCACCAATTATGCGTACATAGTTCCAGCTGAACCGATGCACAGGCCACTCGCTTGGATCCCCTGATGCCAACCAGGTTGAAGAGTCCTTCCAGCTTAGCAATCCACCCCATCACCACGTCCAGTTCGGCTCTTCCGTTGAACGTTGGTGGATGCATTTTAGTGAACTCTGCCGCACGGCAGGAGTTCCTTGCTGGAGGATGAGTCTCTTCTGACTCGTCTTCTACCGCCACGGCCGGCGGCGTGACAGGCGTTCCTGTGGCTGCCCTGTTGCTTGGTACCAGGGATGCAATCAGTTGCATCATTGTATCCATTTGCTTCTGTTGAGAAGCAAACTGCGCTTGTATGTTAGCTTGTTAGGTAACAGCTTGTTGTTGCTGCGCCTCCATGAGGTGCATAAGTCGTTCCACCATACCGGTTGAACCCGCTCCTGTGGATTCTCCAGAGCTTGCTGGATCGCTCTGAATGGGTTGAGCACTGCTGGCAGTTGCAGTGTTCTTCTTTGCCATGGCTACAAAAGAGAGTAGCTTGTTAACACTCCAAAAATGATAGATTTTGTATCTATGGGCTCATTGTATAGGTGACTCATCTTATGCAGCGGACGCCGAACGCAACTCAATTGAGAGGCGCATCAAACTCCTTTATAATCTTTTGAAATCCCATAGAAGTAAAGCCTAGGCTCTGATACCAATATGTCACTCCCCGATCCCGAAAAGGTCGATCGTCCTCGCTTGATCCTTTACGGAACCGATTCGTCCTCGCTTGGGGCGTGACGCCGTGCGAGCCTGGAGTTGCGCTCGCACAAGGCAAGAACTTGCAGTTATAGGAACCCATTTTGAAACACAATTTAGAAAACACATTCACAGAGATTTGAACACAAGTGCAGGAAGAAACATGCATTTTCATTGATAATTCAGAGTAATTTACATAGAGTTTACATTGATGCGCCTCTCGGCTGCTTGATTTGCATTATAAAAAGATAACTCAAAAGGCAGGGCACGCTCCATCAGATAGTCCACGTCGTTCATACATTATGCCCTTGTATAAGTTGAAAGTCTAAGCCTCCAAAATAATCTGACTCCAACTATACTTCAAAATAGAGGTGCTCCTAACGCCTCCTCGTCTATCCACTAGCGTTGCACCGTCTGAGTGCCTGAAATAGTTGCCCATAACGTGGGTCAGTAATCAACTTGTACTGGTGAGCGGGATGAACCCACTCGACTAAATCGACACTAGCTTATTAGGGGCGAGCATGCATTAAGATGACTTCTATAAAGAAGCAAGTGAATTCAATTCATATCAGTTGCATGTTTTGATAGGAATGAAATAGCATTGAATCCAACCAGTGCATCAATTTCTTACTCAACCGATGCACGTCTTTCCTGCAACGAAATACAAGTATACTTACCATCTGCACAAGACAATAAATTAGCATGTGTTCTATTCTATGCGGTCATTGGTGTGATCGACACCTTAGGAACATATTTCAAGCATTAGCGGCGTGCCCTATCAGCCCGGGTAGCAAGCCCTGCTGGAGGTCCCACAATGCATCGTGACGAGCACGAATCAAATATTTCCCTCCGGATCGATACGGTTCCAGTGCCCCAGAAAGCCGTTTCGAGGAAATGCCAAACCTTGTGCACAAGTTGTCCCAGACCATGCAAATGCATGAACAATTCATATTATCATACAATGCATCAAAATAAAAAAAGAAGTAAAGCAGCAATATATATCTCATACAACAGTTCATATTTTCTTAATGCGGTGTTCCGATTTTGGTATCCCAAAAGTCCAAACTCCGTCCGAGGCACTAGGCCGCCACCAACAACCAATTCCCTTTATAAACAACTCAGATTATAAGGTGCAAGCATATAGTAAAATTAGAGATGTGGGCGTGAAGAAGTAGGAAAGAAGGGTCCAAACCACTCACTGGTTAAGGAAAAGGTAGCTGAAACACGAATCCCGCCTAGCGACGATCAAACGTCAGTTACGCGGACCTGCACAGCACGAGCACTAATTAGAATTCTTGCCTATCCTTCCTTGTCGAACTCCCCAAGAATCAAAGCTCCAATGATAAAACCAGCAGCGAAAACCAAGCAAATCGAAAGCAACACCAAATCAAAATCCCAAAGCGGCAATCAAGAAAACCAAGCAACCAAACACGAAAACTATTGGACTCGTTTCAATAGAGGCCTTTCCATGAGTTGGAAAGGATCATCGCATTTCGTCCGTGGCAAGAAGATGCCGAAGATCTAAGCTACGACTCAGACGGACTAGCCACAAGCCCAATTACATAGTGCACATCCCGGTCGGATCGGGATTTGATGCACTACATAATATACCACTAAGAAAAAGTTTTGACCCGAAACTTAAGAACAAGGCCGACCCAAAACTTAAGAACAAGGCCCTACCACCGACTGAATGAACAATGAAGGATACTTCTCCTTCATCTCCGATTCCATTTCCCAAGTTGATTCCCCAACAGAATGGTTCTGCCACAACACGCGAACCAAGGACATCGTACGGTTGCGAAGTACTTTTTCTTTACGATCCAGAATCTGTGCCGGCTCCTCTGAGTATGACAAATCCGTGCGCAATTCTAATTGTTCGAAGCTAACCACATGACTAGGGTCATGCACATACTTCCGGAGTTGAGAAACGTGGAATACGTCATGCACTTCTGCCAAGGCGGGAGGCAGTGCAATCCGGTACGCCACAGCTGCCACTCATTCCAGTATCTCAAAGGGGCCGACAAACCAGGGACTCAGTTTGCCTTTCACGCCGAAACGCATCACACCACGCATCGGTGTCACTTTCAAGAAGACATGATCCCCGACCATAAACTCTAAAGGCCTTCTATGTGCATCAGTATAAATTTTTTGTCGGCTCTGTGCTGTGCGGAGTCTTTCCCGAATCAAGCGAACTTTCTCAACTGCCTGCTCTACCAGCTCTGGCCCGAGTACCTACCGCTCGCCGACTTCGTCCCAACAGATTGGAGATCGACACTTTTGCCCATATAGTGCTTCGTACGGTGCCATCTGGATGCTCGATTGGTAGCTGTTGTTGTACGCAAACTCTGCCAATGGAAGATGCGTGTCCCAACTAGTCTTTAAATCAATAGCACACAGCCGTAACATATCTTCAAGTATCTGATTTGTCCTCTCTGTCTGTCCGTCAGTCTGCGGGTGATATGGGTACTGAACTGTAGCTTGGTCCCCAAAGTAGCATGTAGACTAGTCCAGAAATGAGATAAGAAGCGTCCGTCATGGTCAGAGACGATTGAGGCAGGTACTCCGTGTAATCGGACAATCTCATCTATGTAAATTTGTGCTAACCGATCGACGCTCCAAGTAACTTTTATGGGAAAAAAGTGGGCTGATTTGGTTAAACGATCAACTATGACCCAAATCGCATCATGCCCCCGTGGCGTCTTCAGAAATCCCACAATAAAATCCATAGTGATGTTGTCCCATTTCCACTCGGGAATAGCGAGGTTCTGAAGCTCCCCGCCGGGCCTCTGATGTTCAGCTTTAACCTGTTGACAGGCCATGCACTATGACACAAAGGTCGCCACATCCCGCTTCATACCGTGCCACCAGAAGGTCCCGCGCAAGTCCTTGTATATCTTAGTGCTCCCCGGATGTAAAGAATACTTCGCGTAGTGTGCTTCTGCCATGATTTCCCTTTGGAGTTCTGGGTCGCTAGGAACACATAGCCTTCCTTTCATCTGTAAGGCCCCATCTTCGCCTGCCACAAAATCAGACGTCTTCCTCGCCGAGATCAATCCGCGTACCTTCGCTAAGAACTAATCGCCCTCCTGAGCTGATTTGATTTTATCCCGTAAACCCAGTTCAAGATGGAGCGGTGCCAGCTGCACTCCTTGATGCTGAACTCAAAACTCGATGCCCATCGCCTTAAGATCTCGAAGTAAATAGTTGTCTATAGATAACGAGCCCACGTGCTTTCGACTCAGAGCATCAGCAATGACGTTTCCCTTGCCCGGTGTATACGTGATCGTTAGGTCGTAGTCCTTAATAAGTTCTAGCTAACGCCGCTGCCGGAGGTTCAATTCCCGCTGGGTGAATAGGTACTTGAGGCTCTTGTGATCCGTAAAGATTTTGCAAGCAACACCATAAAGATAATACCTCCATAACTTCAATGCAAACACAATTGCCGCCAATTCCAGATCATGCGTCGGGTAGTTTTTCTCGTGCGGCTTCAGTTGTCTGGAGGCGTACGATATTACCTTGTCCCTCTGCATGAGCACACACCCTAAGCCGAGTCCTGAAGCGTCGCTGTATATCTGAAATTCTTCTACCCCATCTGGAAGTGCAAGAATCGAAGCTGAAACAAGACGTCGCTTAAGTTCCCGAAAGCTAGTTTCGCAGTCATCACCCCATTCGTATGCAATCCCTTTCTGAGTAAGGTGAGTCATCGGCGAGGCCAGTTTAGAAAATCCTTTACGAACCTACGGTAGTATCCCGCAAGGCCCAGAAAGCTTCGAACTACGCTGGCTGACGTAGGTTGTTTCCAGTCTACCACCGCCTCTATTTTCTTCGGGTCTACAGTGACGCCTTCGGCCGAGATGACATGACCAAGGAATGCCACGCTGTTCAACCAGAACTCACACTTGCTGAGCTTAACGAACAACTGATGGTCTCATAATGTCTGCAGCACGATCTTCAGGTGTTCCTTGTGCTCTGTCTCATTCTTGGAATAAATTAGTATGTCGTCTATGAACACGACTACAAACTTATCCACAAACGGCCGAAACACGCGGTTCATCAGATCCATGAAAGCTGCAGGGGCGTTCGCCAAATTGCAGAGAGATTATGTTGGCTGTGACCATCTTCTCGCTATTGCGCAGAGTGATGGCCTTAGCATCGATCATCTCCTGGATCTTCCTCTTCAGTACATAACACGCCTTTGTAGGGTGGTGTATGTATCTATAGAAGATGCAGTACTTGGGGTTACTGGTACTGCCGACTTTATTAGGCCGCTTTACCTCAGGGAGGATAATCTTGCCGCTTTTGACGAGATACTCGAATATGCTCGGAATATCGTCGTCGTCAAAAGAGTATACTTTAATGGGCCTGGAAGTCCCAGGTTTCGTCTGTGTGGTTGCCGCAGTCTTTTGCCTGGACGTATTGATCGCCAGAGCTTCTTTTCCTTTGGAACCACGAAGATGGTCGCTGTTGGAGGATGACCTTTTGCTTCTATCGGAGGCAGAGATCATGATGCCATTATCACGCGCCTTTCGACTGTTGTCCTCAGCGGCTACCGCTGAGATGATGAACGAGGGCCAATCAGGGAACTGATATGGACCTGTGAATACCGAGATCAACGGGAGAAGGTTCTTCCTGCAAATGTCCACCAATGCCGAGTCTGGAACTCTGGGAGGCATTTGCAAAGTGGCTTGACGAAAATGTTCGATGAAAGTGCAAACATTCTCTTTTTCCTTCTGCTTCACTTCGATGAGAGAGGACATAGACATGTCCATCCCTCCTTCGTAGAATCGTGCGAAGAATAAAGTCTTAAAATCTTCAAAGGAAGTAATACAGTTGTCCGCAAGACTACGGTACCACTGATAAGCCACTCCCGAGAGACAGCCCTTGAACACTCGAGTGAGAAGGGCGTCATTCCCTTGTAATAACATCGTCATCATACTGAAGTAGTTCATGTACTGGCTCGATGATGTTTTTCCCTCAAACAAAGCCATAGTCTGTGGTTTGTATTTAGGAGGGAAAGGGACCTCATCTCAAATAGCTGGGTACGATTGGTTGATTCCCAATTTCTTGAGCTGATCTTTGTGCTTCAAGACATCAAATTGGGCTTTCAATTCCCACACTGCCTGCATTGGATCTTCAGCAAGTGAAAGGACCGCAGAGTGATGAGGGATCGGTTGTACTGCAACTCCAACAGTAGGCAGTACATTCTCAGAGTTAGAAAGTGGGGGAGTTGCTGACTCTTGATCTAGAACAGGCTCCTTGTTCGCATTGGATGGTGGTAAGTCCACTCCCACACGTATCTGAGTTGGAGGGACCGATGCTTGAGCCATAGCAACTGTGCGTTGAGTCAGCATCATTTGGTACATATTCTCCATCATGGACTGTATCTCCTTCAGAGATGTCTCCAGTACAGCAATGCGTTGCTCAGTGCTTCCTGATGGGGAAGCTTCTTCGCGTTCATCTCCAATGGCATAGACTCCCATTTCTCTGGATGTCATTGAAGGGCTAGAATAGGTCTCTGTAGAAGTTGACTCTTACTTTCAGCATCTGATTCGGGAAACTGGCGACCCCCAGTATCGGAATCAGAAGAGTACGAAGCCGGTTGTCGTGACCTCAAACGGGTGTTTCGGAACACCCCAGCTTCAGTGTTCTTAAGGAGTTTGTCGAATCTCCTTTGGCTTGGAGTTCTAGAGGGATGACGTCTTGAATTAGACCTTTCTCTAGAAACATGTGAAGCCATGTTCACTGATGCATGTGCGGGCTCTTCTTCCTGGAAAGACAGAGAGTAGTTCAACCGGTCGAAAATCGACCGTTTTGCTTCAGAACAGCAATAATTAACTACAATCCTACGACTATTATAATAGTGCTCCCTAGGAGGCGTAATAGACATGCTGGAAGATCACCTATCCTTGTGTTTCTGGATCAGATACTCACGCAAGTCAAGAGATTTTACAGAAGAAGAAGAAGAAGATGGCTTGTTCCTCTTATTTACATCAGTTGATATATCGATATTGGGAACCATAACTTTTCTCCTACCACCCGTATACAACAAGTTAGCCATCTGAGTAGCAGATAACTCCCGAGGAGCTTGTTTCTCCGCCAATCGGGTTTTCTTTACGCTGAGGGGTTTAACCTGGCGTAATTTGGAACTCTGCTCAGGTTGGCATAAATTGAGGAAGCCCTCAATCAGCCATCCGCTTTTCGCGTAATTTGGAGAGCGGGCAGATTCTTCCCTTGCTGGCATAAAGGCCGAGAAGTTGAGTAGTCCGCCACTTGTTTTTCCTTGCGTAGATTGCAGGGACCATCTGCTTTTGCACGGAGGGCAGATGCATTCTTATGCGCAGATCGCGTTTGGAATTTCTGATTTGGAGCTGAGGCATTATCAGAAATCTTGTCTGCCACGTCACAGATGGGAGACTGAATTTTAGTGCAGAGCGCGAAGTAGACTTCTGGACTAGCACTGAGGCATCACAAGAAGTTTGTCTATAACTCACGGACGGGAGATAGAGTTTTACGTGCAGAGTGCGAGGTAGGCTTCTGGACTAGCACTGAGACATTGTCAGAAGTTTTGTCTACCACGTCATAGACGGGAGACAGAGCTTTACGCGTGGAGCGCGAAGGTTGCGCAGCTACAACCTGGTTGGTCGGAGAAACCGAAGAGTCGGCAGGAATGGTAGGGGATGTCCTGGGCATCCAGACCTTACGCAGCTTCCTGTTGTCTTGGACAGAGAGAGAGTGAGAGCTACCCCCTGCTCAAAGAATATCTTCGTAGGCAGACTGGTCGAACTGGACGACCAAGGTCTTCTTTATGGATCCTACTGATACTACATCATATTGAGCAATTGCTTTCTCCTCAGATAAGAAAGACGTCCCCAGCAGAGTCGCCATCTTGTGTTTGATAATAAACAGAAGAAATAAAACTAGGTTTATACAAAACCCTTTCTTAGGTTTACAAACAAGAAGTACTATTAATCCTATACGAGGATGTTAAGTACAAATTTTAATCTGGGTAAATATTGCTATAGGAGTCTGATCTGCAGTCGATCACTTTGTCCCTTGGACCACACGATGATGAAGAAGTGCTGTAGAAGAAGGAAATGCTTCAAAGATTGCAAGAGAGAGTGGATGCTCGATGCCAAAATCGTCGATCACTACTCTCTGTCTGAGCTCTTCTCTCTCTGTTCTTCGATTTTTCGACTTCTATTCTCCGAGTCTTCGACCTTTCGACCCTTTTTTTCTCCACACCTTCGACCCCAGACCTCTGTCAATAGAGGTCCCTATTTATAGGGTTTTAGTGACAGTAACCGTCCAGTCGGCGTAAAAGCTGGACAGTGGAGAGTGTGGCACTTTTTACGCAGCGGTTATAATAACTGCTACCCACGTATAGATGATCTTCTGAATAAGCGTGTGACGCTTGTCCCATTAATAGATAATGCGTATAACTGATGCAAAGATCATGGCATGCAAGCCACGTAGGTAACTGCCCCTTGCGTAGAAAAGATTGGCATAGAAACCAATAACTGTCACCATGGCGTAGAAGCCAAATAGTTGTCAGGTTGGCGTAGAAGCCAAATAGTTATCGAATTGGCGTAGAAGCCAGGTAGGCGTAGAAGCCAAATAGGCGTAGAAGCCTTGTAGGCGTAGAAGCCTGATGCTGCATGGATAGGTAGCTAGCGTACAAGATAGCCGATCCTCCTTCCTTGATTGAGGTCTTGAGCGTATTCTGGACCGAATAGCCTTATCACGCACCAATGCAAATATAGCCCGAGTTGGCGTATTTCAAGGAGATAGCGTACATCATCCTCCTTATAGCTAAAAATAGCCCAGAGGCGTATTTCAAGGAGATACCGTACAACGTTCTCCTATAGCTGAAAATAGCCTGATGGCGTAATGTGCAAGGGTGATGATGTAGACGTATTAGTCGTAATTATGGCTTGCCCAGTCTTTGGAGATATAATCAAATCTCGTGCATTAAATGTAGAGATCTGCCACCATTCTGAGCATTAAATACAGAGACGTGTCTCAAGCTCTGTACGAAGATCTGCCACCGTTCTGAGCATTAAATACAGAGACGTGCCTCGAGCTCTGTACGAAGAGCAGCTTTTGTCATGGCAGTTCATTTTATCTTCTACTGAGCGTAAAATCTCACATCTGCCTGTGTAAAACTAGGCAGCATATTCCCTTGTATGCATAAAAGTACTTTGTATCAGGGAAACGTCACTAAACGACGGTTTGGGTCTCTGTACCGCACCATCATTACAGCCGTCGTCGGGATAGTCGTGCAGTACTCTTTGTCAGGAGTCAGGTTCACTGCATGATCTGACATATTCATTCAAGGAATACGAAGCATTCTTCATACACTTCCATGCTGCATTAAAAGCGGATGAGTTTTACGCCATAAAGGCGATGTAACAACCTTTTTACGCCAAAGCAGCCTGAACACACTGCATTACGCGGGTTGTTTTGGAGCTATGTTTTACGCTGTACTAGCGATAAAGCTCTGTTTGTACGCCGATGGCTCTGAAGTTATGTCTTACGCCACACAGCACTGAAATACTGCGTATAACTCTGCAGCGTATTTTTCATGCTTCTACACCGGGAAGTTCAGAAAGGGTCTGAACAGGAAGATCAAATCTCATACTAGTGGATACTGCACCGCAACATTTGATAAGGTTCTAGCGGAGGCACAACAGGCAAAGGATGATTTGGAGCTCGGCTCTGTCACGACCCGCACCCGAAAAATTGGGCATGAGTCGTGGGTACGTCCAGCCTAACCCGCAAAATCGACGGTAGAACACTGTAAAGGTTCGTTCTAGGTCACAATCTATATAACTCAGAAAACCTATCAATATAACCTCTCCAAAAGGAGGGCAACCATGCAATATATATATGCCTTAATCATAATAACTAGGGGAAGAGTAAAAGCACGATAAGATATCACAAAGAAACAAGAACCAAAGAGAGCTATACAATATCCAAAATACACAGTCCAAGTCTATAATATCTCACAGCAGCAAAATAATAAATACAGTAATCCAGAAAAGCAACTGGGAGCAACCCAGGAAAATCCACCTAGCTAACTAGGGTGCTAACGACATCTCCTCGACGGGATCCTCCTCAGAAACAGGGTTGCAACACTCCTCGACACCCGGCCCGTAGAATATCGGGTAAAAATCATCAGGATCCTCTGAAAAAAATATGCCTAGTCAGGACTCCAAGCGAAGTACATAACTCTGAAAGCAACTCCAAATACATGGTAAGGTGTATATGACTAGCAATTAAAAGTATACAAGATGCATAGAAAAATAAATACATGGTGGAGCAGATAAAGTAGCTGCAATATAAAATTGGAGAACAATACAAGTAGTAGAGAAGTAACTGCATGTGAGAAAATAAGAATACTAGCTAAGTGCCTTGAGCACAAGTTTGTTATGTGATCGGCTTAGGTTGCACATGAATAATCTACGATAACTTCGTTATGCGTGAGTTGCATAACCGACATACACATGAATACTGTTTGGCTTTGATCACATAACCAACTTCTACTCCCCTCCCCCACTAATACTCTTGGATCAAACCACGACATGCTACGTACATGATAAATAACTTGCGCACATGAAGGCGAGCGCACACGAAGCACATGATAGCACATGAGAATCAATACCCGAAGCACATGATGAAATATACGTGATTGAGTACCCGCTGAACACGGTAAGGGGGATAGCATCTCATGACTGGATCCACTAGTACCAGCTCGTGTAACAATGTATCAGAATCAAGTATTACAGTTCTAGAATAGGTGATATAAACGCTATCATGAAATGGAAACGATCAGAGGTAGGTACTCGTCTGACGTCCTGAGCAACTGATGAGGACCGAGATCCGGACTGGCGTCGCAAGAACCAATTACAAAAAGCAAGATTAAATAGGGTTCTAAAGAGTTAAACTGATATAAAATAACTAAAAATAAGGTTCTAGGGGTATTCTAGGTCGAACGGGTCAAACTGGTGAAATTTGGGTCAAAAAGTCAACCCAAGGTCCAAAAAGTCAACTCTAGGTCAAAACTAGGTCAAACGTTGAATTTTATGGTCAACGAGGGCAATTATGGTCAACGCTAGGTCAAACTAGGGTGTCCCTAAAATTTTAGGTCAAAACTAGCTCATTAAGCTAGTAAACCTTCAAACTCGCCTCCTCAAGATACCGAGATACCCTCGGTATCCAATATCTCAACCTAGGCTACGCACCCCGCCTAAACCCGCTAAAACCTATGCTAGCACTCGTAAATATATACACATATACATATAAAAATAACTTTAAACCTATTCCTAGACAATTGCTCAAAAATCCCGCTCTGATACTCAATACCTTGGGTTTCTCAAGGTATTGAGATACCTTGATATCTCAAGGTATTGAGATATCCCTCATCTCTCACTAACACTACTAACTAGCTATCTAACTATGCTTATACACACCTAGGTATATATATCTAGGCTACCATATATATATACAATCACATATGAATATCTACATAACTATATATATATATATATATATATATATATATAACACGTACACGCATATATATATATATATATATAACAAAACTCATACCTATACATATCTATCTATCTATCTATCTATCTATCTATATCTAGATATATATATATCTAGATATATATAGATCTGGGTCTCCCCCTTGTTACCTGCGACTACTGCTGAGGCAAACCACGCTGTTGCTGCTCCTGCCTAGGCCGCTGCTGCTCGCTGCGCTTGCTGCTGCTACAGCAGGCTGCTGCTGCTGCTGCCTCTGCCTTTGCATCGCTGCTGCGCTGCTCCAGTCTGCTGCTGCTGCTGCAGTGCGCAGCGCTGCCGTGGCGAGCTGCCGCTGCTGCCGCGGCACTGCGCGCGCCTGCAGCTGCTGCTCGTTCTGCTGTCCCCCCTCGCTGCGACACACCACACGCCACAATCACACACATATATATATATATACACACACACACTCACTTATATATATATATATATATATATATATATACACACACACAAACACTCCTATATATATATATACACCTACACAAATATATACACACACACACACACACACACACACATATATATATATATATATATATATATATATATATATATATATATATATATATATATATATATATATATATATACACACAAACACATATCTATAAATATACACACACTCATATAGATATACATAATCACACTTATATATATATAGACACACACACACACACACACACACACACACACACACACATATATATATATATATAAACTTATATACATATATATAAATACTCTAATACACAACACACTCAACACATAACACAACACTCACCAACGCACGTCCAACGACCCATACACCTATAAATATATAAATATATAAATATATATATATATATATATATATATATATATATATATATATATATATATATATATAAAATACAATCCGAGAACTCTAGCACACACTCCCCGAAGCTAACCCAACGTGCGCACAAGCCCGAAACCAAGAAACTAAGTCGAAATGGTCGTTCGGTCATTTCGACGAACACGTGGTGTACGGTTCGCAAAACCTCCTGAAACGCACACCAAACCTACTCGGAATCGGTCCAAAATTTATCCACGGGTTTGAAACGATGTCTAGATCCTAGAAAAAATACTAAATCGTCGATTCTAGGTCAGTAGCAAAAATGTACACGCACATAGAACCTACGACGACGAAAACCCCCAAAATGCCCGAAACGCCTATTTCTCCGCGGTACGACTTCACGTGTCCTAACGGAGACACGCACTAACCCTCAAGACACCCGACAACGTCTACCTAGGTTCGTCTAACCTAGGGCATTACCCAAAATTTGGCCAATCTCGGATTTTACCCAAAATTGACACAAAACCTAATGTCAAAGTCTCCAAACACAACCAAACTTGTTCCAACTTCCTCCCACGGGTTGCCTTAGGGTCTAAGAAGGTTCTAAACTATTAATTACACTATATTAGAGTAATTAGTAAGAGGAAATTTAGGGTTTAGCTCTTGGGAGTTGGAATTCCAAGGCCAAAGTCTCCAAAACTCTTAAAATCACCACCTTCAAGCTTCCAAGCCTCCAAATTAACCCTCCACACTAAGTCTAGGCTCTAAACACCTAGGTTAGGGAAAAGTATAGGGTTAGCATTCACAATTAGAAGAATAGAAGAAGAAAGATAAGAAATGGAGAACTTACTTGAAACTTGGAAGAAGAAAGAAGAAAAAGAGTGAAGAATGGAGTGTGGAGAAGAAGAAGAAGTAAAAATGGAATGAAGAAGAGGGGGGCTGCTGTCCAGGTCTGGGAAGGGCCCGGCCAAGTGCATTAAAGTAGGTTACATAATGTCCAAATGACCAAAATGCCCTCCCCTTAAGTCATGCAACTTAGGTTTTGGGTTTGGGGTTCCAAAAGCACTCAAACTAACTCTTAATCACTCCAACTAACTTAAATAAAATATAATAATAATTCTAAACCCAAAAATAAGCCTCATAAGGGTGTTAGTTGGGTCGGACATGGGTCCACTAGGGTCTGACATGGGTCCAGACTAGCCAAAACCCTAAAACAATCAATAAAAAAAATAATACAATCACTAATTAAATATAAATATAATTATTTATAAATAATACATAATTTACCAAATAAAAATAAAAAAATTCCTATTTTCTAGAATTGGGTAGTGACAGGCTACAAGAGGATGAGGGATACTCCAGGAGCCAGTAGTAGTGCGGGACCAGCAAAGTGAGCTCACTTTCAGCATCAGAGACATTTCCAGTAGACGAGACAGCAATTACCTGCACCAGCTAGAGCGCCAGTACAACGGGCGCATGAGATTCAGAGGCCATCTCAGCCAGCTATTTCTTGCCCATTCTGTAAGAAGTCGGGTCATGGATGGGATGTGTACTGAATGAGATTGGGCAAGTGCTTGTTCTACGGATCAGGGGCCACCAGCTGAGAGATTATCCTAAGACTTTAGCCCGTCCAGCTCAGGACAGAGCCCCAGCTCAGAGAGCACCCGCGAGACCACCTGCGGGACAACAGAGATGTCACTCCCCGTTCCTGATATACGTATTTGGAACATATTTTATTTTAGCATGGTTGCATGTGCATGGAGACTAGACCTATTCTTTGGTTTAACCTGGTTCATGGTTTATTTGGTGGGTTGGTTCAACTCATGACAATCTTTGGTTCAACCCTCAAACCCTATCATATATAACCCATCATTTTCTCTCTCTCTCTCTCTCTTCACTTCTTTATTACTCCTCTCCCTTTAGTTTTCTCTCACCATTTCCTTAGACAAGTACACCTTGCATGAGAATAGAAAAACCCTCCATATTATTGTACTATTATATTTATTATGTGTTTCTAAGCACTTTTAATTCTTAGAGTTTTTTGTTTTGATGGATGCATTAGTGTAGATATATATTTCTAACTTGGGATTTCATGGGTTTTATGACTTTTTCTTGGTTTTGATCTATTAAACTTGTGTCTTTGAAAATAATTTTTTGCTACATGATAGAACTTTCAATTTAGAGCATTTTGGCTTTTGGTTCACCTGATTTGGACTTAAAATAAGGATTTTATGAACAAAATAAGATATTAATTTGTGGAGCTTTTTTGCCATGGCCAAACCTGCTGTTGGAGAAGACGAAGTTCCCATGCGGCCAGGGAGCATATGCGGCCGAGAGTTCCATGCGCCCCAAGAGGGTTATGCGGCCCAAACTCTTACCACATACTGACAACATGCGTCCATCTTGTTGGACGTATGTCTGCTGATTTACACAAGTGTACTTGAATACCTTGTGCTTTCACTCACTGAATAAATAAGAATTTTACTAAGTCCTAGAGAACTCCATGCGACATTAAACCCCATGCGGCATCGCCACTCATGCGGCCTGGAGAGCATGCGGCCCCTATTTCTTGGGCGCATGGCTGTGAACCGTTGGCATTTATTTTTATAGTTTTATCCTTTTTCCTGACACACTTTATGGCTTGTCACCTCAGTCACATCAGTCACTTTATGTCACCTTACTGACACTTTTTTTATTTGACTGCCACTTTAACACTTGTCCCAAGGAATATACCTTAACCCTGAGCATGCGGCCAAGTGGTTCATGCGGCATGACTTCATATGCGGCCTGACTCCATATGCTGCCAGAATTATCATGCGGCCTGACTTTTCCATGCGGCCTAGAGACCCATAAGGCCATGCTTGTTGATTGAATATTTCTTGACTCTTGTGACCTAATGTATAATTAGTAAATAAACTCAAATACTGTATCCGTGCTGATATTACTATTGCCTGATTATTATTCATGATTTAACGTGCGCCGAGGTACGACATATCCTGTCACGTGTTAAGTAATTATATTTGGGTTGTGCATCGAGAATGCCTCCAAATTTCTGAACGCATGATATTATAAATACATATTGTTTCCCCAGCATGAGCATAATAAGAGATTCAACTACCAAAGTGTGGTTAGGACATTGATTGTATGAATGTTGCATACATGCTCGGGTGAATCCAGATTTGACTTCCATGGATTCGTATCTAGTGTGCCCATACTATGTATGATATCTTAAGAAAAATTCTCATATGACCATGCCTTGAGATATCAAGCACAACATAGGGCTAATTATGTAACTAAAAGTGGTAATAATATTTGAAGAAAACGGTATCCCGAGTTCATGCCAACGAACCCATTCCAACAAAGATTTATTCTAAGTGCGTTGTGGGCTGGCCACCATAGATACTGTATATCATCTGTCTTAGTGGAGTGCAGTATCTGACTTATTATTATGCCGAGCCTTAGTGGAGTGCAGTATCTGACTTAGCACAGTGGCCCTATGGGGGACTGGTGCATTCTGCAAGTGCCTGTTTTATTATTTTGGTTCAGTTAGCTCATATTTGGTACTGGCATGATCTGAGGATACTAATTATGTATTATTCCGAGATAACCTCAGACTCCATAAAATAGAACCCGTATAAATGATTGGCGAAATAAGAAATGGACTTGGTTGTGATTTCTATTCAGCTAGAAGCCTAGAAAAATAGAATATCTTAGTGTAAGGGTTCAACCCTTATCCTTGTTTGGTTGTAGGGTTGAGCCTTAGCGCTAGGATATGCCATGGACCTAAGTTACGATACTGAACCTATGTAATATTATATTATTTTTCTTGGATTTTTTTTCTCCTTTATTCCATATCGTGTTATTTCTTTCTCTAGTTTGATATTGTGATTGAGTATTGATTTTATTATTATATTATTATATTGTTTCTCCATTTGGAGTTGAGATGACAGGACATGTACCCTATATATATAGTGTGAGATATTTATATAATATTGTTGACCGAGACAGCATTTTACGTTGTTGTTACGAAGTAGGCTGGGCGTGGTTCACGTACTTGTGCCCTTATTTTAGGTGCGAATCGTGGCACATATAATAAGAAGTGTCTTCCCACTACGGTGGCTACCAATACTGGGGGATTCACGAGATACTCCTTCATGTCGTCGAAGGCGCTCTGGCATTCTTTGTTCCAGACAAAGGAGACTCCCTTCTTCATAAGCTGAGTGAACGACTGACAACGTCCAACGAGGTTTGATATGAACCTTTTGATGTATGCCAATCTTCCTTGAAGACCACAAAGTTCTCTGAGGTTCTTCAGTGGGTGCATTTCAAGGATCGCTTTAGTCTTATCGGGGTCTACGTGGATTCCCTTTAAAGTTATGACAAAATCCAGGAACTTGCCGCTGTAGACTCCTAGGAAGGATTTGGTGGGATTTATCTTGAGCTGGTGCGCACGCATGAGGTCGAATATAGTCTTCAAGTCCCGAAGGTGATCATCTTTGGAGTGACTCTTGACAATAATGTCATCAATGTAACACTCCATGTCTTGCACAGATGTTCATGAAAGATGGTGCTCATAGCTCACTGGTATGTAGCATATGCGTTCTTCAGACTGAAGGGCATGACTGTGTAGCAGTATACTACTATCGATGTTCGGAACGTCATATGCTTTTTGCCGTCAGGAAATATCTTGATTTGGTTGTATCCTGAGAACCTGTCCATAAAAGACATGCGCTTGAAGCCACAAGTGTTGTCGATCATTATGTCTGTGATCGAAAGGGGAAACTCGTCCTCACGGAAGATCGCGTTTAGATCATGGAAGTCAATACAGATCTGGATTATCCTATTCTTTTTGACGATGGGTACTATGTTGGCCACCCAATCCGGATATTGTTTCTCGTGGATGAAGCTATTAGCTATCAGTTTATCATGCCCCACTCCCAAAATACCGAGGGACTAGCCACGTGGCAATAGACAGCATCACAACTCTAATTGGCAAACCTAATTTAATGGACCCTTTAGAGTGCACTTAAGCTGTAATCAACTATAATTGTCTACAATATATGTCATAGTCTATGTATCTAATCTCATCCACTAATTCATAAACAAGAGGTAATATGATAAATCGATCTCAACCAACAATACCATAAATGAAACTGTCTATCATAAAATAATAAATAAATATTATGGGGAACAACCCGTATCAAAATAATGAGATATAAAGTTTCCAAATCCATAACTAAGAATTACAGGGCATCAAAAATAAAGATAATCCGAGAACTCAAGAGAAGTCCTCCAGTACCATCTCGTCCTCGGCTACTGGTAATGCTCCGATATCAGCTCCTGACCCGTAATTCTCAGGATAAACCTCCTCATCAATACCTGGGGACATAATCTATATCCAGGTCCTCAGGGGACATATCAAGGTACAATAAACACTCAAGCCAGAAGTAAACAGTATAGTGTTATAAAAGTTTGGGAAAAGCTACAACAACCAACTATGTGATATGCAAATAAGAGTATGGTGTCGTACCCCAAGATGGTACTCACGAAAGATCTCAATGGACACTTTCGTAATCTAATAGTACACTCAAGGCTCCGTATGGGGGAACCAGGAGGAAGCTGTATATATAAATATAATACCTTAGATTCCGCATAGGGAACCTAAAGCCTAATACACATAAATAGTAATAAGTAAAATATGCCCAGAGCACGATAAAGACTCTCCGCACCCAATGTAACCTCACGTCTCAATCAAGACACACAAGATCATGACCTTTAACTATCAGCACAAGTCATAGTCAATATGTATAACTATCTGTATCACTATAGCATACATCCTGTAGTCCTATCCAGAGTCCAAGAACCACAAACAAGTCGAGAAAGGCTCTGTCACATGAATATCGTGTCAAGTGTCCTACGGTCGGATGTGCAAATAATATATGCATAAATCATGGGTTCGAAAGAATGACTCTCTAACTATGATACTCAACTCCGCAGAGGATGTCGGTACCCGAATCTTGTTCGGACACAAGGTATCATAACGACCCTAGGCTCAACACGAACATCAACCACGCCACACAATTATTATAACTAATGCATAAATAATATCAAATAAATAATGTATAACTATAAATATCTTGGCAAGGTACACTTGCCTGGTTCTGCAGTCAGTGGTGGTAAAGATGATCCTGCGTCCACTCCTTCGGAATTCAATTGACCTAAACACCAATTAAATACTTAAGGGTCCAATCATGAATTCTTGTAATTATAACTTAATTCTATAATTTCTTTGATGCCATGCAAAACTAAGTCCATTATTATTCCTAACAACTTTGCTTACTTTTACAGGGTATCGGGACCTAGTTTCTTGGTTTTTGACTTCTAAAAATTTAAGTTTAAGTCCCTAATTAGAGGACATGACCATAAATAATAATAAATTATATATTTAAATTTAAACATGATTTATATGAATTTTTAGCAATAAATTCCAGATTTGACAAAATTAACATATTTTAAGATTTTGGCCACTTTAGGTTGACTAGTTTTGTCTGAAACTTGTTCGGGACATTGCCAGTCCATTATTATAATTTATATTTATAAAAATAATTTTATATGATATTATATTCTATTTTAATCTCAGAAAATATTTACCTTTTTATTTCATCTAAAATATCATCTATTTACTAGCAAAATAATGCCTCAAAATCACCCATAAACCTACGCTAGTGGCCCTTAATTATAGGATTCAGATTTGATGTTAAAATAATAGAGAATAAATTTTAAAATACTTATTTTCCAGCAATTAAACAGCTATCAATTTAGTTTTAATAATTAATATGATTCCCTCAAGAAATTGCATCAAAAGTCCTAAACTAGTTCTACTGACAAGCAAATTTATCACCAAACTATCATGAAAAATTTATATATTCTAATATAAGAACAAGATAGAAAAATATGGGTTCTAAATCAATAATTTGATATAACCTAAAAGTATCATGCCATGGGATTTGAGAAAGAAAGTTTTAAGATTTACTGAAACCTTTGGAGGATTGGAGGATAGTACTTTTTCTTGTCTAAGAAACACTCCTCCTTACTTGTGCTTGGCTTGCTACTCCCTTTGTGATGGGTTATTGATTATGAAAAGGGTTCTTGATATATTTATGGTGAAGATGGGGTTCTTCTTGAATGTTTTAATGGTGTTTGGATGGAGAGATGGTGGAAGAATGATGAAAAGTGGAGCTTTTGGAAGAGATGAGAAATTTTTTGGTAAAGGAGATGATGTTGTGAGAGTGAGATGGAAAGGGGGGGGGGGACTATTTCCATGCATGAGGGAGAGGGGAGGGGTCGTCTAGCTTATAGAAAAATGATTTGATATGGTTAGGGTTAGGGTTTAGTGGTAAGTTGATATATATATGGCCTTTTTAAATAGATTTAAATATAGGAGGGGGTTATCCTAATGCTAATGAGGTTCGGCCAGAGGGGGGGCTGATCTTGGCCAAAAAAGAGAGGGTGGGGTTGGTTGTTATGGTTAGGATTGGATAAGATTTGGTTGTTGGGTTGGTTAGGGAAGTTGTTAGGTAGTTATTTGCCAACTAGGATGCCACCTATACAACTTTCTATAGATAGAACTCCTATAAATAAAAATAAATTAATTTAAATATCATTTATATATAATATATATTTATATAGGGATATTTGGGTACACTACATGCCTACATGTGTTTGGATTGTGTTTTGGGTCAAGTTCTAGTCAAAAGGATTCAATTTTATGGTAATCGTAATTCTAGACGTTCTTTAATATTTTTGGAGCATGGAGGAGATCAAATAAATGCAACATCCATGTTCCAAATATATTAGACTCAATTAAAATTATTATTATAAATTTTGTTGGAAGAAAAAAGGTCGTACATTGCTCTAAATATCAAAGCCATGGCAAAGAGTCATATATCTAAAAGAAGGTTTTAGAAATTACTATTCTAATCTATTTAAATAAAATAAAATAATTAAAATAAATTAAAAAAATACCAAAATAATCCTATTAAAAATGAGGGGGCTTACACAGTTTGTTGACTTCAGCTTCGATGGCGTTCAAGACGTCCGGTCGAAACCGTCGTTGCTGTTGCTTGATCGGCTTAGCGTTCTGCAAGATTTCGAGCTTGTGGACCACAATTTGGGGGTTTAGCCCTGGCCTATCTTTATAACTCCAGGCAAAGACATCAATGTACTCCCCGATAAGCTATAGCAGGGATTCTCGATCCTCATCAGACAAAATTTTGCTGATGAAGATAGGTTTCGGGGCGGATTCGTCGCCCAGTTTAATTTGTACGACTTTGTCCTCAGTGGAAGGTTCTCGTTGTTCGAACCACATCTCCCATTGTGGGTCTAGACATTGGCCCCACGGTTCTACTTCAGAGAGTTCAGGTGGATCCTCGTTGTCTTCTTCAGGGTCAGCTGACTCCATGTTGGCAAATAATGTTTGTTTGAGCATCTCTCCGATACTGATATCGGATTCCCAAGAGAAAGATTCTGAAGAATGAGAGTGTAACTCATCTCCTTCATCCGAGCATTTGGGGGTTGTGGGAGGTATGACCAACCCTAAGCCATGCTTGGTCTTATGGTAGTAATCCTCGGACTTGCTTGCAGGAGCCTATAGAAGCAGGGGTAGCCATCGGCCTTTGCCATAGTTTAAGCCTCTAGCGGCTTTCAGATCGTATCATATCTTCTTGATGAGGTGCTTGGCTTGAGAGCTGTACCGACAAAGTAATATTTTACCAGTATTTGATTCTGGCTTCAGGTCCTCTAGGTCAGATAATTGGGGAATTTCTACTCTGCCAAAGATGATGAGTTTGTCTTTCTTCATCTTTGCTGAAACTATGAAGTAGGAGTTCTGACTGGCGAGAATTTGGTTGACTGCATAGGACAAAACTTTTTATCAGTTGGTTAAGATGTAGTGCCCCGTTCCTCCTATTTGGGGAGCGCGGCTAAGAAATACTTGATATCGTCGATCGGGACATATTGAATCAAGATTCTTTCCTCGTTATGGATTGGTTTCTTCAGAATTAAGTTCCACATTTAGCGGATCATGCCTCGAGAAGGACTCGGCGGCAGAGTCGCGAGGGGTCTTTCTGTTGCGTTGGTTTCTTTTTCCGTTTTCGATGCCGCTTGGTTGCTTTCTTGTTGGTTTTGTGACTTACGTTTTCTTGAACAGTTTCGATAAATTTTATTGTCTTCGTTCCTTGAACTCTGGGGACCGAGACAGGAGATATTGATCATCTGTTGGTGTGTGCAGGTGATCGTGTAGCCGACGCGCGAGCAGAGTCTTGAAGATCTTCTATTTTTCTTCCCCGATTCTCAAACTTGTGAGTGACCTTACTTCGATTAGCTCCCTTATTCGAAGTATTCATTCTTAATAATCTGACTCGTTTGTGTGTTTCGATCAACGATACCATAAGAACAATAATAAGTGAGTCAAGATAATAATAAGTAAACTTGGAACACTGATGCTTGTCATACAAAATTTTGTACGATCACATTGTTGCTTGCTTGTCCACTATGCATGTATCTATTTATGCTTCAGTTATAGATAGAACTTATTCCTTTATAACTGTGCAAATGAGTAGTGCAAAATATTTAGCTTTCGCACTCTACTATTGTATATATATATATATATATATATATATACATATATATATATATATACATATATATATATACATATATATATACATATATATATATACATATATATATATATATATATATACATATATATATATATATATATATATATCATTATGCTAGGCCTTTTGCTGGCGCGACTTACGCTCGCATGGCATCACGCCCGGGGGACGGTTAGCGATTCTAAAGAATCGGGGCATGACATATTGGTATCAAAGACTCATTCGGAGCCATCCTTTATCTATCAGGTTTGGTTCAAGGAGTAACTAATCTAGTGATATACAAGTTCGGCCAATCTAGAGCCACGACGGGGTCCTCGGTCCCACGGAAGGTGGTAGTCACCTGTGTATGCAGGTGCAAGTCTAGACTGTGCTCAATGGGATATAATTTGTTGAGATGTACAACATCCAAGTAGTTCAAAGATAGCCCTTTATTTATAAAATAAGGTGGTAGTTACCGGTGTATGAACTATGAAGTATTGAGATGTATAACTTTTGAGTAGTTCAAAGATGGCTATGCACTGCTGCGTTGCTACAAGCATGGGCGCATGAGTCTTGGGTGCATGGGCGCATGATCCCACTGTTTGCAGAATTTGATGGTTATGGACAAATATGATCAGTTATTTAGATCCATTTTTTATGGGATTTGAATTTAAACCATTACTATCTTTTCGTAACTGATTGACGACTAGGGTTTCCACCATTTCTCTATAAATACTCTCTTCGTAGCCTTTTTGAGAACTTCAAAAAAAGAGAGATGAAGAGATTTTGCTGCTGCCGTCATTGGAGTCCAGGGAGTTCGTGCGAGTCCAGAAAAGAGGAGACAACGATCTTTCCAGAAGTTCTAGCTGAAGTTGCTGGTTCCTGAAAGCTGATCGTGTGGGACGAATCTTGCTTTGAGCAACGGTGATCTTCATCACCCCAGTAAGCAGAAATCAATCTCCTTCTTCTCCTTCCTCTTCTGCTCATTGTAATCTGTTTTGTCTGTTTGTAACTGCGGTTATAATGAAGAACATAGATAGATTTTTAATTATTATTTTTGTAGCATCAAGTTTAATCAAAATATTGTTATATAGTTTTTTATTGGATTAAGGTATATCAGTGAGAAAACTTTTGTGTGAACTCCTGATCTTGACTTTAACTTTTGCTTTTTCCATCTTTGATTAAGCTTTGGTAATAACAGTAAGTAACAACAAGCAACTAAAAATCCCATCAAATCTACGACTAAATGGGAATGAGTCCATGGCAGTGAATGCAACTCCTCCTAATCTACTAAATCTCTGAAGCACTACTGAATTAACTCATATAGAAGTGTACCACTCTTGTCATGTGGCGCCATCTCTTGAATCCCTGACAATGTTGTCTCGATCGATGCAATCATCGTCTAAAAATTAAGGAGAAGCACAAACTTTGACAATAATTCGAGTGAGGTCAAACACAACGAACAAGATCTGATAATGGCAATGAGAATGCCTAAAGAAGTTAAGTAGCCGGATACTCGGCTGACTATCTCAAGTGCTATTCCTTCCCAACTTCGGCCGCTTGACAAGGGTCGGGAAGCAAAAAAGAGATGTTTTGATAGATCTCTAAATAAGAATACGATACTCGGGCGAGACCGTGATCAAATTTGATAAACTTGCTCAGCTCAACAACCAAAACACACACACACACACACACATATATATATATATATATATATATATATATATATATATATATATATAACCAGCTTGACGTTTACGTCTGTCCAAAAAAACAACGGATGCTCTCCAAGAAGCCTTATCAGAGGCATATTAATTTCTACTTAGTGAAACTCCCCTCAGTCTCCGATCGAGGAAGACCCCATAAGCTTTCGTAGCCACAATGTCACCCAACAAGTACTGTGCCAAGAATCACCTTCACTTAAGAGGATCGATATGCTCTTGAAGAACAACTGGCAGGACATGCCCGACCCTCTACTACACATGGTACGTACATCGGGTCAATCAAAGTTGACAGCATCCACGTAGATCCAGACTCATCCCTCAGCATCACTCCGAAGAGTTTTCTTCATGTTACTGGCATCCCGATGAACAAGTTATTGATGGCGAACACAATGATCCTGGGATCCAACTCAGGATACAGTTCCCCCTTGACAAGAAGTGATTGAAGTGTTACCTCAGTAATATTTACTCTGATGTTACCTTTTACGTTATTAAATTTAGCTTACGTACTTATAATAAGCTTCTGGGATGACCATGATCCATGATCGAGCATCTCATAGTCTCATCCACGCTCCATCAATTCTTTAAATATATAGACAAGTATGGGGAGGTCCAAATGAGTTTGTTGACATTGACCCGTTCAAAGACATCAAAGTATAATATGTTGATGCCATATTATACTCACATGAGCACATCAACCCCGATAATGAGGGAAAAATGACACTGAACCTGAGTCAAAATGTACTATGACTAACGTTAGGTAATTCATGATATATCTATACCTAAATGACATCGATTGAGACAACACCAGCCTAGTGACGATGCCTTACTCATCGACAATAAGCCTTTTTTTAAACCTTGATAAAACCACTTTCGAAGGAAGTAATGTTGCCTTGGGATCCTGTATAAATATTAACCCCAATGACGACGATGATGATAACATCTCATCAAATAAGTGGGGAATGGGTTTTGAATGAAGATGTTAACTTTGACTATGTTAAGATCTTTGACGATGAAATTAATAAAATTTCTCAGTCATTCTCGACTCTGTACTACAACACTGCACTACACATGCCCATATCATAAGTCTTACAAACATGAGCAGATTATCCTACACATAAAGACTCATTCTTCCTAGTCTCGATCGCCGAAGGACAAACCACAATCATCTTTGGGAGGAAGGAACTTTGATCATCATTTCCAGTCGATATTTCTGACAACGAAGAAGTGCATCCATAGTTCTACTAATGTGGATCCAAAGATTACCACCTCATACAGAAGATGGGATACGAGTTCCATAAGGGAGAGGGCTTAAATTTTGGCAGAGGTCATCTTCTCCCATTATGGCCCTTTGTTCCCAAAGGGAAGTCAACTAACTACTACGTTCAGACTTGTAAGTGTTTGGGCTATGTTACTCCCGTAGCTACACTAGAGTCTTCCGGTGGAATCTCTATATTCACATTCTTCGGAGTCCGATGATTAGGATTCGACAGTGTAGAAGCAGTCTTACGCGCACTAATGGTCAATATGACTTCCATCAGGTCATCACCCGAAAATCTCAATATGGGGCTCGCAAATAGAGTTGTAATGGAATATGTGCTTTGAAAATGCTATCTCCCAACCGAAGACAAGGTTATGCAAATTGATCTTCATGATAAAGATCATCCAAAGCCTATCTTCAATAATAAAAGTCTATCTAAAGACGAGAGGAAATCACTTGAAGTTCTCATCAGGAAATATATTGATGTATTCATATAGAGTTATTAAGACATGTCAGGCCTCGACCAATAGATAGCCGTGCATCAACTAAACATAAATCGATATATTCATATAGAGTTATTAATACATGCCACGCCTCTATCAATAGATATCCATGCATCAACTGAATATAAAGTTGGTTACAAATCATGTCAAATAATTACATTGAATATTTTACCATGACATAATGGAAGCCATTGAGGCCGAAGTCAAAAAGATTATTAAAAGTTGCTTCATTTAAGAGGTATAAACCCTGATTGGTTTGTAAAAGTTGTTCCTGTGCTAAAAAAGAAAGATAAAATACAGATTTGCATTGATTTTAGGGACTTGAATGTCGCCTGCCTAAAAAAAGAATTTCTGCTGCCAATCATCGATATTATGATCGACAACACCTGTAGCTTAGAATGCATGTCCTTTATGGATGAGATCTTTGGGTTCAACCCGATCAAGATGCACCCCTAACAAGAAGAACATATCATCTTGAATACCATTGAGGGTGTACTGCTATATGGTGATGCCCTACAGACTGAAGAACACTGATTCCATACATACTATGAGTATAATCTTCTGCGATCACTTTCATAAAAAAATGGAGTGCTACATTGATGATGTCATCGTCAAGAGCCATCACAAGGCTCATCTCCAAGACCTGATGGCCGTGTTCGACTTGATACATGCTCATTAACTCTAGATAAATCCACCAAAGTTATTCCTTAAGGTATCCAGCGACAAGTTCCTCACATCCACATGAATTTACCTTGACCCTACAAGATCAAACCTTTATAAGCATGCAACTACCTAAGAATCTCAAGGAATTAAGAGGATTGTAAGAAAGATTAGCATATATTATCTTCAATCTCTTCCATAGTTACTGGCTATTCTCCTGTATAATAAAAAAATATGTCTCCTTTATTTGGATAAATCTTGCCGACAAACATTTAACGATATCAAGAAAAATCAAACAAACCTACCGATCATGGTAGCTCCTATAACAGACAAACCATTTATGCTATATGTTATTGCAATAGATCATTCATTAGGTGTCACGCCCTGGCCCCACAAGGGTCGGTCGTCCTCGCATGGGCGTGATGCTGCTCGAGCCTAAGTTGCTTCCGCGCATGGCCAGGCATAGAACGGACGGTAAGATAACAAGTTCGTAAGGTCGATATAGAGGAAACATAAAATAAACATAAGTATGCTACAAACTAGCTCTTTATTGATTCAGAATAATTATTATAAGCGGTGCTAGGCCGAGATTATAAGTCGCTAAATCTCTCTCTCTCGAAATAATAAAGGCGTGCCAAGTGGCTTACAACAAGGAATGATACATAGGCGATGTTCCAATATTATATCCTTTATATGTGCTTCATCTTCGAACTCAACACTCCAAGGCTCCAGAGCGAACTTCACACCTTAGCACGCACGAGGGGACACTCTGCACCGAACGAGGTTCTCTTACACCCTACACACAATCTGGTAGGTTATCAGTACATTGAATGCACTGGTGGAAAGGATTCTCGTTCGCTCAACAAATCCAACATGTTCAATTAGTTATGTGCACTCTATCATTGTTATCTTTCTTGTCTTTTCTTAGAATTAGTTTTATGGCATAAATATAAAGCCTAACTCGTATGGCAGTACGTTATGCAATATAAGAGTAACATGACGATACTTACCAACTTACCATTTGTCCTTCCCTGCCCAAGGTAAACCAAGTTAAACTGAGAACGAATATATATAAAATCAAGAAATCGCATAAGCAAACACAAGTGTCACGAGCGAGTTTTGATTCGGGTGCACGAGTTACAAGGATTACTTAGATGTGTTATTGTCACGACCCACACCCGGGGTAATGGTACTAGTCGAAAACAACGCCCAGCCTACGCCGCAGAATCGGCGGTAGAACGCTGTCTAGAAAGTCTATCTAATATAATGAACCACCAAAAGATAGTGTACTCAATCACATAACTAAGATAGAATGAACACGAATCAGATAAGAATAGAATAGTCATCAACTCATGAGTTTAAAATAATACATCAATGAGTCTGAAGAGTAACAAAATAAGCTGGAGACAAATCCAGTACAAAAGAATACTACCATACTACAAAGCTACACTCCAGGGTCAACTGTCTCAGTTGGGATAAGTCCCTCTTGAGCTAGGGTCTCAGAATCTAAACCCACAACATCCTGGGGTCCATAATAGGTAGGGTACTCCTCAGTGTCATCTGGAAAAATATATCCAGTCAGGAAAGGAGCAGAGTACATCTCTAACAGCAGTTCTAATCCATGATAAAAACTATGTAACAGTAAATAGCTGTGGATAAACAAGATGCACAAAATAGATACAAGAGATATATAGACAATAAGTAAATACTGGAAAGAAATACAATAATGAACAATATGCCAATGAAACAATAATATTAATGACTAAGTGTGTGAGTACTAGCTTAACATGTGATCGGCTTGGGCAAGATACAATGCGGCCTGGCTAATCATACGTGCGGTGCATGATCAACACTATTCGCTTACCAATACTTTATTCAATAGGGATTTGATCACATATCTATACTAATACTCCCCACCCCCAACTGGTATAATAGATCCAACCACGGTATGCTATGGCACTAGATTCCCCAAGAAGATAGCTAGTCTCCCCGAGAATCGGTGTCTGTACATGTACAAGATAACCAATGAAACAATACTTGCACCAAATACACCATATACCAAGGAATAACATCTCATGACGAGATCCGGATATACCAATCAGTGTAACCATAGTGTCGAGAGAAACATGTAAATCTACACTAGATACAACGAACATAGAGGATATCATAAATGAGAAACTATCAGAGAATGTACTCGCCTGAAGTCCAATGAATAGTCTCACAGATGTCTGACTCGGTGCCTCGAAGACCTAGATATGGAATACCGCATTAATACAAGGGCCCGGAGAGAGAACAAGTCAAACTAGTCAACTTCTAGGTCAATAAATCAATTCTAAGTCAAAAGTCAACTATGGTCAACTCTAAAGTCAAACATGGTCAAACCAAGGTCAACCTCACAAAACCTCTATATAAAATAATATGAAAATAAAATACAATAATTTAGGAAATCAAAATTGGATCCCAAAAGATACCCACACAAGAATACTAATAATACAAATAATGCACACTCTAAATAATGTATATACAAACCAAAATAGAATAATATATTATTATTAGTATTATAACTCACAAAAACACCTATATATATATACAATATATAAATCAAAATGCATATATATATATATAAACAATTTAATAACTATATACTTATATATACATACATATAAACTTACAAAATTAAAATACCAAACACATGCACATATGTACGTATTTTACATGGCTAGAAGCACACATAAAAATACATTCATTAAATTAACAATTAAATATATAATAATTATAAATAATATAATTACACATTTAAATACATAAATATATTTTATAAAACATTTATGTATAATTTATGTTATTAACATAAGTACATATATATTTGCATGCAAGAAAGCTACATACATATATTTATACATCATATTAGAACACATAGAAATATATAGATCTATGCTACAATAAATACCATAATAAATACACTAAAATAATATATAATTTCTATATATATTTACTAATTATAAATGAAGAATTTAAAACATAAATAATTAGATCTACACATAAACACATCAAATTGGAAAGTTTCACACCGTATCCTACTAGATCTAGGATACGCATGCGACACGAGTCCAACACACAACCAATTGCACCCCGAAGGACACAAACAAGTCAGAAATAGTATTTATGAATAAATCAAAGTGTCAAAAGTAGATCCATGTGTCCGTGTCAAAATACGACATGTCCAAAGCCCCGTGTCAGAGGAAAACCCCCAAAATGACACGTATCACCAAATAGTTGGGATACGAACCACATGTACCCAAATATGGACACGACACAAGCCCCAAACACATAAATACATGCCCAATTGATCTATAGGATCAATTGACACACACAACAAAATGTAAATTCGGAATTCCAACAAAATTGACACAAAAAGTAACATAACTTTCTCCATGGGTCTCCTATGAACATAAAACAAAGTCCTATGGATAGTACATACATATGGGTTGATTTTACATGATTAAATCTCAGATTTAGAAGCTATTTTAATAGGAAAAACTGAGTTATACCTATTGGGAGATGGATTCCCAATGAAACCTCCAATTGAGATGAACTTGCTTCCAAATTGTAGATCCTTGCTCCTCTTTGTAGATCCTTGCTTCCTCCTTCTAGATCCTTGCTTCTCAACTTTCTAATAGTGAATTGGGAAGAATTTGGGATGATTTTGGTGGGGAATTGGAATGGGAATGGAGGGAATTTGGGAGTGGGAAATTCTAGATCTAGATTTGGAATGAGAATGAGAGGAGAGAGAAATTTTCCCCCTCTTTTAATAGGCCGGCCTTGCCCCTCTCCCAAGCAATTGTAAAATGTCTAATGTACCCCTTGGGGCCTCTCATGAAGAAATAATTAAGGAAGGAAGCTTCTAGTCTAATCACTTAATTAATTTAATCCATCTCCTTAACTATGGGCTTTCTAAATGGGCCAAATCTAACTATTTAATTCATGTTGGTCCATGGGTCCAAACTACACTAGTTGGGTCCACTAAAATAAGTCCAAAATAATTAAATAACATCCAACAACAATTAAATAATACAACAAAAATTATTTACCATGCACAATATTTATTTAAATAGAAAATGACTAAAATATCCTTTTTTCTAAAATATGGTAGTGACAGTTATACTAGATCTCAGGTATTCAAATATAGATATAGATACAGATGTGTTACTCAGAACAGTCGCCTATAAGGCAATGACTCGCATGCAGGTTGCCGCAATCGAGTCAACTTAATCTATATGACAGAAGGTTACAGGAATAACTTCTATAGTAGAAAAATATAGTCAAGGCAAATATGGTGTGCAAGCAATATATAACAGTGGCATCGCACTCATCCTACCGATAACAGACGACTACTCAGAAGGTTCCGTTTAGATCGGATCGGCTCTAGTGTCCCGACGACCGTCCATGGAACGAGATTCAAAAATCTTCCTTGTAGAAAAGTTATCTGTGACTGTCACTACCATATTCTAAAAACAGGGATATTTTTGACTTTTATATATTATTAATATTGTGGTAGTTATATTAAATGATTTTATGATATGTGTATTTAAATTAAATAGTTGTGTGAGATGTGTATTTAAATATATTATATATATACAGTGTTCATTAATATTTGAGCTGGTAGACTTGACCTAGAAGCCCACTAGATGAACACCTGACCGAATTATAGGATTATGTATTTAATTGTTTTATTTAGAATTTAATTATTGGGATTGTGATTAATTATCGTAATTTTATTTAATTGTTGCGCCTTACCGTTGCTTCGATATTTGGAGCGCTACCCTAGCTTTTGCCTTCCAACAAATTTCACAACCTTGCCCTAGACATGCCCGCCTTCCATTCTGACATTTTTGTAATTCATAATTATGCTCTCTTGTGCTTCATTTTAGCCGCACAATATTCATCGTGGACGTTTATTTAATTTCTAAATAAATTTCAACTTGTATCTTTGTGCGTTCCAATCGGAATTGGAGGCAATCTCGACCCATTTTTTCATACAACCCAAATTAGGGTAATATTCTGTTCTGAGTCTTCTTCACTAATGATATTTGTGTCCTAACCTAATTTTGGCCCCATGTACTCCTAATTAATTTTAGAACACCGTTTGCATTATTTCTAATTAAATTGAGGATACCAACTTTGACTAATCCCATTTAATCCCAATTTAATTCCAATACCCTATTAATTAAGTCCATACAAAACACACAATATCCCCTCATCCTACAAAACACCAAACACCAAATCGTCCACCAAATTTTTATTATTTCATGTGTCTGTGCAAATACCCAAATTTAAGGGGGCTAATTTACAAATGTTGTATTAGGTGTCACCACTCCATTGGTTCAAACTAAATGGAGAGCCCAAATATTTGACTAGTCAACAACCCTCACCCTTGCATGAGTAATTTCTCCATGTCAAATCCTGACCACCCATTCAAATTGGGTGCATCATCACCACTCATTTCCCACACACCATCCTATTTAATGTCCCCTCAAGGCCCTCTTCCCAACCATGACCTAATCCCCAAACCTAGGGAAGCCCCTATCTCCTTCCTCCTCACAAGCCCTCAACCGTAGCCACCCTTCTTCCTTTTCATTTTTCCTTTCTTCTTCTCTTCTTCTTCTCTTTTTTTTTTAAATTTTAGAAGGGGGAATCCCGACCTCCCTCCACTGTTCACCCGAGCACTCCGGCCCCCATCTCCGGCCGACCCGCCAGAGATCACCGTTCCTCCACGAGTTGACCTCTCCCCGACTCCAACCCGAAGCTCCGGTCCCCTACTCCGTCTCCTCCCCATATCGAGCTCGCCACCTCCCTACACCCGGTGAGTCCTGCACCTCGGTCCACCATCTTCCTCCTCCGGCTGACATACTTCCCGGCCGACTGTCATTTCCCTCCTCCGGACTCCACCTCGAGCTGGCACCCGCTCGACCACACAGCCCTCCACGATCATCTCCTTCCCCTGTGAGCTACCCTGCAGCCCGGCCTGTTTCTCCGGTGCAGCTCCGCCACTCCCCGGCCATGAGCCCACAAACTGTACCTGCTCCTCCCCTCTTCCCGACCCATCCCGAGCTGCCACTCCGGCCAACTTCACCATCGAGCCAACCACCGTGACCGCCTTGCCCCACCTCTCTACACCTTCCCCACTGCCATTGCCACCCTCCTCCAGCCCGTCACCACAACGAGAACCACCATCACCATCATCATCTTCCCTGCATCCGGCCAACTCCACTCCCCTCCATCTTTTTCGGCCACCCCCATTAGAACTCCGTCACCACCACCACCATCGGAACCACCACCCTCCACCGTGAGCCTCCCTCTCCCTTTTCCCTCCTTCATTAGTATTATATACGTTTGTATTAGCATATAATTTAGTGTACGTATTCATATACATATATGTATGTATTGGTATATTTTTATATAGAATATGTGTAATAAAATACGTATTTTTGGTATATATATATACCTATATATATGTATGTAATTTTGGTATGTGTATATATGTAGCATATATAAAATTGTAATTTGGTATATATATATGTACATATATACGTATATGGTAAATATATTATTTTGGTATATATATATATATATATAAATATATATATATTCAGTATATATATATATATATATATATATATATATATATATATATATATATATATATATATATATATATATATATATATATATATATATATCGTATACGTATAAATATTGGTTGTTGTATATATAAATGTATATGCGTTATGTATATTTTTAAAACATATATATAGTATGAAATTCTATTAGTGTATATACACTTATACCTATTTTTGTATAAAATTATTGATATGCACTTATATATATTATGTACGTATTTAATTGGTATATATATTCTGAGTATAAATAAATAAATAAATAAATAAATAAATATATATATATATATATATATATATATATATATATATATATATATATATATATATATATATATATATATATATATACTAGGTAACCGAGTGTAAATACGGATACCCCGTCTTTACATTGACCTGTAACCCTATAAATGTTAGTTGACTGCCACATGTACACTGACATACTGGCAAGCCCCGTATCATTTTGACCATCTGTCTTGCACAACAATCACAGACGTGACGCCCATGCAACTTGATGCACACTGACCCTAGTTGACCAGTATCATACCTGGCATAGCCCCTGAGTTTGATATATTTTGATTGTGTTAGTGTAGCATCTGATGCAAATGCTACATTTATGATATGTCTATAGGGCTATTACATCATCCAAGCGATACTCTGGAACAGAACATTGGTATTACCAGCTAAGGATCCAAGACAAGTATATTCTCTGATAATTTCTAATTCTTTGATAATTTCTATAAGTTCAGTATCTAGAAATGTTATATTTGATCCTTGACACTGTGCTACACGAACTAGTATATAGATTGGATCTGCAGTCATGAGATATTACATTGATTATCTTATTGACATTGTACACGACATTAATATTTAGACCTTGCACATGATATATTGGATATTGATCGTGTATCGTGATGTATCATGATTGGATCCGCAGTACTAGTTGGGGACGGGGGAAGTAGTTAGTGAGAAATGTGATCATAACCCTCTTGTACAAGTATAGTATCATGTTAGTGTTAATCATACTCCTCACGTATGATTAGCCAGGCCATATAGCTCTCGTACATGTTCCTAAGCCGATCACATATCGAAGCTACTATTTCAAATACTTAGAATAGTTACAGTTCTCTATTTTAGATCATATACTACATCATCCGTATATGATATTGTACCTTGTTCTCTTTATTTTATATATGCACTGACTGTATCATATTGCCTGTATTGCCTGTCTCTTTACATTGCTTGTTTCTTTATCTTGCCATTGCATTTATTCACTGTCTTCTCTCAATATATAGCATCATCTGTTTATTGTTTTATAGTCCTTATCAATTAAATGGAACTGTTATTTGATATGTACTTGCTCCTTCCTGACTGGAAATATTTTTCCAGACTATGTCTTAGAGGACTGGTGTCCGACATTTTATGGACCACAGGATGAGTAGCTGCAAACTTGGACTTGGTAGTTCAGTTGTGATTCCGGGAGGTCTAGCCGGAATCACTAGCTATCTAGTTAGTTCTTTTAGTAGATCATTTGGTACTAGATTTGTCTCCGACATACTTGTTGAGACATGGATATTTGTTGAGTTAGATTATTTACTTTTAGACTTGTGTTGTATTTTATTTTATTTGTTCGATATCTTATCATACTGTAGTTATGTGATTGAGTATTTTGTTTATATTATATTGTGTCATCCGTGCCTCATTATGTATATTGGATGCTCGTATAAGATTGCTTAGATAATATCATGACCTTGACAGCATTTTACCGCCGATGCTGCGACGTAGACTGGACGTACCCGCGTACTCGTGCCCCAATTCTGGGTACGGGTCATGACAGTGACCGTGCGTATCCTCAAGTATTCTAGATTCTCGCATCAGGTACTAGTACAGGTAGAAGTTCAAGTCAGGATCTATCAGGTACAAATTAGGATCTAGTTTACAGCTTATCGATCCCCGAGCCATCAGATTCAGTACAAAATGAGTGTTGTTTCTAGAGATGTCATGATATTATCTTGCTTAACTTTCCATGATGCATTCCCTAGTTCGAGAAATGCCTTAGAGACCTAACAGTCCCGAATACTTTTAATGTTTACATACTTGGATCAGAATAACTATCTTGATAGCTTTCCTGCCTCAACTGAGCGAATCATAGATAGTGAAGTGCATTAATTCGAGGCATGCATTAAGTGACAAGCATAGCGAATTGTAAAGCAGCTAAATATTCAACAATATGAATATAACTATAAGAAATATGCAGCATAGCCATACTTGTAAACATAAGTGATTACACTAGCACAGTCTAAGGGATAGTGCGAGGAACCAACACTAAACCAAGTTATATTTTTATGTTCTAACACAAGCAATACAAGATGATATTATTCCCTTAGCTAGGTGCATTATATTCTTATTAGCATGCAAGGGGTTATCGCCTAGCGATCTAGCATGTATATTCAAATTCTTAGGTGTGTAGGCCAAGCAAAGACATGCTCATCGTAGCCACCCACCTGAAAGAGGGGTTGCCACGGCCGAGCGAGACTCTGAGTGAACCACTAAAAACTCCAAGTCCAAGTCCAAGTGCCAATATGTCGTTTGAGTCATCTTGCAGAACTGAGCAAAGTGGGCTCTTACATTAGGTGCTTGTGGCACAAAATAAATGAGGAGGGCCAAGATCATGTAATACTCAAGACCGGTGATGAATGACACAAATCATCGATATACTCCCATAGAGAAAGAATATTTTCTGCTGATCTTTGCTATTCAAAGTATGCCATATTACTTGATTGTGCAGTCTATCCACGTTATCTCTCGAGTTAATTCGTTGAGGGTCTTAATGACAAGACTAAGTATGCTAAATTCTCATTTAGCAACTTGGGACATGTTGTTGTAACAATATGACATGACGTTCGTCCCACAAAATGTGGTAAAGGGTCAAGCTCTTGCAGATTTCCTCGTTGTACACCATATTTAGGAGTCTTTGAAGCTTTATGAAGATATACTAGTTAAAGTCCTCGAGTCAAATTTAATTTCTAAAGAATAAAATATGGTAGATGTTCTTTGATGGCGCATTATGTAAACCCCCTGATTTTTCAAGGATTTTTAAAAACAATTTTTACACAATTTTTTGTAATTTTCTGGAATTAAAACTAAGGTATTTTATGATTAAATAATTTTTAAATGATGTTAAATAATATTAAAATATTATGAAAATAATATTTTCTGGTGTAAAATGAAAAACTAGACATAGGGTAATTTTTCGAGAATTTATTGGACCCAGAAGCATTTTTAAAGCCCTAAAAACTAATTTATATTTAAACCAAATTAAACCCTGGAATTGAACCCGGTTTATTTAAAAATAAACCAAACCAACCCAAACCGAACCACTGTTAAACTGAACCGAACCAAACCCAGCTCTTAACGGGTCGGGTCGGATCCGAATTGAACCTGACCCGGACCCGTTAACCCGCCGAAACCCTAAATCCTAATCCTAAACGGAATTACTGTTCCGGCGCTATAAAACCCCTCGATTCCCCCCGCTCCGCCGGTCGGAATCCAAACCTCTCTCCTCTCTCCTCCGCCTGAACCCTAACTCCCCCACTCCGACCACCCCCGGCCATCCTAGCCCGCTGCTCTGCCTTCCTCCTCCAGAACTTCATCTCTCCCGACGAGCCTCCGCCGCTAGCCTCCGTCTCTCTCTCCCCGACCCCGCCATCGTCGTCCCCGCATGAACCCTAACCTATCCGCCACCCCTCTCCACCGTCTCCTCCCCTCTGCCTCTTCCCTCTCCGTCCTCTGCCCATCTCCTCCGTCTTCCTCTCCGCCTCGAGATCCTCCGCAGCCCTCGACGACCCGCTGCCTGAGCCGACGACGCTTCCCCGCCTGTGCAGCAGCCAACCCCGGCCAGCCTTGCCTGAGCCATCCTCGGTCGTCTTTGCCCTCCTCCGACGAGCACCGGTGACCTATTGCCAAACCCTAGCCCGGACACAGCAACCGGACACAGTGGACATAGTGTCACCCTGTGTCGTGTCGACCCACGGACACGAAGAAAACCCTGTTCTACGGAGCCCTGTTCAGGTAACCCGTTCTCTCTCCTTGTTGCTCCATTTTTCGTTCCGTCAGTTGTGACGCGTAGGCTGTGTAACCCTCTCGATGTCCGTGCAACCCGCTCGGTGCGTCGTGTCCTGTGGCGATCGCAAACTGCGATACAAAAACAGGAAAAACAATACCCTATTTTTCCCCGAAACTGAGTACGCCCCGCCAAACGGGACGACTTGGTCGTGCGAGGTCTTCACCAAAAGGTGTGCGCCATTGATACGGACGTGCAGGATTTCGTAGAAGTTGATTTTGATGTGCGTGCACACCGAAATCAACGCGTATCCGCCGACAATGTCCCGTATCCGCCTATTTTGGAACACGTAACTTTGTATACACATGTCGGATCAAAACAAAACTTGCGCCATCGGACTCGTAGTAATACGCTGGTCCTGTGACCCAAGTTTGGTTCGATTCTGAGAACGTTGACAAAATTGCGTATTGTGGGCCCCACGGCTCCACTTTTTGGGCAAAATTATGTTCGGCCCATCGGAATCCATATTTGGACATACCGTTGGGTTCGTATTGACATTTAGAGTTTGGTTGACCTATAATTTGCCCTATTTAGAGACCTTTATCCTTGGCACACTTTTCGGTGCAAAGTGGGCCACACGCGGACCCTACTTTGACCCGAAATTATGGTTTTGCCCCTGTGTCCAAATTGGACGAAAGGAAAATACTTTATAGCTATTTTGCTTATTCTGGGAATGTTGGTGATATCTATTTCAGCATCCGGAGATATTTGTTCTGAGGCCATAGCTTCTGGTCCTGTGTGTTGGACATCTGGACGTTACATTTTACAGCTTCTTGCCAGGTAAGTATACATTGCCATTGTACTGTTATTTATATTCCATATGTTGCATGCATCTTTATTTTCTGTCTTTAGTTCATATATTTTAACTGTTATATAAAATGCATGCGATGGTGTCGTCGCGATATATTTTTATTATGTATATGCATTGACCTTGTTTATGAGACTACCCCATTATCATGTAGCATTATTAGGTTCATTGGTTGGGACACAGTTGTTACACGAGTGTGAGTCTCATATAGATCATGGACTGCATGACAGGTCTGGCCTCCTGTACGTATGGGCCGTGCGTTAGGGATAACTGCTGTTAGAAACTTTGTATGCTAAAAGAATTAGCAGTTATTAGAGTTCTATGGACATAGCCTATTATAGTACGGTGGTCCCATCCTTGTCCTTGTTTGGTTACAGGATTGGGTTAGGGTACTAAGTATAGGCTATGAACCAAATTGTGTCATGGATATGACATACTTAGAGCATGGGGTGGGGAGAACAACAAGTACCGCATTTGAGCTCCTTTGCACTTTTTCTATTGTGCGCCCGGATTCTCCGCCGAAGATACGGGTGGTGATGACCACTATATATTATATATTATCAGGCGGGCCTCCGCCGTTCAAAAGACGACGTGCCTTTTTAGGCCCCTGGATCTCCAAAAGGGAATCATGCCAAATCCCAGTTTTCAGCCAGATAGCTCACTTGTGGGGAAAGTTGTTCTTAACTGCATTCACTTAGATGGTTAGGCAACCCCATTGGATATTTATTTCAGTACTTTATTGGCATGTGTATTGTGTATCTTGTTACGTCCCTCTGAGGACCTGGCCCCTTCCAGGTGTATTTGTTATTGAGTATTCGCAGGAGCGCAGATTCGGATGGCTACATATGTTCGAGGATGTCTTCTCTTCGAGCCCGTGATTGTTCGCTGGTAATCTTATATTGTGTTTGTTGTGTTGTCCTCATATTGTATTTGTCCTTATATTCGAGTTGGTAGTGGATTTATTTCCACCCAACTATCATCCTTAGATACTTCTTATTGAGATCTAGTTTCATAAATATTGGTTATTATTTATATTGATTTTCGTGGATGAGATTTAGATTGTACCCTGTGACTTGTGAAATATGTTTTTACCACTTGTGGATTGATATTTATATTACAGCGTACGTATGGGTTATGGTTTTCACATATTGGAGTTGCCATATCCATGCGACTGGCATGCTTACGTGTCCTAGTCCTACGTATTTGGGACTGGGGCGTGATATATTTTTAGTGGTGGCCCATGCAGGTTAAGAGCATATTGTCTCGGTTACGTTACTGTACCGAACAAGCCTGCACCTAGGACTAGAGTATAGGATCTCATCCACATTTGACTATGACTCATCTTTATTCTAATCTGTTCTATTTTGAACAATTGTATCCTGCTTGATTCATGTGCTTCCCTAATAGTTCTTTGAGTATAGCCTTCTGCTAGAATATCGGAACCCCTGTTATTAGGATGATAATTAGAGTAGCACACCTATTAAGATTACAACGAGAATATAGACACACCACTAAGTTTAGAATATCTAGTGAACCTAGAATTCCTTATCTATAGATTGTTTTACCATTATCCCTTGATGTATTATGAGGACCTGTGAGTAGTATAGATACTACTAGAGATGGTTAGAAGTTTTACCATAATGTTTGACCCTAGTATTGAGGAACCAATGGAGAACCAATATTGAACATTAGGATTGAACCTAACCTTCATAATTGGATAGTATTGGAGAACTATAAAACTTAGATCATTGTCTTATTATTAGTAGACAGCACCTTAGGAAGCCGAGAGGAATGTAATCAACATTTTCTTGATAATGCCTCGAACATAGCAACTGGCACCCCACTCCCCTTTAGGAAACCATGATAATATCTATAGACCTTCTATTTAATTTCATATGTTATTCCTTTGCGACCTTAACATTCGTTAATTACGCGACGAATAAATTATGTTCTTCTTTCTTCATATTTCAACTCGTGCCACCTGACACTTCTGAAAGTAGGCCAAGTAATTTTATTCTTTGTTAAGGACTCATAGTTTGCTAGGATTATAGTTGTAGTCTTGAATTTGAAAATTTTGTGCTTGGTAGTTAGAGTTTGATAAGTTTGAGTTATTTTTGCGGACTGTGACCCGATGATTATCCCTCTAGTTGTAGATCACGTAAATTGTATCCATAACTCAATGCAAGTTATATCTTCTTAAGGGCTAGTAACTTTTCCATTCTTGCTACTGACACTTGTTCTATAAGTACTATGACTAAGGCTTAAGACGACCATGACCTATGTAATATAGGAGGATACCCTAATAGGTACTAAGACCCTTTCTCGTAGACCTTAACAAAAGCTTCTACGGTATCCTTAAGACCATTGCAATAGTAGTTCAATTGTTATAAGTTAGGTAGTATACCTTACAACCTAGAATCACATAGCCTTTTGTCCCATTATTAAAGTGTAACTGAATGACATTAATTGTATACTAGCATAAGACGACAGTGTTTATTCAGATAATAGAATTTAGAGGTCCTTGCCCCCATTTGGTCGACTAGCGACATAGACAAGGAGGTTGTATGATAATTGTAGAGATTTGTAGAGTCTTTATTATTATTGCTTATTTTGTTTTTGTGAACTTGAATTGACTTGTACCTCCTTTCATCATCATCTAGTGTACTTATAATTGTTGTACCACCTTGACTTATGCCGCTATTATAGCCTAGTTTTGCAATCTTATTCTTTTATCAAGCTTGTTCACTATATATGTATTAGTGGATGCATACATTAATACATTTCAGAATTAGTGTAATAAGGTCTAGCTAACCTTAGTGCATTTGGTTCGCCCTTCGCATAACTACTTTACGTGGATTGAGATAAAATTGACTTAGCTTCTTAGACGAATGTACTTGCCCTCTAGACATGTCCGAGCATATCGTATCGGCTACATAACTGTACTGATATGAGCATGTGAATAGGATTTCAATCCATAACTGCCTTGACAATTCTATTTTGAATTCTCTAAACCGCCTTGATCCCCACACTTGTATTCTATCACCTCTACTTTGAACTCTTTATTATTGTTTTCTGTCTTCCCTTATTTCGGAAGGACGAAACTTCGTGCTTGGTATAAGTTGATACACAGATAGCACTAGATATACCCCACAGGCCAATCGCATTGTTTGGTGACTATCTTTTATAAATGACTAAGGGAATATCATAGATGATATGTTTGAGGATTCAATAGCATGATTAAATAATTTAGGGCATAGCTTTCTTAGTATATAGCCTTATGTGATAGATAGGTAAATTCTAAGTTGGGTAGTAGTGCATTGTCAACTCAAGAGGAATTTCTTTTAGATTGTGATCGAGTAAGATTAGATTGGGAGAGGTTCAAGCCATTTTAATTTTGAGAATTTTAGAAGAATGACTAAGATGATGAGGATTAATAAATTTTAAAATCTTGATATTGAGGACCTAATATTTATACCTTAAGTGCATGATTTAAAATTTTAAATATTAAAGGTAAAATCATCAATTTGAAATTGGAGGATAAATATAGAATTTCAGACTTGAACATTGGTGGACTGCATTTAAATTATTTTTCAATTTGATGATTTAAATTAAGAATTAAAATTTGATGGTTGGACTACCTACTTGAAATATTGAGGATGTGAATGGAATTTAAAAAGTTGAAGAATACAAAAAAATTTATAAGTAAAAATAGGAATAATATTGGACTCGAATTGCTTTCTAGAGGAGATTATGATAGTTGGAGATCATGAGGTAAAATTTATATGCGTTTTTAAATCTTGAAGATGTTATATGAATTTAATTTAAATTTGGATGTAGATAATTTGAGAAAGTGAGAAGAGATAACCATGGGTTGAATGTTGATTGGAACAATGATCATCTTAACCTTGAAGTGATTGCGGTAGATTTGATTAGGATTTTAATTATCGCAAGGAGATAGCGATTGACTTGCCTTATGTACATGAAGGATTAATAAAATATGCCTTATTTTAATTTTGAGGACGAGATTGTTTTAAGTTGGCTGGATTGTGAAACTCCCTCACCCAAGAATTAGACCTACTTGGCTTAGATAGTGAGGCTGAGGCTAGCTCGAATCCACTTAGAAATAGAACACGATATTTTTATTTAGTTTTACAATATGGTATCACTTAGCGCACCTTACCATTGCTTCGATAATTGGAGCACTTCACTAGTCACTGCCTTTCTACAAATTCTACACCCTTATCGTAGACGTGTCCATCATCCAATTCCCATCTTTGTGTAATTTTCCAATTATTGGGCGCTTTTATGCAAAAAAGCATTTATGTGTCCACACTATTGGACATGACACATGAAGAAACCTATTTTTTGCTCATGCGGACTTTTTCCATGATTTTTCGGGATGTGCAACGCGCAACATCGTCCACTCCTTTAAACCTGGCCTTGTATTTTAAACAATGCAAATCTTATACCATCCTTGACTTTTTACCGTGACTTAATTTTAATTTTGAGGACGAAATTTTTATAAGTTGGGTAGATTTTAAATCCCCTAATTTTTTAAGAATTTTTAAAAACAATTTTTACACAATTTTCTGTAATATTTTGGAATTAAAACTAAGGTATTTTGTGATTGAATGATTTTTAAATAATTTTAATTAATATTAAAATATTATGAAAATAATATTTTCTGGTATAAAATGAAAAACTAGACATAGGGTAATTTTCCGGGAATTTATTGGACCCCAGAAGCATTTTTAAAGCCCTAAAAACTAATTTATATTTAAACCAAATTAAACCTTAGAATTGAACCCGGTTTATTTGAAAATAAACCAAACCGACCCAAATTGAACCACTGTTAAACCGAACCGAACCAAACCCAGCTCTTAACGGGTCGGGTCGGATCCGAATTGAACCCGACCCGGACCCGTTAACCCGCCGAAATCCTAAATCCTAATCCTAAACGAAATTACTGTTCCGGCGCTATAAAACCCCTCGATCCCCCCCGCTCCGCCGGTCAAAATCCAAACCTCTCTTCTCTCTCCTTCGCCTGAACCCTAACTCCCCCGCTCCGACCACCCCCGGCCGTCCTAGCCCGCTGTTCCGCCTTCCTCCTCCAGAACTTTATCTCTCTCCGACGAGCCTCCGCCGCTCGCCTCCGTCTCTCTCTCCCCGACCCCGCCATCATCGTCCCGCCCGAACCCTAACCTATCCGTGTTTGTGGTATTTAAACGAAAGAATGAAAGTGTATTTCAATAATGAGGTTTGTGCGAAACCCGTGCCCTTTGGTTTACAAACAAACTTGTATAATGTAATCCTATACGAGGATGTGGGAGTACAATTTATTTAATTTGGGTATAAATTGCTATAGGTGTCTGATCTGCGGTCGAACACTTTAGCCCTTGGACCACGCAATGTTAAAGAAGTGCCGTGGAAGACAGGTAGCAGCTTCGAAGGTTGCAGGAGAGGGTGGATGCACGATGCCGAAGTCGTCGATCCCCGCTCTTTGCCTGAGCTCCGGGCTCTCTCTCTCTCTCTCTCTCTCTCCTCCTTGTTCGATCTTCTCCGACTGTCGACCTTGGATCTGGTATTGGTACTCTTGACCGAATTTTTCGACCTGGGATCTGATATCGATTTCTTGACCAATTTTTCGACCTTGTTCCCCATTGACAGGGGCCTCTATTTATAGAGTCTTTGGTGACAGTGACCACTCCGTTGGTGTAGCAACCGAGGAGTGGAAAGTACAGCACCCTTTTATACAACGGTTAAAGTAACCAATGTCTACGTATAGATGATCTATTGACTGAGCGGGTGACGTGGGTCCAACTAAGGGGACACAACACGTACGGTTGCTACTAAGATCACGGCGTAAAAGCCACGCGGGTAGGTATCTATTGTGTAGAAGAGGTTGGCGTAGAAGCCAAATGTCCATTACCATGGCATAGAAGCCAAGTAGGCATAGAAGTCGAACAGGCATAGAAGCCGAGTAGGCGTGGAAGCCGAGCAGGCATAGAAGCCGAACAGGCATAGAAGCCGAGTAGGCGTGGAAGCCAAACAGGCACAGAAGTCGAACAGGCATAGAAGCCGAACAGGCATAGAAGCCGAGTAGGCGTGGAAGCCGAGTAGTCGTAGAGACTGAGTGGGCGTGGAAACCGCATGAGCACAGATCCTGAATGGGCGTAGAGGCCACTGTATATCGTGCCAGAATGGGCGTAGAAGCCGCTTGAGCACAGATCCTGAATGGGCGTAGAAGCCGCTTGAGCACAGATCCTGAATGGACGTAGAAGCTGCTACATATCATGCCAGAATGGGCGTAGAAGCCGCTTGAGCACAGATCCTGAATGGGCGTAGAAGCCGCTGCATATCGTGCCGATGTGGACGTCTTAGCCGGAATTACGGCTTTTGAAGATATAACCAAATCTCTTGCAGGGATTTACCATCACCTTATGCATTAAATGCGGAGGCGTGTTTCGAAGGTCTACATGCCTTCTGTGCACCCGTCGCAGAGATGTGTCTTGAGAGAAACTGTCACCGCTCTGTGCAATTAGACGTGGAGACGTGCCTCGAATCCCGTACGAAGTGCAGCTTTTGACGTGGCAGGCGGTTTGTCTGCTGCGGAGCGTAAAACAGCTCATGTTTGCCTGTGTAAAACAGGGCGGCGTATTCCCTTGTACGCAAAAGAGCGGTTTATGCTGAGGGGACTCCGGTAAACGACGGTTTGGTGATGTTTTACCAAATCCTCTGTATTAAATGGTGAGATCCGTCATCATACTGTGGGACGCGTTCTGAGAGGTCTGCCATCGTTTCTAGCCGTCGTCTGGGTAGCCGTGCATCACCTTTTGTCAGGAGTCAGAGGTCAGATTTACTGCGTGACTTGACAGGTTCATTTCGGGGAAGATGAAGCGTTCCTCGTACGCTATCACGCTGCTTTGAGAGCGGTTGAGTTTTACGCCATGGAGGCGATGAAGAACTTTGTTTCACGCTGGAGCGGCCTGGACGTACTGTATTTATGCGGATGGTCCTTTGAGCTTTATTCTTTACGCTGTATTTTAGCAGAAAAAACTCTGTCGTACGCCTGATGGCTCTGAAGGCCTCTGCTTACGCTGCTCTGTATCAAGAGGCTGTGTAGCTCTTCCCAGCGTATTTTTCATGCTTCTACAAGACCCCCTTCAGAGCTTTTAAATTCCTTGGAATTTGAAACGCTTTGAACGAAGCATGAATGGCCCCTCGTAACTCGAAACGTTTCTGAGTGGGAAACGGTCGGTACAGACTTTATGGCAGATTTATGGGGGACCGCTGTGATCTCTTTTGCCTATAAAAAGGCTGGAGGAGTTAGCCTGTTCTCCCCACATCTTCATCACCACGCAGAGATGATCACCGGAGTTCGCCGGGTCGATTTGAGGAAGAAGGAGATGATGTTCTTCCAGCGTGTAAGGAGCCAAAAAAGACGGCTTCTTCGAGCAAGTGTCCACTGCAACGATGGATCATGGAAGGATATCTTAGCCTCCCTTGCTCGGGATAATCAGCAACTTTGTATGGCGTTGCCCCAGGAGAGAGGAAGGGTCGTATTTGACCATACAGCTTGCAAGCTGTATCTCTTCTCCTTAGATCCCCGCGGACGAGATTAGACAAACCGTAATTTATCGTCCCTGATCGAGCTGGGTGGAAGACCCCTCAGCTGGATCGGCCATGGCGAATGGAGGATCTTCTTGTTCATTACTGTGGAAGTAAATGAACCGCCATGGAAGAAGAGGAAGACCTGCACCGATGCGAGAACCCTGCAGAACGGACTCTGGCGGCGATCTTCAGACGACGAGGGGGTATCTCCTTTGTAGATAGAGTTTCCCTCAGATGTAATCATGGAAATTAAAAGAAAACCCTTGTAGATTGGATTTCCCTCATATGTAATCATGATTTTGATCTTTAATAAAAATGGTCTTTCTTCTTCATATGATCATCTTGCCATATATTGCTGTGAAGTCTGAATATGTGCAACTTCAATACGTCTGAATCTGTACGCCGACTCTTTAGAAAGAGTGCTAGGTCCTGTCCTTTACGCATAGCGAGTAGTCCATAGAACGCTGTAGAGCATTTTGAACATCTTAGAACTGTCCTGTTGCTGGGACTGAGGAACCGCGTAGAGCTCTGAACTTCTGATAAATAGAATTTTTGTTCAGTCTTCGCCTTCAAGAGTGACTTCTCGAAAATCCCTTGGAACAGGGTCGAGGAATGGCTGTCAAAAAAACTGAGTTGCCATCTTTTGATAGACGAGATATTCAGACTGGAATCTGGATGAACCTCCAATTGACCCGAGAAGAGTAATTTCTCAATGTTTGAACTCTTGTATGTTTCGGGTACTTGGGATATGTTGAGGCCAAGGAGGAGTATCTTCTGTGTGAACTCCTGTAATTGACCATCTTGGGGACCGTTCGAATATACGGAAAATCGTAGAGCGAGAAATCATCAGTCTGTAGCCTCCGGGCGTAAAATACCGTCGAGCGTGAAATCGTAGACTTGTAGTTCCTGTGCGTGAAGTCATGGGTTTTGTGGCCTCTCGAGCATAAAAGCTACTGAGCACAAAGGCATCCGGGCCAAAAACCTGACTTGTAGCTGTCGAACGTAAAGTTGTAGATTCGTAGCCGTCGAGCGTAGGAAGCTCCTTTAGCGTAGAACTGTATATTTGTAGCCTGTGAGCGTAGAACACCATCGAGCGTGAAATCGTAGACTTGTAGTTCCTGTACGTGAAGTCATGGGCTTTGTGGCCTCTTGAGCATAAAAGCTACTGAGCACAAAGGCATCCGGGCCAAAAACCTGACTTGTAGCTGTCGAACGTAAAGTTGTAGATTCGTAGCCGTCGAGCGTAGGAAGCTCCTTTAGCGTAGAACTGTATATCTGTAGCTCCTGAAAAGAAAATTTCTCCGAGCGTAAAGTCTTGCGGATCTGTTGTTTCTGAGCGTAAACTGAGCGCTATCGAGCGTGAGATCATCAATTTGGTATCTGCTGAGCGTAAAGTCGTAGATTTATGGCCTCTCGAGCGTAAAAGCTACTGAGCACAAAGGTATCCGGGCGTAAAACCATAGACTTATAGCTTGCGAGCGTAAAACCGTAGATCTATTGCTGTCGAGCGTAGAAAGCTCCTTCAGCGTAGGACCTGCTAAACCGTCTTTGCACGAAAAAACTTTTTGAATTTGCTGACTGTCCGTCTTTCAAGGTTAGTGGTCTGACGTGGCATCCAATCATAACCCATTTTTTTAATTTTGTGAGATTTGGTTAGGGTCTCGAGGAGTCCGTCTGAGGATTCGAAGAGTCGGCCCGAACTCTATATATATCCCAAGTTCTCTGAGAGAGAAACTTTTTATCCGTCTTCTGTGAAAGAGAGCTTTCGACTGTTCTAGTTTTTCTTCGTTCCCTCGAATCTTCAGAAAATGGCGTCGAAACAAACCTCCTTCGCTAAGGGAAAGGGTATAGGTTCCTCTTCTCCTTCTTCCGCCCCAGCGAGGGAGTCTTTGGTCGGTCAAGGCGAACTTCCTTCTGAGCAAAGTGTCCCGCCGACGAGCAGTACACCCGGTCTTCGAGGTAAAGCCTTCGGGGTGACAAAAATGACGAAAAATCCTTCGCACATGTTGAACGTGACCGCGCTAGGTCGTCTTCTGTGCTGATAGCCTCTTCTTGAGGAAGATGATGCACGAAGGCATTTTCATCTTTTACGCCCATATTTCTAATGTGTCAGCGTAAAGACTCCATATTTTCGTAGTTCTGAGCGTAGGAGCTCTGGCTACCGAAAATTGGGGTATATCGTAAAATTTGAATTTTACGCTTGTGGGGGGACCTCCGACGTAAAATTGCCAGATTTGCACAATCCTGCGTAGAGCACAGACTGTTGTTTCTTTCGGTCCGTATGTTCGTGCAAGACTTGTGATGACGTATTTTCCTTGCACTTTTGTAGTTGACTTGGGTGAGTCTCCACTGGCCGAGGTGATGGGCTCCGCTGCTGGGATGCTGCACTCGAACTACTTGGAGGATCTGTCCCACGTGTCCTTTCCTATCTCCGGACCCCAGTACCCTGAAGGAAGGAGGGTCTTAATATCGGCTCAGGGCGAGCGAATGCTGCTGAGCATGATCAACGGGGAGCCTCTGACTTATGTAGACGGGGAGCCGTACGTAAAGCCGGCTTTCCTTTTTGGGGACATGATCGACAAACAGTCCCAGACGAAGCCTAAGAGGGAGCCCTGGGTCTTCTCAGAATTTGGTTTTGTACCTGCCAACGATGCCGAGGGATTATCCCATCTCAGCCTTCTTCCACGTGATGCATCCTAGAAAGATGTCATGGACGCTGACTCCTGATCTTCACGGTAAGCCGGGGAAGATTTTTCATCTGAAAGGAGCTGACCAGGGGTCATTCGTCAGTCGCCCCTCCGGCGTTGTGACGTTGTTCAGAGGACTGTGCCCGGGCAGCGTTCCAAGTGAGGATAGCTTGGTGATCCAGCCGGTCCAATTGCCGACCTTCTGCAACGACTTCATGGGTCGAGGTGGGGTATATCCCAAGGAGAATCCTCGGTGCAATGGGTGGATCGCTCCAACGAACTCCTGATGGAGATGCCTAGTTGACTGGGCCTTGAAGCACTTCCAGAGAGAGTTGGAGGGCATTGGACTATATGCTGCTGTGAGTGCGACGAGCGTCGGGTTGCCTCCGAATCCCAATTTGTTCCTGGCGCTGATGGAGCGGTACATTTCGCTCACCGGGACCTTTGCCACTCCACTGGGGGAGTTGGGGTTGGCGCTCCACGAGATGGCAGTTGTCTCGAGACTGCCGATGGGGGATACTCCATATGAAGAGTATGTTCCCACCAACCGGGAGTTGGAGGATTTGGACCCTCGGGTGGCGGAAGTATATCAGGAGCTGATGTGTCAATACTTCGCGTGCACCGCCTTTTATAACGAGCCTTCTGATTTGGCTCACACCACCAAGTGGATGTCCTACCTCTTCTTCCACCGAGCCAGGGCCGCCAGGTCGGAGAAAGCCTCGGGTGGCAAGAATGAGCCCGTGAACTGTTTGGGCGTGCTTAGTGCCCAAGTTGTGGAGACTCTTATAGAGGAGGCTGAAGCTCTGGACCAGATTCTTGTCGAGGGGGTAGGAAAGTACCCGGAAGGCACCAAGGCCTGTAGTTACTTGAGGCGTTGTCGCAGGCCTTTGTCTAAGGAAGCCCAGCTGGCTGGTTTCCTCTCCATATGGTTGCGCCGAGTAGTGGTGCCAGGTACCGCGTCCGTGGACCGCATTCACCGAAACATCCTGTGACCGGCAGTGCGCCTGGTGTTTGGGGCAAGACTGGGCTTGCTTCCTGCCATGGTGTGCCGTATACAGGCTGGCTTGAGAGCCATAACTGACGGGTTGCTCGTTGATGAAGCTCGACGTGAGAGTTTTCCCAGGGTGGAGTTACCATACCTATACTTGATGGGATGGTTGGTTCTCCACAATCCCCGGGTGATGTCTCCTGGGTCCGGTAGCAGCTCGGGGGGTATATTCTTGCTGAATTACAAGGATTCCTCCTGGAATGTGAGCACAGTTTTAGACTGCCGGCTGGTGTTGAACCTCGGCCACGGTTGGAAGCTCCTCTGTACTGCTTCCCCCGTGCATCGCAATCAATCAGGGGTGCGGCTTGAGGGTTCAGGTGAAAAAAAGACCGACCTTTCCCCGGAAGCTTTTAACTGGTTGGTCTATATTAGACCCTCCCATCTGCTGTACAGGAGCGAAGATCACTGCTTCTTCGAGCCCTACTTGCCTAGTCGGTTTGCCAGGCAGTTTGGGTACGATCAGCTGCATGTGGGCAATGTCGTTACCAGCTTTAGGTCCAGGGGCAGACTCATTGATGGAGCTAGAGGGTGGCAATATTTCCTTATGGATTGTACGAGGGCAACCTTCATTGTGCCGGTTGTTACAACCTCCACGGAGCTTCGCATTCTCCATTCTTACGCCCAGTTTTACGTGGCGATCAACACCTTCCATCATGATTTCGACGTGCGTGGAAGCTTCCGGGTGCCTTCTCCCAAGCCTGGGGGAAGAGTTGACGTCCCTTCGGTTTCTTCGGACGAAGGTGAGGAGTCTGGTACTCCGGACGAGCCTCTGGTATCGGTGCCGAGGTGCGAAGTGCCTCTGCCTGCGGGGGCTTTGGTAGTCCCTTCTGGGAAGCGACGGGCTTCTGCTCTGAAGGAGGTTTCTCTTCGCAAGAGGAGGAGAGAGACGGTTGCTCGTCCTCTCCGCATTCCTGGCATTGCGGCTCCTGGGAGTGAGCCTGCCTCTCCCTACCTCGGGGATGACTCCTTGGCTGGAGGTTCCTTGCCTTCTAGAGAGGGGCTTCCTACAGTTCCGGTCGTCGATGCCGGAGAATCCTCGTTAGAGGTGGCTGTGGCAGCTACTGCTCCAGGTAGCAGAGCGAGATTGCCTGTGTGGCCGAGGCAGATGGGAGGATCTTTCCCGAGGCCAGCAGCGGGCATGACTCCTGCCGCGTTAGTGAGCGCGCCTGGCGAGATTTCGGCCGATGAACTTCGACCACGTCTTGGTGGAGGCCTGACAGAACTCTCGGCGATGTCGGTCGGCCCACCTCCTTCTCCAGGCATGACGATTCGCATTACGTCATTAAGGCGTGGTTTAGCTATATCAACTGCAGATGCGTCGTATATGCCGTTGGCTCCGGATAAAATGTCATTTTTATGTCTCCTTTGAAAAAGATTGTCATCATACTGATATTGACTTTCTCATCTTCTTCTCAGGGGATAGCGCCCACGGGGAGTATAGCGTTGAAGCGCATTCTGGTTCCACTCGGGCTTCTGACGAGGAGGCGTTCGTCTTTGATGAGGAAGTGGCTTCGGGGGCCAGTACGCCTGGAGTAGCTTCGTCGCCTCGAGAGGAGGATGAACACGTCGTCGTGACCTTGCCTCTTGTGAGTGTGGCGACGACTTCGACCGCCGTTACCGCACCTTCTTCGATTGTGCCATGTGTCGATGCGACGGTTGTGGCCACCTCGTCTGCAATCATCCCTGGAGAGGGACTTGTTGACATTGCAGGCGCTCCCGGCGTTCAGTCGGATCTAGTTGCGTTGACCGAGCAACATACCAGCCTTTTTTACACAGGTTTGAGAACGATGGTGTCAATGGTGTTAGCGAAGAGTCTGGATTTTGAGCGCCTGAGGAAGACTTCTCTTGCTTCGATCAGGGTCATCAGGAAGCTCGGCGATCCTGGGGTAGCTGACGCCCTGGAGGCGGTGGTTAATGGGTTAGAGCAACCTATTAACGAACATTTGAAGCTGACTCGGGGTCTCGATGCTGATGTTCAGGCTCGGTTCGACCTCATGACTGTGCGGCTTGCTACGAAGGTGGAAAGCCTAGACAACTCTATCCAGAAGCATAAACTGGAGGTGGATAGGAGAAAAGTTGTCGTGGAAGAGGCTCATGCCGTTGAGACGCGGTGTCGCTCTGAGCATGAAGGGAATGCAGCGAGGGTCTCCAAGCTGAAGGAAAAACTTGCTCGGGCAGAGGAGTGGGCTTCTTAGTTGCTGGCAGGTCTAGACGTAGCGTCCGGTCGACTGAGCACAGCACGACGGGAGCTGGACCGTGCAGAAGCTGCTCGCGCGGGCTGTCTTCGGGCAAAGGCTGATCTGACCCTCACGGACACTCCCGAGGCACGGCTGGAGCAGGCTCGTGCCAACGCCTTGGTTCTTAGGAATGAGAGGATAGCTGCGCTGGAGCGGCAGATTCACAATCTGACTTACCCGCTATCATGATGTATCCTTTTCCCTTTTTGCTTGCCCAGATGTAATTCTGCCTCCCTCTCGGGAATAAATAAAGGCGACTCTTTTCTGACTTTTGTGGACCCATCATTTCAGAATGTAAATGACCGGTTTTGGTGAGAGTGTTATCAGAGGTAGTATGGACATGATAGACTCCCGATAAACTTCTTAGCAGGACACATCTATTCAGAGGTCATACGGACATGATAGAGCGTAACCCTACTAATTATGTTTTGGAAGTAGTTTTGTCAGAATCGAGGGCCTTGCTATGTCCCACCCGAGCAGGGGGGATTAAGCATAGTAACTTTTCAGGAATTTGCCGTTGATAGGAGCCATTAACAGGTCTCCATTAGGCTGGGCTATCCTGTAGGCGCCGTTCGAGAACGTTGTCTCGATCACATAAGGGCCTTCCCTCTTGGGTTGGAATTTGCCTTTACTTCTGTGGGTAAGAATCATCGGTCTTCTTACGGCTAGAACTAGCTCGCCGACTTTGAACACTCTTTCCTTCACTTTATGATTAAAAGTTTTGAAAATGCGTGCTTGGTAAAGTGCGATACGCTGTTGAGCTTGTAGGCATTTTTCGTCTAATCCTTCAAGCTCTTGGAGCCTTAATAGGTCATTCTTTTCTCGAGTCAACTCACTAGTCACTGCTATCCTGAGCGACGGGATCTGTATTTCGATGGGAAGAACTGCCTCGCTCCCGTAGACCAGTAAAAAGGGGGTACAACCTGTAGGTGTCCGTACCGTTGTGCGGTATGCCCAGAGACATTCGCCCAGCTTCTCGTTCCAGTCTCTTTTGTTTGAAGAAACGAACTTCTTCAGGAGTTTGATAATGGTTTTGTTGAAAGCTTCCGCCAAACCATTAGCAGCTGGATAATATGCCGTAGAGGCAATATTATGTATTCGACTTTTATCGCAAAATCGATGAAACGCTTGGCTGATGAACTGAGGCCCATTGTCATGGATTATCCTTCGAGGAATCCTAAAGCGATAAATGACGTGGTGCTTGATGAAGCTGATCACGTCAGACGCTTTTACCTCAGCCAGAGGGATCGCCTCTGCCCATTTGGAGAAGTAATCCGTGATGGCCAGTATGAACCGGTGGCCTCTGGAGGAAGACGGGTGAATGGGACCGACGATATCCATACCCCATGCTTCGAAGGGCCAGGATACGACCGTAGGATGTAGATATTCAGACGGTTGGTGTATGAAGTCTGCATGAACCTGACAGGCTCTGCATTGTCTTGCATAGCTGATCGCGTCTGTGATCATAGTGGGCCAGTAGTAGCCCATTCTCCTGATACGATCCTGTAGCTTAGGACCGGGCTGATGCGCTCCGCATACGTCGTCGTGAGCTTCTCGGATAATCTGCTGTGCTTTGTCGTCTGAGAGACATCTTAATAGCAGTCCGTCGTAGGTTCGACGATATAGGCAGTGTGAAGATGCATCGAAATAGAAGCGTAATGATCGTCTCTTGACGGATATTGCTTCTTTGGGGTCCTCTGGCAAGATTCCGTATGCGACAAAATCTATGAAGGGACTTCTCCAGTCCCTCCCGGGGGGATCTGTGTTCACAGCGTGGCTGCGTTCTATGTGAAGGTTGTTCTTCACGCAGAATAAATCTCTGTTAAGAAGGATCACCGAATCTTGCCTTCTTATAGGGGTAGCTAAGTCCGCAGCTAGACTGGCCAGGGCATCAGCTTCCTGATTCTGAGATCGAGGTACATGCTCTAGGAAGAACCCTTTGAACGTCATGGCTATCTCGATTGTCGCTCGGTGATAGGGGATGAGGTCTGGATTCCGGACTTCGTATATCCTTCTGACTTGATTGACGATAAGCAGAGAATCACCGAAAGCTTCCAGGGATCCGACCCCCAGCTCTTCAGCGACTTGGAGCCCGATCAACAGGGCGTTATTTTCCGCCACATTGTTGGAGCATGGTTCATTAAGAGAGTATGCCCGGTAGATGACGAGTTTATCAGGAGTGACCAGGACGATTCCTACCCCTGAAACCACATTTCCCTGAGGGCCAGTCTTGGAGGCGCCGTCAAACAACAGTTGCCATGTGTCACTTTCTATTGTGAAATTACATTCTGCAACTTCGTCGGGAATGTCTTCGTATAACTTGGAGGCCTCCGGGATCGGATGAGCAGCTAGGAAGTCGGCCAGCGCTTGGCCTTTGATGGACTTCTGCGGGATGTACACCATGTCATATGGTGTTAACAGCATCGCCCAGGTTGCGAGTCGGAAATTAAGAATACTCGGCTTGCTCATCAGTACTCAAAGAGGGTTGATCCTGGAGATGATATGAATAGTCTGGCCGATAACGTAGTGCCACATCTTTTGGATAGCGAACATCAGAGCCAGACATTCTTTCTCCACTGGGTTGTACCGGTGTTCGGCTCCGACCATGATCAACGGGGAGCCTCTGACTTATGTAGACGTGGAAGCCGTAAGGGAGGTGGCATACCCTAACCCGAAATGAGTTTGTTGGTAGCGGGGGTCGCCGCGTGGCGGCGTTCTTCTGCCTCTTCCGTAGTTGAGGCCCGGCTTTCGCTTCAAGTCATAGCCCATGTTTTGCATGATCTTCAGCGCTTGAGGGCTGTATCGGTGAACCTGCATCTTCCCAGTATCATCATCGAAAGGATCTTCCTGGATGGCTGGCTGATTGCGCATGCGGCCGAATACTATTGGACGCTGACTGCTGCAGGTAGGCGGGATTATGAAAATAGAATCTTCATGCGGTCCATACGTTGTGATGACGTTGGATGATGACGCTGCTTCCCAGATATGCAGATGGTAGGAGTCCATAGCTTCCAAGAACTTTCGTGCTATGGGTTCTACCTCGTCACGGGGAGCGGGTTCCTGATTTGGAATCCGAGTATTAATGTACGGGAAAAGAGGATGTTTATTGCCATCTGGAACTCTGTTCCTGGTCGTGTTTACATCGGTCGGCTGCTTATCGCGCCGATGGTTGATGACCAAAGGTGGAGGCTTCTGGTTCAGAGTAACCGCTGGAGAATTACTTCTTTTCCCTGAGCTGGATCTGTTCAGGTAAATAGCCATGGGCTCTATGGCTTTTGGACGAGTGGTTCGTCCTTTCACTCTGATCGACAGCGGTAGTGCGGCAGAGGGTTCTCCTGGCTCCCGGTGGGATTCCTTCTCTGTCTTGCCCGCCACTTCTTCCGTGTGGTCCTGCGAGTACAACACGGCGTCGGAATAGTAGGACTCTACTCCTTTAAATGGGTTTAGGTCGGCCACCTCCGTTTGTACCATCCCTTGGGGGTCTACATATTTAAGATATTGATGTAGAGTTGAAGGAACGATGTTGTGATCGTGGATCCACGGTCTTCCTAGCAAGATATTGTAGGATACCTCTGAATCGATCACGTAACATATGGCCACCGATCTGAGGTTGCCAATCTGGATCCTCAGGCGAATCTTCCCTAACGGCTTACTTCTTCTGGCGTTGAATCCCACGATTGTAGTGGAGGTGTAAGCCAGTTCGCTGGTAGGAATCCTCAATGGTCTGAGCAGACTGTGCGGGATGATGCTGATCGATGATCCCGGATCTATGTGAATCCGATCAACCTCCATGGAACCTATGTACCCGATGTAATAGAGGGGCCTGTCATGCCTGTTATGTTTTAACAGCATGTCGTTTTGGGTGAAGGTGATATTTGGGACCACCTCCATCACAGTGTGGCACCGAGGGCACGCCACTGGTTCTTCGTCGGGAGACTTGAGCTGGGTCAAGCATGCCTCCGCCTGCATCAGTGCTTCACTCAAGGCTAGACGAGTGTCTTGGGAGAGCCTGAGTAGCTCGAAGATGGAGAGCCTGGCCGGTGTATTAGCCAGTTAGGCTAGGATGTCAAAGTTATACGGCTTCTCAAAACCTTTGTTCGGAATATTTTTCACAGGTTTATCGAAGCGCACTTCTCTTTGTTTTCCTTTGTCCGCCGGCGTCGGTTTTGAAGGGTTGGCTTCCGGTATGACGGGGCTTGGCCCTGCATGTTTGGCAGCTGAAACGTCTGCCGGTATATCCTCTTGACTTGCTCCGTAGTCATTGAGGTAGGCTCTCCCTGACTTGGTTGCAGCAAGTACCTCGTCTTCGTCTGATAGCAAAAAATTTGCGACCATATGGCATGGTTTGCACTTTGAGCTCCTCCTGGACGTAGCTCTAGTCCCTTCCTCGAGCTCTGACACAAAATCTGGATGAACCCACATAATCTCGCCCTGACGGGTGGTCAGGGGTACCAGGTTATGATTTTGATCCCTAGCCGGAGGGAGATTGACGATGTCCATTGTGGCTCGGGAAATGGGTGTGATACCGTCCATGACTTCTTGGGGAGGCAGATCGCCGAACCGCAGAGGGATCATGTTGGCTGTGACCGTTTTCTCGGTGTCGTGCAGGGTGATGGCCTTAGCATCGATCAACCCCTGGATCTTCCTCTTCAGTACGTAACACATCTTTGTTGGGTGGTGTACGTATCTGTGGAAGATGCAGTATTTGGGGTCGTCGGTACTGCCGACCTCTTGGGGCCGCCTTAGCTCCGGCAGGGTGATCTTGCCACTTTTGACGAGACACTCAAATATACTAGGGATATCGTCGTCATCGAAAGAGTAGACCTCGACGGGCCTGGAAGTCCCGAGCTTTGTCTGCGTGGTCGCCGCCGTCTTTTGTCTGGACGTATTGACTGTCAGAGCTTCTTTTCCCTTGGAGCTGCGAGGATGGTCGCCGCTGGGAGATGGCCTTTTGCCTCTGTCGGAGGCGGAGATCATGATGCCGTTGTCGCGCGCCTTGCGACTGTTATCTTCGACGGCCACTGCCGGACGATGAACGAGGGCCACTCATGGAACTGATATGGTCCTGTAAACACCAAGACTATAGGAAGGAGGTTCTTCCTGCAAATGTTTACTAACGCCGAGTCTGGAACTCCTGGAGGCATTTGTAAGGTGGCCTGACGAAAACGTTCGACGAAGGTGCGAACGTCTTCCTTTTCTCTTTGCTTGACTTCAATGAGGGAGGACATAGACATGTCCATTCCACCCTCATAGAATCGTGTGAAGAATAGTGCTTTGAAGTCTTCGAAGGAAGTAATGCAGTTGTCCGCCAAGCTACGGTACCACTGATAGGCTACTCCTGAGAGGCAGCCCTTGAACACCCGAGTGAGGAGGACGTCGTTCCCTTGTAGCAACACCGTCATCATACTAAAATAGTTCATGTATTGACTTGGTGATGTTTTTCCTTCGAACAGAGCCATAGTCTGAGGTTTGTACTTCGGAGGAAAAGGGACTTCTTCCCAGATAGCCGGGTAAGGCTGGTTGATTCCCAGTTTCTTGAGCTGATCTTTGTGCCTCAAGGCGTCAAACTGGGCTTTCAACTCCCGCACTGCCTGTATCGGATTCTCAGTTGGAAGCGGAGGGACTGCTGACTCTTGATCTAGAGCAGGTTCTTGGCTTGGGTCGGATGGTGGTAAGTCCACCCCCATACGTATCTGAGTTGGCGGGACCGACGCTTGAGCCATGGCAGTCGCGCGCTGAGTTAGCATCATCTGGTGCATGTTCTCCATTACGGATTGCATTTGCTTCAAAGATGTCTCTAGCACAGTGATGCGTTGTTCCGCGTTTCCTGAAGCCTCCTCGCGTTCGTCTTCAATGGCGTAAGCTCCCACTTCCCTGGGCGTCATCGAAGGATTAGTATAGGTCACCGCAGAAGTTGACTCTACACTCTCAGCATTTGTTCTGGGAGATTGGCGACCCCCAGCGTCGGAATCAGACGAGTACGGAGCTGGTTGCTGTGACCTTGCCCGGGTATTTTGGAACACCCCAGCTTCAGTGCTCCAGAGGAGGTCTTCGAATCTTCTTCGGCTCGGAGGCCCAGAGGGATATACGTCTCGAGCTCGACCTTCTTCTGGGTATGCGTGAAGCCATGTTCACGGACGCATACGCGTGCTCTTCTTCCGAAAAAGACTGAGAGTAGCTCAATCGGTCGAAGACCGACCGTTTTGCTTTAGAACAGCAGCAGTCAATCATAATCTTATGACTATTACAACATTGCTCTCTGGGGGCATAATAGACATGTTGGAAGATCCCCTCTCCTTACACTTCTGGACTAGGCATTCGCGTAGGTCAGGAGTAGCAACCGGAGCTTGCTTTACGTCGCGGGACTTCGCCTGGCGTAATTTGGAGATTCGCTCAGACTGGCGTAAAGCTGAAGAGGTCCTTAGTTGGCCATCGGCTTCTCGCGTGATCCAGAGGGTAGGCAGATTATTCTCTTGCTGGCGTAAAGGCCGAGAGGTTGAATATTCGCCTGCTTGCTTCCCCTCGTGGAGATCACCGCGCTCATCTGTTTTACCATAGAAGTCAGATGTTGTTTTGCGCGTGGAGCGTGATCTGTTCTTCCGATTTGGCGTTGAGGCACCATAGGAAGTTTTGCCTGTACCGCGCGTAGCGGGAGACTGATTCCTACGCGTAGAGTTCAGTGGATACTTCTGGGTTGGTGCAGAGGCCTTGCCCGAAGTTTTGTCTGTACCGCGCGTAGCGGGAGACTGGTTCCTACGCGTAAAGCACAGTGGATACTTCTGGGTTAGCGCAGAGACCTTGCCCGAAGTTTTGTCTGTACCGCGCGTAGCGGGAGACTGAATTTTACGTGCAGGGCACGGAGGGAGCGATGCTACCACCTTATTGGTTGGAGAGATCGGAGAGATCGGAGAGTCCACAGGAATGGTGAGGATGTCTTGGGCATCCACACTTTGCGCAGCTTCCTGTTGTCTTGGACGGAGAGAGAGTGAGAGCTACCCCCGGTTTGAAGCATGTCTTCGTAAGCAGACTGGTCGAAATGAACGACCAGCATCTTCTTCACGGTTCCTATAGATACCGCATCGCGTTGAGCAATTACTTCCTCGTCAGAAGAGAAAGACGTCCCCAGCAGAGTCGCCATCTTGTTTGTGGTATTTAAACGAAAGAATGAAGTATATTTCAATGACGGGGTTTGTGCGAAACCCGCGCCCTTTGGTTTACAAACAAACTTGTATAATATAATCCTATACGAGGATGTGGGAGTATAATTTATTTAATCTGGGTATAAATTGCTATAGGTGTCTGATCTGCGGTCGATCACTTTAGCCCTTGGACCACGCGATGTTGAAGAAGTGTCGTGGAAGACAGGTAGCAGCTTCGAAGGTTGCAGGAGAGGGTGGATGCACGATGCCGAAGTCGTCGATCCCCGCTCTTTGCCTGAGCTCCGGGCTCTCTCTCTCTCTCTCTCTCTCTCTCTCTCTCTCTCCTCCTTGTTCGATCTTCTCCGACTGTCGACCTTGGATCTGGTATTGGTACTCTTGACCGAGTTTTCTGACCTGGAATCTGATATCGATTTCTTGACCAATTTTTTGACCTTGTTCCCCATTGACAGGGGCCTCTATTTATAGAGTCTTTGGTGACAGTGACCACTCCGTTGGTGTAGCAACCGAGGAGTGGAAAGTACAGCACCCTTTTACACAACGGTTAAAGTAACCAATGCCTACGTGTAGATAATCTTTTGACTGAGTGGGTGACGTGGGTCCAACTAAGGGGACACAACACGTACGGTTGCTACTAAGATCACGGCGTAAAAGCCACGCGGGTAGGTATCCATTATGTAGAAGAGGTTGGCATAGAAGCCAAATGTCCGTCACTATGGCATAGAAGCCAAGTAGGCATAGAAGCCGAACAGGCATAGAAGCCGAGTAGGCGTGAAAGCCGAGCAGGCATAGAAGCCGAACAGGCATAGAAGCCGAGTAGGCGTGGAAGCCGAACAGGCACAGAAGCCGAACAGGCATAGAAGCCGAACAGGCATAGAAGCCGAGTAGGCGTGGAAGCCGAGTAGTCGTAGAGACTGAGTGGGCGTGGAAGCCGCATGAGCACAGATCCTGAATTGGCGTAGAGGCCGCTACATATCGTGCCAGAATGGGCGTAGAAGCCGCTTGAGCACAGATCCTGAATGGGCGTAGAAGCCGCTTGAGCACAGATCCTGAATGGGCGTAGAAGCCGCTGCATATCGTGCCAGAATGGGCGTAGAAGCCGCTTGAGCACAGATCCTGAATGGGCGTAGAAGCCGCTGCATATCGTGCTGATGTGGACGTCTTAGCCGGAATTACGGCTTTTGAAGATATAACCAAATCTCTTGCAGGGATTTGCCATCACCTTATGCATTAAATACGGAGGCGTGTTTCGAAGGTCTGCAGGCCTTCTGTGCACCCGTCGCAGAGACATGTCTTGAGAGAAACTGTCACCGCTCTGTGCAATTAGACGTGGAGACGTGCCTCGAATCCCGTACGAAGTGCAGCTTTTGACGTGGCAGGCGGTTTATCTGCTGTGGAGCATAAAACAGCTCATGTTTACCTGTGTAAAATAGGGCGGCGTATTCCCTTGTACGCAAAAGAGCGGTTTATGCTGAGGGGACTCCGGTAAACGACGGTTTGGTGATGTTTTACCAAATCCTCTGCATTAAATGGTGAGATCCGCCATCATACTGTGGGATGCGTCCCGAGAGGTCTGCCATCGTTTTCAGCCGTCGTCTGGGTAGCCGTGCATCACCTTTTGTCAGGAGTCAGAGGTCAGATTCACTGCGTGACTTGACAGGTTCATTTCGGGGAAGATAAAGCGTTCCTCGTACGCTATCACGCTGCTTTGAGAGCGGTTGAGTTTTACGCCATGGAGGCGATGAAGAACTCTGTTTCACGCTGGAGCGGCCTGGACGTACTGTATTTATGCGGATGGTCCTTTGATCTTTATTCTTTACGCTGTATTTTAGCGAAAAAAACTCTGTCGTACGCCTGATGGCTCTGAAGGCCTCTGCTTACGTTGCTCTGTATCAAGAGGCTGTGTAGCTCTTTCCAGCGTATTTTTCATGCTTCTACAATCCGCCACCCCTCTCCACCATCTCCTCCCCTCTGCCTCTTCCCTTGCCATCCTCCGCCCATCTCCTCCGTCTTCCTCTCCGCCTCGAGATCCTCCGCAGCCCTCGACGACCCGCTGCCTGAGCCGACGACGCTTCCCCGCCTGTGCAGCAGCCAACCCCTGCCAGCCTCGCCTGAGCCGTCCCCGGCCGTATCCGCCCTCCTTCGGTGAGCACCGGTGACCTATTGCCAAACCCTAGCCCGGACACAGCAACCGGACACAGTGGACACAGTGTCCCCCTGTGTCGTGTCGACCCACGGATACGAAGAAAACCCCGTTCCACGGAGCCCTGTTCAGGTAACCCGTCCTCTCTCCTCGTTGCTCCGTTTTTTGTTTCGTAAGTTGTGACACGTAGGCTGTGTAACCCTCTCGATGCCCGTGCAACCGGCTCGGTGCGTCGCGTCCTGTGGCGATCGCAAACTACGATCCAAAAACAGGAAAAACAATACCCCATTTTCCCCCGGAACTGAGTACGCTCCGCCAAACGGGACGACTTGGTCGCGCGAGGTCTTTACCAAAAGGTGTGCGCCATTGATACGGATGTGCGGGATTTCGCAGAAGTTGATTTGGATGTGCGTGCACACCGGAATCAACGCGTATCCGCCGACAACGCCCCGTATCTGTCTGTTCTGGAACACGTTGTAACTTTAAGTACACAAGTCAGATCAAAACGAAACTTGTGCCATCGGACTCGTAGCAATACGCTGGTCCTGTGAACCAAGTTTGGTTCGATTCTGAGAACGTTGACAAAATCACGTATCGTGGGCCCCACGGCTCCACTTTTTGGGCGAAATTGTGTTCGGTCCATCGGAATCAACATTTGGACATACCGTTGGGTTCGTATTGACATTTAGAGTTTGGTTGACCTATAATTTGCCCCATTTAGAGACCGTTACTCTTGGCACGCTTTTTGGTGCAAAATGGGCCACACGTGGACCCCACTTTGACCCGAAATTACGGTTTTGCCCCTTGGTCCAAATTGGACGAAAAGGAAGTGCTTTCTAGCTATTTTGCTTATTCTGGGAATGTTGGTGATATCTATTTCAGCATCCGGAGATATTTGTTCTGAGGCTATAGCTTCTGGTCCTCTGTATTGGACATCTGGACGTTATATTTTACAGCTTTTTGCCAGGCAAGTATACCTTGCCATTGTACTGTTATTTATATTCCATATGTTGCATGCATCTTTATTTTCTGTCTTTAGTTCATATATTTTAACTGTTATATAAAATGCATGCGACGGTGTCGTCGCGATATATTTTTATTATGTATATGCATTGACCTTGTTTATGAAACTACCCCATTATCATGTAGCATCATTAGGTTCATTGGTCGGGACACAGTTGTTACACGAGTGTGAGTCTCATATAGATCACGGACTGCATGACAGGTCTGGCCTCCTGTACGTATGGGCCGTGCGTTAGGGATAACTGATGTTAAAAACTTTGTATGCTAGAAGAATTAGCAGTTATTAGAGGTCTATGGACATAGCCTATTGTAGTACGGTGGTCCCATTCTTGTCCTTGTTTGGTTGCAGAATTGGGATAGGGTACTAAGTATAGGCTATGAACCAAATTGTGTCATGGATGTGACATACTTAGAGCATGGGGTGGGAAGAACAACAAGTACCGCATTTGAGCTCCTTTGCACTTTTTCTATTGTGCGCCCGGATTCTCTGCCGGAGATACGGGTGGTGATGACCACTATATATTATATATTATCAGGCGGGCCTCCGTCGTTCAAAAGACGACGTGCCCTTTTAGGCCCCTGGATCTCCAAAAGGGAATCATGCCAAATCTCAGTTTTCAGCCAGATAGCTCACTTGTGGGGAAAGTTGTTCTTAACTGCATTCACTTAGATGGTTAGGCGACCCCATTGGATATTTATTTCAGTACTTTATTGGCATGTATTTTGTGTATCTTGTTACGTCCCTCTGAGGACCTGGACCCTTCCAGGTGTATCTGTTATTGAGTATTCGCAGGAGCGCAGATTCGGATGGCTATATATGTTCGAGGATGTCTTCTCTTCGAGCCCGTGATTGTTAGCTGGTAATCTTATATTGTGTTTTTTTTGTTGTCCTCATATTGTATTTGTCCTTATATTTGCGTTGGTAGTGGATTTGTTTCCACCCAACTATCATCCTTAGATACTTCTTATTGAGATATAGTTTCATAAATACTGGTTATTTATTTATATTGATTTTCGTGGATGAGATTTAGATTGTACCCTGTGACTTGTGACGTCTGTTTTTACCACTTGTGGATTGATATTCATATTACAGCGTACGTATGGGTTATGGTTTCCACATATTGGAGTTGCCATATCCATGCGGCTGGCATGCTTACGTGTCCTAGTCCTACGTATTTGGGACTGGGATATGACACATTAAGAACTAGCCACAAGGGCAAAATCATTGCTGGTGGGACAATGCTGATATCCCAAAAAACTACGTCATCCATCGTCCATACTCTCTGATAGAACCATGCTCAAATAATGTAGCTGAATAAAACACTCTTCTCATCGACCTTTAACTAGCCAAGCAACTAGGGTAGACTATCTAGAAGGTTATAATAATTCTAACTAATCACCAACCAAGTTAGAAACGAGTAAAAAGTTCGACATGGGGATATGATCCCTTATCATCAGGATGCCATCGAGCTTTCCATCATATTGTAAGGTTTTTATATCGACTATTTGCCTTGCCTGTAAAATACAAAAGTTGATGCTTTAGCAGGGTGCACAACATCATTAATACTACCAATCGAGTTACAACACTCAGTAACGGTGGCCAACAAACAGTTATTCTGTATAAAGAATAGTATACACCACAAAGATATAATTTGAACTGCGCAACTGGCGATTCCCTATAATCAACTTTTTATTGTACAACGTCCTTCCCGATGACCCCAAGGAAGTAATGTCCACTCAAAGGTGATCCCTTTGATTCTACTAGACCCAGTATAAAGATGATTTATAGTTGAACCCTTAGTGGAATCTTGCTTCATTGTATGTCAAGCTCTAAAGTCAAAGAAGCACTCAAATAAGCCCACTATGGCATTTACAAAATATATCGGCCGGGTCCCAAGCTGCAGGTTAGGATGATACATCTTGGATACTATTGGGCAACCATGATTACAGACGTAACACAATTTGCAAAAAAATATTGAGCATACCAAATCCACACCGATTTCATCCATCAACTGTCAAAGTTCCTAAATCTTATTATTGCTTCATGGTCGTTCAAAGCCTGTGAATGGACGTCAGTGGTCATATAAGTTTTCCATCAACTCAGTGTCATGAACCGATTCTGGTGAATAAAAAAGTAACCACTGAATATGATTTAGTATAATTCTATATTGTACTTGTACAAGGCAAAATGAATATACTTAATAATATTTCTCAAAAAATAATGATATTTCAGCAGAAATAAGCAAACAAATTGATGTTATAATAAGATATATAAAAATATGTCCCTTTTATTGATATTTACAGCAGAATACAAAGACTTGGAGTAAAATAGAAAGGCTCTTAATAGCCAACTAAAACTTGTTAATTATGGCTTACAATAAATTTGTCGACTTGGTTTACAACTCACTAGTATAAAAGATCTATAATATTCCTTACATTATGTCCTTTATAACAGAAGACAACATCTTTACCAGAATAGGCTTCTGTTCGTCCAACCAATTCTTTGATATCACATAACTGTCCAAGATATTCTTCGCACCTGTAAATCTCTAACACCTGTAGAAGTCTACAAAGACGTGGGTCAGTACATTACCATGTACTAATAAGCGGTACTATCTCGACTCACCTAAAATCAACACTAAATAATCATACGATAGTAACAATATTAATAGTGATCTTGCTCTATTACCTTATGGTAAATTAACAATTCATATCTAACAGGAATATAAAACATATATGTAATATCATCATTTGGTGATTCTTATCCATAGTCATTTCGAATCCCCGTAAATGACTAATAACTTACTTTACCTGCATAAGACATTATTAGTATTTCTCTTTCTTGTATAATATATCATTAGCATGTAGCCTGTTTATATGAAGGTCACTAACTGCATGTCATCTTGGACCATGTGGTTAGACTACTCCCATCACCAGCGAGAAGCTAGCCCCCAGGAGGTTTCTGAATCACCTGTTCTATTACTTCAACACAATTGGAATTTTGGTATCCTTTACAACGCATGTTGCTAAACTCACTAAAAACCCTACATATTTTGATGCTAGTACTTTAGCACCATCCTTGTTCCTTCCTAGGTCGAATTGGGTTTGTGGCCCTGGAGTATCGTTTAAGGAACTAAATATTGTGGACAAGTTGTCCATGACCATGTATGCATATACAACTAACTATAAAGAAAATATATCATATATGACAATAGAATACTTAAATAAATATGCTATAGTTCTCATTTGTTTTACCACATCGTCTTGAGCCGTAGCTCGCAATACCATCTGCCCATTTCTTGGGACTTACCATAAATGGCAACACAACGGTACCAAATCTTGTTATAACAATATAATATAATTATCATTCTATAACAACACATATTAATAGAAATAGGTGATTACTTATCTTCCATTACACAATTTATCATTCTACAACAACACATGTTAATAGAAATATGATTACTTACTTTCATTATGTTTTGTTAATTCTTGTTAGGTTACATTTAGCAACACAACACAACACGCAATGATATATATATATATATATATATATATATATATATATATATATATATAATCATTTTTGTTAAGAATAAAGATAAAGGAGTGAAGGACCAACGCCACCCACCTTTATCTTAAGTGACTTTCCGTTACGATCACATAGCCTTCTAAATGATCCTTCAACCTAAATCCAAGTTCAACAAACTACGCGTTCCATGTAATGCTAACTTAATACTAAGACAAGTTAGTACCTATAAGTTGTTATAACTGCTCTTGTTAATCATGATATAGGAGTTTCATGCATATCAAAATTACTGTTACTTATCAAATATCATAATATTTATATACTTAGATTCCAACTAAGTCCATTTCCATGTGTTAGGGTCATATAACTGAAGCCAACCTCTAATGCATATGTTCTTCATGGGATTCATATGACTAGGGAAGAAAGAGGGTCACGAGAGTACCTTCGGATGATAAAAAAGTGGAAGACACGAACTTGGTGAGCACGGGGTGCCAAGTGCGGAGACTGTTTGCACGGAATGGTGATGTGCTAGCTCGAGCGCACTCACACTGAACCTACGTTGCCGGAAGGAAACTCGATAGGTACAACGACTGAAACTGCATAGCTACCCTACGATGCAGTAGGGACAACTACTGATATGCTAAAGGGGCAGTTTCCTGCTCCAAGAACTAGATATAGTGCGTGCTACTTGTAGCTACTACCATTAGCATGTTCTTTTGGCTTTGCTGGTGCAGCATCTGCCACTTGAGCTGCTCACATGTGGACCTCTCCGGAGGTCGACACACACTAAAAAAATGTTAGAGAATAACAGTCGTCATGACTGTTCTGCCAAGGGGATCCCGAGCTATGGGGAAAGGAAATCAGAAGGGAAGAAGAGTAAAAGGGGAATGGGTAGAGAAGTATGTTAGTCCCGAGACCTTAAACAAAGATGGATGAATAGGAACATAGGTTATCGCCTCTTTAATAAAGTTGAGATCAAGGATGTCATGCCCCAGCACCGAAATACGGAGACGGACATGGCCAGCTACCCCGTACAAGGTACTATATGTCGTACGACAATCACGGCTGTATAAGACAAGGGGGTGCATGCTACAATCAAGTCTCCTATGGTCAAGAACTTCTATGTCTCAATCATTCAAACAAGAAACAGTAAGCATAGAGCATATATGATACGCAATAAGGTATTCCAAATACTTTCTTAAAATATTCTGGAGTCCAGCTGTGCAAAAATAAGAAGCTAGAAAAGTAGCAAAAGTACACGACAGTGATTCAGCTGCAGTCTGATTTAATACAATCATGTGAGAAAATTAATGTCTAGATGAGCCGGCTAACAAGTGCCGGTGGTTAAACGCCCAAAAGAAGTAAATTTGCAAGACGAGCAGGGAAGAAGAAAAATCCACTCGCTATCCCCTACGACCATATTCCTGGTGTGCACCATGAGTTGGGAGAAAGAATGCTGGATCCTCAGGTGCTGGCTCGAGACCCGGCCATGCAAAACCAGTGGGGTTAGACCCCAAATAGCAAGTACCACAAAGGAAGCACGAAATAACAAAACAAAAACTCAAGGAAAACAATATTATATTATATAGGTTCATTGTCGTAACTTAGGTCCATGGCATAACATAGCGCTAAGGCTCAACCCTACAACCAAACAAGGACAATGGTTGAACCCTCACACTATGAAAGTCTATTTTCCTAGGCTACTAGCTGAAATAATACAATCACAAATAATTTATTTCTTATATCGGTCAATTATTTGTACGACTTGTTATTTTGTGGAGTCTGAGGTTATCTCAAAATAATGCATAATAAGTATCCTCAGATCACGCCAGTACCGAACATGAGCTAACCGAACCAATATAATAAAATAAGTACTTGCAGGATACACCAGTCCCCCGTAGGGTTACTGCGCTAAAAATACAGTATTAGCGGTTCCAGTATTACTATATTGAAACAGTGGCTCGGCATAATAATAAGTCAGATACTCCATTCCACTAAGACAAATGATATACAGTATCTGTGGTGGCCATCCCATAACGCACTTCGAATGAATCTCTGTGGGAAGGTTCGTTGGCATGACCTCGGGATACCGTTCCTTCCAATGTTGCTACCACTTTTCATTACCTAATTAGCCCTAGGTTGTATTTGAAATCTCAAGGCGTGGTCACATGAGGATTTCTCTTAGGATGTCGTACAAGGTACGGGCACGCTAGATACGAATCCATGGAAGTCAAATCTGGATTCACTCGAACGTGTATGCAACATTCATACAATAAAAAAATTCTAGCCACGCTTTGGTAGTTCGACTCTCTTATTATGTCCATGTTGGAAAAATAATGTTCATATTTATAGTGATGTTTGGAGATGGAGAAGAGAAGGAAAAAAGTAGGAAAAGAGAGAATATGAGAAAGGAGATTGCAAGGGCCTTTTAAACTCTAGGTTGCATTTCATGTCTATTTATATTGATATATAATACACCCATAATTACTATTATACCCTCATATAATAAATAACAAAATAAAATAACTCTAACACCCTCCCTCAAGCAGGAGCATATAGATCAGACATGCCCAGCTTGCTACATAAATCAGAAAATGTACCACAAGCAAGTGGTTTGGTGAGGATATCACCTAATTGATCCTCTGAACGAACATGAGGATTGGCAATCTGTTTCTTCGACAACAAATCTTGAATAAAATGATAATCCACTTCGATATGCTTCGTGCGTTCATGAAATACCAGATTACTTACGATAAATATTGCCAACTGATTATCACAATATATCTCCATCAGAAGAGGAATTATAATCCCCATTTCATGAAGAAGAGACTGCACCCACATCATCACAGAATCTGTATGAGCCATTGCACGGTACTCGGTCTCTGTACTAGAACGAGCCACAATATTCTGCTTCTTACTATGCCACATGACAAGATTGTCACCCACAAACGTACAATAGCCAGAAGTAGACCTTCTAGCACTGCGACTGCCTGCCCAATCAGCATCACTGAACCCAGTCACCATAAGCAACTGGGAATGTTTATACAATAAACCCTTTCCAAGTGCACCCTTCAAGTATCAAAGAATGCGAGAGATAGCCTCCCAATGTGGTTACCGAGGGGCATGCATAAACTGACTAACTACTCCAACTGCATATGTGATGTCTGGTCGAGTAACATTAAGATATATGAGTTTGCCAACTAAACGTCTATAATATCCAATATTCTCAAATAACTCTCCCCTGTCAGCATCAAGCTTGTCATGATAATCCATAGGAGTCTCAACTGGCTGATACTCCAATATTTCAGTCTCAGAGAGAAAGTCTAGAACATACTTACATTGTGACAGTGACACACCCTTCTTAGTCGAGCAACCTCGATTCCAAGAAAATATCGAAGAAGACCCAAATCCTTAGTATGAAACTAACGATTAAGGTAGGCCTTCAAGTCCACAATTCCAGTATAATCACTCCCAGATATTATGATATCATCAACATAAACAATCAATATGATAATACCTGCTGAGAAAGAATGGCAAAATACTGAATAATCTGATGTGGTGCTCCGAAAGCCATACTGAATGAGAACTGAACTGAACATGTCAAACCAAGCACGAGGTGACTGTTTCAGTCCATATAATGCTTTTTTCAATCGACATACAAGTTTTTTATTTTTTTATTTTTTGCTACAACATATCCCGGTGGTTGATCCATATAAACCTCCTTTTGTAAGTCACCATGCTAGAAAGCATTCATTGTCCAGCTGATATATAGGCCATTGGTGATTAACCGCCACAAAAATAAGAATTTGAACTGAATTTAGCCGAGCCACTGGAGAGAAAGTCTCCATATAATCTACACCATATGTCTGAGTATATCCTTTGGCAACCAACCGTGCCTTGAGGCGCTCAACAGAACAATCGGGGTGATACTTAACAGTTTACACCCATCTACAACCCACCGTCTGCTTTTCAATAGGAAGTGATTTAAGCTTCCAAGTCTGATTTTGATGTAAAGCATACATCTTCTCATCCATTGCACTTTTCCAACCAAAAGATGACAAAGCCTGATTGTAAGTTTTGGGAATGGAAATAAAAGACAATGAAACAACAAATATATGAAAAGATGATGAAGCACGATGTAATAAAACATAGTTAAAAATGTGATGCTTATTCTTTATAGTACAAATGCATTTTTTTCCTGAGAGCAATAGGAAGATCATCTTGATCTGTGGTGATGGGAGCAAAAATCTCAGGCACGAAAGATGATTGGTTGAGGGCTTAATTCTGCAGAACCATTGGCCTGTCCTTGGATCTCTGATAAACTTGTAAATGGGGAATGGAGACAGAAATTGATTCAAGATTGACCGAAAATGGTATGGAAGATATCAAATCTGTTGTAAAAGGAATACAATAGTCTCCTAAAGGAAAGAAAGTGGTAGACTCAAAGAATGTAACATCTGTACTGACATAATATTTGCGTGACTGTGGACTGTAACAACGATAACCTTTTTTTTCCAGTACGGGGATAACCAAGAATAACACACTTCAGAGATCTAGGAGCCAACTTATCTCTCTTAGGTTTCAAGTTATGAATAAAATTGACACACCCAAACACTCGAGGAGATAAGAAAAAAGGTGCAACATCTGTATGTATTATGATAAATGGAACTTTGTTATTTAATACAGATGATGGCATGCGATTAATTAGATAACATGTAGTAAGAACGACATCTACCTAATACTGTTTAGGGACATGCATATTGAACATAAGAGTTTGAGCCACATCTAAAATGTGTCAAAGTTTGCGTTCGGCTATACCATTTTGTTGAAAGGTGTGGATACAACTGGTTTGGAAACTGTTCACAGAAGCTGTTCACAGAAGATTGAGTATACTCCAAAGCATTATCAGAACGCAGAATTTTGATACGTTTATCAAACTGAACATAGACTTTATTATAAAAAGCATATAACACATTTGGAAACTCAGATCTTTTTTTTATAACACTAAGTTATTCTGGAATAATCATCAATAAAAATAACAAAATACTAAAATTCTTTCAGTCTTTTGACTTTAGACAGACCCCAAATATCAGAATAAACAAGATCAAAAGACTCTAATTGACGACTCTCACTACGACGAGAGAAGGAACTATGATGATGCTTGCCTAACTGAAAAGCCTCACATTCAAGACTAGAAACATAATTCAAACTAGGAACAACTTGACGTAACTTAGCCAAAGACGAATGTCCCAAATGATAATGCCACTGCAACTGAGAAATAGAAACATAAGTGAAGGCATTTTCAGGTAGATCCAAGTAGTACAGTCCATCTTTTTTATGCCCCGAACCAATCATCTTCTTCGTCCTGAGGTCCTAAAAAATACACGAATTGGGAGAAAATATCACAGAATATTGAAGAGATTTGGTTAACTAGCTCACATATAACAAATTAAATAGAAAATTATGCACATATAATGAATCAAATAATAATAGTGATTGAGTAGGGTGAATAATATATTTCCCAAGCACAGGACGAGTAGACCCATCAACCAAGATAATATTATATTTTATGGAACTACGATTATGAAAGAGAGATGTTATACTAGACATGTGAGAGCTTGCTCTTGAGTCGATGACCCAAGAGGTGGATGGTGACTGGGTTGCCACAAAAGAAGAATTACCTATATATGCCATGGTTGCAGTAGGTTGGGAGGTGGTACTAGCAAGCGTGTTTAACTTTTGGAGGATCTGTTCAAATAGAGATGAGGTATCGGACGTTGAAGTTTGATTGTAACCCAAAGTATCATCTTTGGGAGCAGAAGTGGTGACCTGGGACTGCATATTTTTATCATGCACTTGATGTGCATATTCTGGTTTGCCCCACTTGTCCCAACAATAGTCTTCCACCAGACCGAGCATTCCATAATAGTTATACTTTCGTGGTTGACCACGACAACCACTACCACCACCGTGGCCACCATCATAACCATTGTCTCTACCACCACAACCTCCTCCTCGACCAAAACTATGACCACCATCTCTACCACCACATCCACTACCACATCCACCACCACGACCAACAACACTAGAAACTAGGACAGAAGAGTCAGTACTCGACACCACAGAACTCTGTCCCAGAAAGGAACGATTGAGATGGAAGAAAGTATTTGCCACCATAGGTAACTGCTCTCCAGCAAGGATTTGAGCTTTATAAGGTTCGAACACAGGATCCAAGCCGGCTAGGATAAGTGAAACATAAAACTCTTTCTTCTGTCTCTGAGCTTCCTTCAAATAAGTAGTAATAGGATGATATTGAAGCAGTTCCTCCCACAAAGTCTTCTTGGAAGCCAGATATTCATTCACAGGCTTTCCATTTTGCTTTCTATTAAACAATAACTCGTACAACTCATAAATACGGACAACGTTTTGCTTCTGCGATTATGATTTTTCCAGAGATGCCCAAATCTATTTGCTTGATTCACACCACTGAATATTAGCAGCAATATGTGATTCCATACTATGCCACATCCATGACATAACGTATGCATCTGCACTCATCCAATCTTCATACTCAGTGGGAGTTTCAAACGAGGGTTCTTTCGTCAAAAACTTCAACTTCTTCGTCCTTAACACCACTTTGATAGATTTGGACTAGGCAAGGTAGTTCGCACCATTGAGTTTTACTGCTGTAATCGACTTTGTCACGCCCCGATCTCCCGCAGGCAATCGGCCGTTCCCGCTAGGCGGGAATCACCCTCGCCAGCGCTCCCGCGGAACGATCGCTTAACTCATCCGGGCGTGATGCCGCACGAGCGTGATCCACGCTCGTGCAAGGCCATGGTTCATTGGCTGGCTGCAAGAGTTCTAAGCCACAGAGTCGCACAGGTTGTCCGAGTGCAGCGAAGTCATGAACGCATAGGCGATTGGTAACAGGTTCACTGAGTCGATAATATAGCGAAAGCATTGAAACTAAGTAAAGTAATCTCTTTATTGATATGAACAAGTGTTACAGGCGACGTATAGCCGAGATTACAAGTCGCTCAAGCCTCTCTCTGAAACAGTAAGACAGGCGATGTTCAGGTGATGTTCACAACTTATGTCTTGTATATGTGCTTCAGTTCCGGACGCACCATTGCAAGGCTTCAGAGAGAACTCCTGGCCTTAGCACACACGAAGGAGGCATCCGCACCGAACGAGGTTCTCCCGCACCCTGCATACAAACTGGTGGATTATCAGTACATTGAATGCACTGGTGGGGAAGCTACTCGCCCGCTCGACAAATCCAAACACGTAATACAGGTTCCGTGCACAACTATTAAGTTGTCTCTTTAGTTGCCTTAGGATCAGTTTCATGCAAACATTGAATAGCTTATCGTGTCGGCCAGTGCTCCATGCGATGTTTGAGGAAACACGACGAGACTTACCAACTTACCATTTATCCTTCCCTGTCCAAGGCAAACATTGTTAATTTAAGCAGGACATGTATAAACATTCAGGAGGCATAGCATATACAAACAAGAGTATTTATTTCAAGATCGTTCAGGTGTTTAGTTGCTCTTGATGCGATACAGTGCCTCGCACGCGGATAGCTGCTAAGCGAGGATTACTTGTTATCTTTTATTTCTTTACCAGCAAGCATGCAACAAGTTTAATACAAGGCGATCACTGGCGTATGCCATATGGATGGTATAGTCTAGACGAGATGGTTTGCAACAAAGAACAAGAGGCACTGCAAGCCATTCTGACGAACAAGAGACTATTTAGTCTAGACGAGAATGCTTTGCAACAAAGTACAAGAGGCACTGTAAGCCATTCCGCCGAACAAGAGACTAAGAACAATTGGTCTCGCCCGGATCGGGTCGATGCCAGTGCCCCAGCATCGCCCGCGAGACCGTTTCCCTGTGCACTGGTTGTCCATGATCGAACGGGGCCTTGGTTGGGGCAACAAGAGTACAAGACAAGAGTACAAGACAAGAGGCAAGCTGTTGAGGCAACAATAGTACAAGACAAGATGCATTGCCTGTTTCGTTGTTCAGTGACTGTCTTTTGCCTTGATATAATTCTCCTGGGGCGGAGATTGCCTTGGTGACCTAGCGGTCCTGAATACTTGCAGGTTCGTTCAGGCACGGAACGACTACGTAGTAGTCTTTCGGGGTTTGGATGAAAATACGGTAACAATCAAGCAGACAAGCATGCGTTCTAAGGAACATAATCAGCACGTTTGCTCGGGCCCGAAGGTAGTCCGAGAGATGAAACCGTTAAGGGACTTAGCATGCGAGGGTCTGAACATATAAGCAGTATTTCATTTTCATGTTCTAGCAAGCAATACAAGTTGGGATTATTTCCTTAGCTAGGTGCGTTGGATTTATTAGCATGCAGGACGTGATTCACCTAGCGACTAGCATGTATATTCCAGATTTTATCTGTGCTGGCTAAGCAAAGACAAGTTCACCGTAGCCACCTACCTTAGCGATTATTCGCCTCGGTAGAGCGATACGCCTGAGCGAGCCTCTGAAAGCCTAAGCCGGATTCCTGTAGAGACAAGTCTGGATATCCTTTGCTTCTTGATCGAGGCAAAGCGGGTCGGGACAGTTGCATATTTGCCGTTTGAGACGGCAGTCCGCTTGAGCGGAACGGGGTGTTACATCCTACCCAACTCAGAAAAAGTCTCGTCCTCGAGACTTACTGAGGACAAGCAGTAATCTAGGGTTAAGGCAATCCTAGACAAGTCATTGTACTTGTTCATTGGATCTTCACTTGCACAAGCGTCGAAATCAGCATATCGCTTAGACTGGATCGTGCGCACTTTCGAAGGTACCCTCTAGCGTGAACACGTCAACCAGCTCAGTGATAGCGAAGTCTTAGCACTCGAGTTTCACCTTTTCTTAAGTCTTGGATGGTGCACTAGTTCAAGGCGTCCCTCGAATAGATGCATTCAACCAAACTTAGAGTTAGTGAAAATCGGGCAAGCTACTAGCGATACTCTCAAGGGTTCGCACAGGTTGGCTCAAAGGCCACTCGCAGCACAACAACAGACAAGCAAGCATATCATTCAAAACACATTTTGAAAGTATTTAGACTTATTGTTGGAACATCCCATCGAGGCATTGAGAGAGAGCGTACACATAACCTACGAACGAGCTTTCGAAACAGAGATATCGAATCGAAGTCCAAAGGCGTAGAAGCCAGGCTCTGATACCAATATGTCATGCCCCGATCTCCCGCAGGCAATCGGCCGTTCCCGCTAGGCGGGAATCACCCTCGCCAGCGCTCCCACGGAACGATCGATTAACCCATCCGGGCGTGATGTCGCACGAGCGTGATCCACGCCCGTGCAAGGCCATGGTTCATTGGCTCGCGGCAAGAGTTCTAAGCCACAGAGTCGCACAGGTTGTCCGAGTGCAGCGAAGTCATGAACGCATAGGCGATCGGTAACAGGTTCACTGAGTCGACAATATAGCAGAAGCATTGAAACTAAGTAAAGTAATCTCTTTATTGATATGAACAAGTGTTACAGGCGACGTATAGCCGAGATTACAAGTCGCTCAAGCCTCTCTCTGAAACAGTAAGACAGGCAATGTTCAGGTGATGTTCACAACTTATGTCTTGTATATGTGCTTCAGTTCCGGACGCACCGTTGCAAGGCTTCAGAGAGAACTCCTGGCCTTAGCACGCACGAAGGAGGCATCCGCACCGAACGAGGTTCTTTCGCACCCTGCATACAAACTGGTGGATTATCAGTACATTGAATGCACTGGTGGGGAAGCTACTCGCCCGCTCGACAAATCCAAACACGTAATACAGGTTCTGTGCATAACTATTAAGTTGTCTCTCTAGTTGCCTTAGGATCAGTTTCATGCAAACATTGAATAACTTATCGTGTCGGCCAGTGCGCCGTGCGATGTTTGAGGAAACACGGCGAGACTTACCAACTTACCATTTATCCTTCCCTGTCCAAGGCAAACATTGTTAATTTAAGCAGGGCATGTATAAACATTCAGGAGGCATAGCATATGCAAACAAGAGTATTTATTTCAAGATCGTTCAGGTGTTTAGTTTCTCTTGATGCGATACAGTGCCTCGCACGCGGATAGCCGCTAAGCGAGGATTACTTGTTATCTTTTATTTCTTTACCAGCAAGCATGCAACAAGTTCAATACAAGGCGATCACTGGCGTATGCCATATGGACGGTATAGTCTAGACGAGATGGTTTGCAACAAAGAACAAGAGGCGCTGCAAGCCATTCCGACGAACAAGAGACTATTTAGTCTAGACGAGAATGCTTTGCAACAAAGTACAAGAGGCGCTGCAAGCCATTCCGCCGAACAAGAGACTAAGAACAATTGGTCTCGCCCGGACCGGGTCGATGCCAGTGCCCCAGCATCGCCCGCGAGACCGTTTCCCTGTGCACTGGTTGTCCATGATCGAACGGGGCCTTGGTTGGGGCAACAAGAGTACAAGACAAGAGGCAAGCTGTTGAGGCAACAATAGTACAAGACAAGATGCATTGCCTGTTTCGTTGTTCAGTGACTGTCTTTTGCCTTGATGCAATTCTCCTGGGGCGGAGATTGCCTTGGTGACCTAGCGGTCCCGAATACTTGCAGGTTCGTTCAGGCACGGAACGACTACGTAGTAGTCTCCCGAGGTTTGGATGAAAACACGGTAACAATCAAGCAGACAAGCATGCATTCTAAGGAACATAATCAGCACGTTTGCTCGGGCCCGAAGGTAGTCCGAGAGATAAAATCGTTAAGGGACTTAGCATGCGAGGGTCTGAACATATAAGCAGTATTTCATTTCCATGTTCTAGCAAGCAATACAAGTTGGGATTATTCCCTTAGCTAGGTGCGTTGGATTTATTAGCATGCAGGGGGTGATTCACCTAGCTACTAGCATGTATATTCCAGATTTTATGTGTGCTGGCTAAGCAAAGACAAGTTCACCGTAGCCACCCACCTTAGCGATGATTCGCCTCGGTAGAGCGATACGCCTGAGCGAGCCTCTGAAAGCCTAAGCCGAATTCCTGTAGGGACAAGTCTGGATATCCTTTGCTTCTTGATCGAGGCAAAGAGGGTCGGGACAGTTGCACATTTGCCGTTTGAGATGGCAGTCCGCTTGAGCGGAACGGGGTGTTACAGACTTTCCCAATTCATCATTATAAATAACAGTAAAAGGAGAACCACCTCCGCTACCACCACCACCACCACCACTACTATAAACATCGCTAGAAGATTCGGTCTCCACCATACTTGCAGATACAACAGAAAGACAAGGTCTTTGAAATCCTAGATCTCACAACAAACCTCAACCGATGACGAATAACCAACGGAGATCTGTAGAAACCCTAGATCTCATAAACGAACTATGAATGACGATGAACAACGAACGACGAACAACGAACAACGAACGACGAACAATGAATCATAAAAAATAGATGAAGTAAAGTTTGAAGATAGAGATGGAGAAAGAAAAAAAGTAGGATGGGATGTACAGTACTTTTAAATACTTGCTCTGATACCAAATAAAGTTTGGAGATAGAGAAGAGAATAAAAAAAGTAGGAGAAGAGAGAATATGAGAAAGGAGATTGCAAGGGCCTTTTAAACCCTATGTTGCATCTCATGTCTATTTATATTGATATGCAATACACCCACAATTACTATTATACTCTCATATGATAAATAACAAAATAAAATACCTCTAACATTTATAATATCATCCGTTCAGAAATTTAGAGGCATTCTCGATGCACAATCCAAATATAATTACTTAACACGTGACACGATGTATCATACCTCGACGCACATGAAAACATGAATAATTATCAGGTAATAGTAGTATCAGCATGAATAGTAGTATTCGAGTGGTCAGATGAATCAAGAAAATATTCGATCAAATAAGCAGGGCCGCATGGGCTTCTAGGTTGCATAACAAACCTGGCCGCATGAGAAAGTCAGACCGCATAATAATCCTGGTCGCATGAGAAGTCAGGCCGCATGACAATCCTGGCCGCATGGAGTTATGTCGCACGGAGTCAGGGCTAAGGTCTACTCCTCGGGATAAGTGATGAAGCAACGGGAAATAAATAAAGTGTCAGAGATATAACATAAAGTAGATGTGACATAAAGTGTGATGTGACAAAAGTATGTCAGAAAGAAAAAATAAAACCATAAAAAGACGTGCCAAGGATGCGCCAAAGTTCAGAGTCATGCGTCCAAGGGAAGGTGGCCGCATGATCTGCTTGCCACATAAGTTCGATGTCGCATGGAATTTGATACGCATGGAGTATCTTTTGGACTTAGCGAATTTCTCATTCGTTCAGCGAGTAAATGCACAAAGTGTTCAAGGATACTTATGTAGATCAGCAGTCATGCGTCCAATAAGATGGACGCATGCTGTCAGTATGCGGCAAGAGTTCAGCCGCATAACCCCCTCGGGCCGTACAGCACTCTCAGCCGCATAGCTCGCTGGCCGCATGAAGACTTCATCTTCTCCAACAGCAGATTCGGCCATGGCAAAAACTCCCCAAAACTAAAATATTATTTTCTTCATAAAAATCTCATTTTAAGTCCAAATCAGGTGAACCAAAAGCCAAAATTCTCTAAATTGAAAGATCTAACATGTAGCAAAAACTGTTTTTCAAAGACATAAGTTTAATAGATCAAAACCAATAAAAACTCATAAAATCCAATAAAAACCTAAGTTAGAAATATAGATCTACACTAATCCATCCATCAAAACAAAAAACTCCAAGAACTAAAAGTGCTTAGAAACACATAATAAACATAATGGAACAATAATATGGAGGGTTTCTTTATTTCTCATATAAGGTGTACTTGCCTATGAAATGGGGAGAGATCTAAAGAAAGAGAGAAAAAAAATAAAGAAGTGAAGGGAGAATGAAATATTGGTTTATATATGCTAGGGTTTGAGGGTTGAACCAAAGACTCTCATGAGTTAAACCAACCCACAAAATAAACCATGAACCAGGTTAAACCAAGAATGGGTCTAGTCTCCATGCACATGCAACCGTGCTTAAATAAAAATACGTTCCAAATACGTACATCGTGAACGAGAATTGACAAAGGGTTCACCCAATGGGTTCCCTTTGATGAAGGCGAGATCAAGGGTTCACCCAACGTATTCTCTCTGATGAAGGCGAGATCAAGGGTTTACCCAACGGGCTTCCTTTCTGGTAATTATCGATAACAGCTACAAACTAGATTACAAATGTTATTCCACAGTCCCAAAATACATAGGACTAGGAATACATAAGCATGTCAGCCATATGTATATGATAACTTCAATATAAGGAAGCCATAACACATACGTATGCTGTATATGAAAAATAATTCACAAGTGGTATATAATGTCACAAGTTACAAGCAATATTAAATCTCATCGATAGACGAAAGTTAATAAATATAGATATAAAATAACCAAATATATCTAAATGATCAAGTCCAAATAATCCAAAATGATAGTCGGGTGGAGACAAATCCACTACCAACGACTATAGCAAACTAAAATGAGAGAGGAGGATGAAAATCTAATCTAAAATAAAATAATAATAAAAGAGTATCAACTAAAAGATCCATCACTAGAGATAGTCAAAGATGCTCAGAAGGTAAGACCTCCTCGACAGAAGAATCAGGTCCCGGTTCGTACTCCTGCGGATAATCCTGATTGTCTATACCTGGAAAGATACCAGGTCCTCTGAGGGACGTAACAAGATACATAGAAGCAACCTATATAAACTGTAACAAGTAAATAAATATGCAAAATGTGTTCTAACCATCTAATATGCAATTTAGAACAAAACTTTTGTAAGTATGAGTGGGATTGTTGGCTTATGTACATATAATAACAAGGTATCTAATAATATAATATTATCACACCAAGTTCCATCCAGAGACTTGGCTCACGAATTTGTCTATCTAATATGCATAATGATTGTCTTCTCCTTCATCCCCGTACTGACCAAATCGTACACAATATGTCCATTGTTGTAAATGCATAAGTCTCTAATACACTAACCATAACAGTTACGTTTCTAACCATTACACGTTCCAAATGTACCAATGGTCAGTCGAGTATGCCAGTTCGTGCCCTATAATGAAACATCGTGTCATGTGTGTGTCATGGCCAAAGGGGACACAAAAATATCCCATAATCAAGAGGTAGTCTACTAAATCTAAGTCAACATGCATAAAATAAGTACAAGATACGAAAGACGACTAACACTGTCGTTTGCACCCAAAAATAAATATATAACAATAAAATAAAATATTAAAATAATAGCAGCAAATATAACAAGATATCTTGCCTGGTGTCAGAACAGAGTTTAGACAATGTCCTGGTTATGAATACGTCAAGTCAATAGTAGCACGAAGAGGGGAAGATGTACGAAAATCTCCGGGTGCTGAAATAAATATCACCAACGTTTACGGAATAAGCGAGATAGTTTAAAAATACTACCCTTTCGTCCAGTTTGGATACGAGAAAATGATAATTTTGTGTCAAAATGGGGTCCACATGTGGCACACTTTGCACCAAAATATGTACCAGGGGTAAATGTCTATAAATATGATAAATTATAAGTCAAACAAATTCTAATCAACGATGCGAACTCAAAGGTATATCCAGTTTTGGATTTCGGTGAGTCGATCACAAAATCGCTCGTCAAGTCGAATCGTGGGGCCCATAAAATGGTGATTCGTCGACTAACTCGGAATCAGGTAAAACTCGGGTCACAGGATAATTCAGACACTGCTAGCCCAGCAACATAAGTTTTATTACGATCCGATGGGCGAGCAAAAACTAATTAGATAATTTATAAAACGTCGATACGGGAGACTTTTGACTGATACGGGTTAATTTCGGTGTGCACACACGTCCGAATCAACTTCCACGAAAGCCCACATATCCGAATATACCATACGTATATTTCGGTACAATTGATATTTGACAAAGTGGTCCAGTTTGGCAGGACGCACTCCGTATCACAAAATTTTAGTTTCTGAAAACATAATTTTTAGTCAACTTTGGACATGTTTAATTCAACAATACATCGAGTTAATTAAAAATAAATAAATTTTTTTTATGTCTTATATGTTGTCAATAAATGCCTTCAAATATATTCTTAAAATATTAAATGAGTTGATAGAAAACTAGGCAGGAACATAGTTAGTTGGGCTGTTTCTAAGCAGTTTTGAAATCAACTTTTTTTTTTTAACTTTGAGTCGAATTTTCTCTCAATCCAGGGCACCAAAAATTATTCTACTTAAAGGAATTCCTAGATGATCATGTTGTTTACACGTACGAAGAATCGGTTCAAAAAATAAATCAACGAAGAGGATGATATTGTACCTAGAAGTGGGCCTCGTGGTGTTGTGTTGCAGTCGCTGTTCGAGCGGACGGGCGGCCGATCGGCGGTTGCTGGCGCCTGGCTGCAGGCGCCGGAGGTCAGGCAAGGGTAGGGTAGGCCGCCAAGGGTCGGGGGTGTGACGCCCCAGTCCCAAAAATACGTAGGACTAGGACACGTAAGCATGCCAGCCGCATGGATATGGCAACTCCAATATATGGAAACCAAATCCATACGTACGCTGTAATATGAATATAAAATCCACAAGTGGTATAAATGTAATACAAGTCACAGGGTAAAATCTAAATCTCATCCACCAAAATCATATAGAAATAAATAACCAGTATCTATGAAACTAGATCTCAATAAGATGTATCTAGGATGATAGTTGGATGGAAACAAATCCACTACCAACTCGAATATAAGAGCAAATACAATATGAGTACAACACCGCAACACAATATAAGAATACCAACTATCCATCACAGCTCGAAGAGAAGACATCCTCGGATCACATGTAACCATCCAATTCTGCGCTCCTGCAAATACTCAAGAAAAGATACACCTGGCAGCGGACCAGGTCCTCAGAGGGACGTAACAAGATACAGAAAATACGAGCCAATTTGAATACAGTAAACATGCATATGGTTTGAAAATAAATAAGTACGCTGTACAAGACAATCTATATGAATGCAAATGAGGATAACTTTTCGACGTATGGGCAAGGGTAGGCTACTCGATCTACCTCACAACTCACACACACGTCAATGGACATCAGAAATCGACATACCGCGGGGGTAGCGACCAGCGAGACTCCAGAAATCGACATACCGCGGGGGTAGCGACCAGCGCGACACACGCCCGTAGTACGAACTATATACTACGGTTTACCAGAGTGGTTAAAAGCCCATACGCCTAATGATTGTCCTCTATGATACTAAGTGCCATGTGTGTGTCAACATATCTAATATATAGTAATGACTGAAAGGAACTACACATGCAATAAATAAATAGAAATGCAATAAATATACAAAAATATACTAAGCATGCAAAATACTGTAAGCAATTTGGCAAGGTATCTTGCCTGGGGTCCTGCTGCTGGTATGAATCAGAGTCCAAGTCACAGTCCAAATAGCCTATGTATTACAAATTTATCACGTCAAAAGATAATTTATTTTAATTTATTTAATTCTGGAATAATTACTCTAAAATCCTATTTTAATCTTATTATTCTTATTTTTATGTTAATTCCTAAATTTTGTCCAAAGAAACTGAATTTTATCAACTCGAGTCTCATGGCACGCAAATCGAGGCGATCTGTTGACCAAAAAGTCAACCAACACAAACTCAAATTTCATGCATGATTTCCTGTAGATTTCAGCGTCAAAAATATGCTGGAATTTACGGCTCGTCCGAATTCAAATTCGTTTGGGAATTATGGCACATACAAATTTTGTATTGTGCTCCGATGGTTAAATTCTAACATATAAGTTCTACAGAATTAACAGTATGTAAATAATTCGAATTAAATTCTGGGAAAAATTTATGTCGATGGTCTCGACATTAGCTTTTCGAAACTTTAAACGGTTCATGATTCTGACTCCTGGTTCTCCCGGAATCATGAAAACATCGAAATACGTCTATTTTCGGACATGCTGTGCTCTACGAATTTTACAGAATTTAATACTCATAATTTAGAAAAACAATTTATATAATCAGAAATCTAACCTCATTATCGTTCTAATAAGAAAAACTGGAGCGTGTTTGGAGTCCGGAGCTAGGAGATATCGTCTTTTTAATTCGTCATAACTAGTGGAAAATGAGGCTGAATTTATGACGAATTTTGATTATTTTTTTGGACGAAAAAGAGAGGAATTTGGGAAGAAAAATATGAAGAATGAGGTATTTATAATGGTGGACACTACTTAATTAAATAGGACTAGGATTGGTTAATTTGGATAGGATTATGATGAATTTAAATAAGGATAGGATATGCATGAAGTTGATTTCCTAGTAGGTTCAGGATTTGAATTAATTTAAAATAGAGTTTGAATTTATCTCAATAATTTATAATCTTAAATATAATTAAAGATAATACAAATAATTTATAAAATCTTATTAATATCTATTAACACAAAATTAGCATCTATCTAATATTAAGACTATATATATCCAAATAAATCCTAAATAATTTTAAAATCTAAATAAATTTCTTAAAATTCTAAATAAATTACAAAAAAATATAATTAAATATTTTAAACTAAAATAAATATTTGGTAGGAACGACATGCAAGTATGGTCGTATAGTAAATCATAGAAGTCCTAGAAATTTATGTTTTCTAAGTTTTAATTACCAAAAATTCTAGAAAAATCTCCAAAAATCTAAAATAACCTAAAATAATTCTAAATGAATATTTATATAAGTAAATATACTAAAGAAAAAATTATTTTCTAATTAACTAAGAGAATACTCTAAATAAATTCAACATCTATAATAAATATAATAATATAAAATATACACAAATACCTATTTTGGGTGAGGGAGTTTACAGGGGGTGAGGTAGAGGAGAAGACATGAAGACTTAAGGTTAGGGTTTGGAGGTTTATAGTAGGCATATACATAGGTACAAAGAGGGGGGTCGTGAGGGGCCGAGTCTGGGTATTATGGTCGGGTTCGAAAGTTGAGAGGAGGGGGGGGGTGTGGGGGGGGGGGGTGTCACTACCATATTTTCTAGGAAAGAGTATTTTGGTAATTTTATAATTAATTAAATATTGTACATGTTGTATAATTATTTATTATATTATTTAATTATTGTTAGATGTTAGATTATTATTTTGGACTTGTGTTAGTGGAGCTAACTAGTTTAGTTTAAACTCATGGACCAACATATATTAATTGTTAGAATTGAGCCCAAATAGAAGTCCATTCATTAGGAGGATGATTAGTTTAATTAAACCATTAGAATAGAAGCTTCCCTCCTTAATTATTTCTTCATGAGAGGCCCTAAGGGGTATAATGGATATTACAAAGTAGCTTGAGGAAGGGGCAAGGGGGCCGGCCTATATAAAAAGGAGGAAAAAGTTTCTCTCTCCTCTTTTATTTTAAATCTAGATCTAGAATTTCCCTCAACCAAATTTCTTCATTCCTACATCATTTTCCTACCAAATTTTATCCTAATTCTTTTTCAAATCACCATTGGAGGCTAGTAGAGCAAGGATCTAGAAGGAGGAAGCAAGGATCTACAAAGAGGAACAAGGATCTACAAGTTGGAGGCCAATTTTATCACATTTGGAGGTTGCATTGGGAATCCATCTCCCAATAGATTACAATTTAGTTTTTCCCCTTAATTTAGGTTCTAAATATAAGATTTAACCATAAAAAATTAACCCATATGCATAGGCTACCCATAGGATTTGAAATTGAGTTCATAGGAGGCCTATTGAGAATATTATGGTACTTTTTGTGTCAATTTTAGGGGAATTCCGAGATTGACACTTGTTGTGTTTGTCAATTAGTCCTACAGATCAACTTGGTATGTGTTTGTGTATTTGTGGCTAGTGTCGTATCCACAATTGGGTACGTGTAGGTCGTATCCCAACAAATTGGTGATACGTGTTGATTTGGGGGTTTTTCCTCCGACACAAAACTTTGTGCATGTCATATTTTAACACGGACACGTAGATATATGTTTGACTCTTCATATTATTCATAAATAATGTATTAGACTTGCTCGTGTCATTCGAAATATGTTTGGTTGTGTGGTGGACTCGTATCGCAAGCGTATCATATATCTAGTGTGATACGGGTGTGATGTACTCCATGTGTTTGTTGCATTTCAATTCTAGATCCAATTTTTTTGTTCTTAGTTATTGGTAATATATGTATTCATATATAGAAGTATAAGTATTATATTTATGTATATAGATATCTATATATATGTATGTATATAGATATATAAATACTGTTGAATATATATCTATGTATCTACTTGTATTGATTACATGTTTTATATATATATATGTGTGTGTGTGTGTGTGAGGCTATGTATATATATATATGGGATACTATATATAGTAGTGCATATGTATATGTACATATCTATATGTGTATAGTTATATTTATATACGTTGTATAAATGAGGGTATGATTACTTGGGTATATATGTATATTGATAAGTGTATATATATCTATGTGTATGTATATATGTAGAGGAATTAATGTCTACGCATGTGTTGTTGTGTGTGTGTGTGCAAGGGGGGGGGTTGAGGCTCAGCTTGCAGCAGTTACCAGCAGCAGCATCTTTCTGTAGTAGCAGCATCAGCAGAAGCTTCTCGCAGCAGCAACAGCAGCTTATAAGAGCAGCTGCAGTAGCAGCAGCAGCTTCTCGCAGCAGCAATAACAGTTTACATCAGCGGGCAACAGGATGTTCAGTAGCAGTTAGCAAGGTAGTAAGGTTAGTTGGTATATATAGTATATGTATCCTTGTATTGAATATATATTAGATGGTAGCTAGTATATCTAACAGTTAGAAATAGTTAGATTTGGGTAATAGTTAGTGATACACTTGTTATTATTAATGATTAGTTCTTAGTAGTAAGCTAGTTACTTTGATTAGTTAACTAGTTATTTAACTATCTCATTATTAGTACCTAGTTTAGTTAGTAACTATATATATTTTAGTCATTAGATTGGGTAGCTACTATATATATTAGAATTATATTTACCTTGAGATACCAAGATAAATGCCAAGATATTGAGGATACTCAAGGTATTGGATTTGGGTATCAAGATGGGGATTTAATAGTGCGATATCGAGTTGGTTCAAAACCAAGGGTATCCATTTAGTAATTGTAATTAGGATTATTATATTTAATATTATTTGGATATATATATATACTAATTCATATCTCTTGATTTCGTATCTTGCGATACAGTATCTTAGTATCCTAGATTTAGCTTGTATGACCTAGTTTCATAGTTTATGAACCCAACATCATTAAAATAGACTCATGCAACCTAGAAATAGGTAGTTCGACCAAGTTGACCGATTTGACTTAGAGTTGACCTAGTTTGACTATTTTGACATAGAAATGGCTCTTTGACCTAGATGTTGACTAGTTTAACTTATTTTCATTCCAAAATCTTGTATTGATATTATATTCCATATCTAGGTCTTCGAGCCACCGGATCAAATATATATGAGACTATTCATCGGACTTCAGGCGAGTACATTCTCTGATAGTTTCTCATTTATGATATCCTCTATGTTTATTGTATCTAGTGTAGATATCCATGATTTTTTGACATGATGGTTACACGGATTGGTATATCCGGATCTCGTCATGAGATGTTATTTCTTGTTATATGGTGTATATTGTGCAAGTCTTGTTTCATTGTTCTTCTTGTACATGTACAGATACTGATTTTTGGAGAGAGTCGCTATTTTCCTAGAGAATCCTGTGCCATAGCGTACTATGGTTGGATCCCCTATACTAGTCGGGATGGAGAGTATTTTAGTGTAGATATGTGATCATACCCTTCTTGTGCATGTCTTATTTTTCTGTGAGTGTTGGTCATACACCGCACATATGACTAACCAGGCCATTATTCCTGTGCAAGTTTTCTTATGCAAGTTCCCAAGACGATCATATGTTAAAGCTAGTACTCACACACTTAGTCATTAGTATTCTTATTCATTGTCATATTATTCATTCTTGTATTTATTCCAGTATTTCCTTATTGTATATCTCTTGTATCTATTGTTGCATCTTGTATATTCATATTTATTTACTGTTATATAGTTTATATCATTGATTAGAACTGCTGTTAGAGATGTACCCTGCTCCTTTTCTGACTGGATATATTTTTCCCAGATGACACTGAGGAGTGGTACCCTACATATTACGGGCCTCAGGATGTTGTGGGCTTAGAGTCAGAGACCCTGGCTGAGGAGGGACTCATCCCGACTGAGACAAATGACCCAGGACTTGTCGCTTCTTAGTATTCCCTTGTACTGGATTTGTCTCCAGCTTATTGTTTAGTATTTCTTCAGACTCATTGATGTTATTATTTAGGCTCATGAGTGTATTGTGACTATTCTATTCTTCTATCATATTCGTGCTCGCCTCAGGATGTTGTGGGCTTAGAGTCAGAGACCCTGGCTGAGGAGGGACTCATCCCGACTGAGACAAATGACCCAGGACTTGTCGCTTCTTAGTATTCCCTTGTACTGGATTTGTCTCCAGCTTTTTGTTTAGTATTTCTTCAGACTCATTGATGTTATTATTTAGGCTCATGAGTGTATTGTGACTATTCTATTCTTCTATCATATTCGTGCTCATTTCCATCTTAGATCTGTGATTGAGTATATTGATATTGTTGGTGGCTCATTATATTGTTAGATAAATTATCCAAACAACGTTCTACCGCCAATTCTGCGGCGTAGGCTGGACGTTGTTCCCGACTTGTACCCTTACACCGGGTGCGGGTCGTGACAGGGGGTGGGGGGTGTTGAGCTGGGTAGTTGTTGTTGTTTGTTTGTTGTTTTGTTATTGTTATTGTTCTTTTTCTTTATTCTTTCTTTCTTTCTTTTTCATTTTTTTTTCTTTTTTTAATTTATATATATATATATATATATATATATATATATATATATATATATATATATATATATATATATATATTAGATTAGATTTGTAAAATCCTAAAAAAATATTTGCACAACAAATAAATTATAGAAAATTTATAATACTTTAACAAAGGATTTTAAATAGGAAAAATAATTTTGTAAAATATTTTTAAATAAATATTTATATAAGTAAATTAATCAAGAATTTATTTTATAATTAACTAAGAAAGTAATCTAAAGAATTTCAACAATTAAATAAATAAGATAAATACTTAAAAATTATAATTTAAAATTAGAGGGGTTTACAACAACTCCTTCCAGATCACATAGCTCAAGAACCAAACCACGTTCCTCCTTGAAAACACAGTTGTAATTGAGACAACGTTTACAACTAGAAGAAGAGAGAAGAAGATAGAAAAATAAATTAATCTTGCTTGGTGGTGAAGACCATCATTGCTCAAAGAAAGATTTGCCCTCTATCGACGATCTGTTCCCAGAAGACAACAAGTTCACAAAAGAACTTCTGAAATGCTCGTAGTTACCTCTATGTGTGACTCGAACGAACTCCTTAGACTCTTCTTATATCAATATTTTGTGTATCTGTAAAATGAGCCCTGAGGACTCTATTTATATAGAAAAGTGGAAACCCATGTCCACTCCCAGTTGATGTGGGACTAAAATACCAACTCCCCCAAAATTAAGAATTGATATTCAAAATTCTGCCATCAACGGAGTCACGTGCAACGCAGCCCGCATATATACGCAATAAATAACAACACATGCTCGCAGACTCGTAGACATACAACTGCGAATAGCTGCATATGTCGTACATGTACGTATACGCTCATAACAATACATAATCGTGCATATCATCCATACGCAACAACCACGCATGCAACCTGCATAGCCCGATCCGGGACCGAGTCCGAATCCTAGTCGCTAAGCACCATTGGAAAATCTTCCATGAGTTTGAGCATAAATGCTTTCTTTGAGGACTTAATTCTTTTTTTCCTAGGAAAATACCCCCACATGGCACCCACATGTACTCCACAATATCCAATGTGCACACCTAAACACAATAAAGTATTATATTGAGATACCCACTTGGTGGTGTAGCCAATATGGGACTATTCTTCACAAGTCCAAAAGCAAAAACACCAACAATCCCCCACATATCTCAATATATGGGTTGAGCATTCCCTACAGAGACTGTCCATCATTCATTATGATAGATGTCGCTTTGACTTGAATCTTCTTGCATGGTCAAATAACAGTACGATAAAAGAATGGACTAAGTCTTGAATTCTACATCATAGCTGTAATTCATTCCACTCACAATGACATCAGCTGTACTTCTGGTTGCATATTAAAGGCCCTGTGCACGCCTAATTTTGGTGTATATATTTTAGGCATCTACAAGTTTACTTCCATGCCCTGATCTCCCGCAGGCAAATCGGCCGTTCCCGCTAGGCGAGAATCACCGCGCCAGCGCTCCCGCGGAACAATCGCTTTGACCCATCCGGGCGTGATGCGGCACGAGCGTGAGCCACGCCCGTGCAAGGCCGTGGTTCATTGGCTGGCGGTAGAGTTCTAAGCCACAGAGTCGCATAGATTGTTCGAGTGCAGCGGAGTTTATGAACGCATAGGCGATTGGTAACAAGTTCACTGAGTTGACAATAGCAGAAGCATTGAATAACACAAGTAGAAGTAAAGCAACTCTTTTATTGATATAAACAAGTGTTATAGGCGGCGCATGGCCGAGATTACAAGTCGCTCAAGCCTCTATCTCTGAAATAGTAAAAGCGTGCAAAGTGGCTACAATTGTGGAATGATTGTACAGACGATGTTCGGGCTATGTTCCAACATTATGTCTTGTATATGTGCTTCAGTTTCGGACGTACCGCTGCTTCGGAGTGATCCCCATGCCTTAGCACGTACGAAGGAGGCGTCCGCACAGAATAAGGTTCTCCCGTACCCTACAAACGATCTGGTGGGTTATCAGTACATTGAATGCACTGGTGGGTAGTCTACTCGCCCGCTCGACAAATCCAAACACGTAATACAGGTTCCGTGCACCAACTATTAAGTTATTTTTCTAGTTGCCTTAGGATCAGTTTCATGCAAAGATTTGAATAGCCTAACTCGTATGGCATTGCGCCGTGCGACATGAGAGGAAACACGACGATACTTACCAACTTACCATTTGTCCTTCCCTGTCCAAGGCAAATATTATTAATTCAAGCACGGGCAAGTATAAGCATTCAGGAGGCATAGCATATGCAAACACGAGAGTCGTTATAACATGATCGTTCAGGTGTTCAGTTTTTCATTTGAGGCAATGCAATGGCTCGCAAGCGGATAGCTGCTAAGCGAGGATGACTTATCTATATGAACATGAGTCACTGGCATAAGCATTAAGGACCATTTTGTAGTCTCAAGGTCGAGGATAAAGTGAAAGCAATAGGAATGATGGGCATTGTACTTATCCTGTCGATACAGACGACTACCGTTATTGTAGTCTCAAGGTCGAGGATGAAGTGCAAGCAATAGAAATGATGGGCATTGTACTTATCCTGCCGAAACAGACGACTACCAGAAGTTTCGTCTAGACCGGGTCGGCCCCAGTACTCCGGTGACCGCCCACGGAACGAGATCCAAAGATCACCGTTTACAAGTTGTCTGTGACATGCAGGTCAGGGTCTCAGGTCAAGTACAGGAACAAGTTTGAGGCAGTATGTATATTTATAGAACAAGTCCGGCATGGAACGAGTTCGAGGCAGAATATATATACAGAACTTGTTGAGGCAGGATTAGTTACAATAGTGTATTGATTGCCAAGCCAATTTGTTCAGTAGTTTGCTCCTCGAGCTGTGATTCTGGGATTCATTGATTCATGGTGCAAGTTCCCTGGTTCGGGAGTTGCCTTAGCGACCTAACGGTCCCGGATACTTGCAGGTTCATTCAGGCACGGAATGACTACTTAGTAGTCTCCCAGGGTTTGGATGAAAATAAGGCAACATACAAGCAGACAAGCATGCATTTGTATAAACACAAGTATTCACGTTAGCTCGGGCCCGAAGGTAAGCCGAGGAGTGAGATCGTTAGGGGACTTCCCGAGCAACACGTTCTAGGGTAGCATGCGAGGGTCTTAACATATATAAGCAATGTTTCATTTCCATGTTCTAGCATAAGCAATACAAGTTGGGATTATTCTCTTAGCTAGGTGCGTTGGATTCTTATTAGCATGCAGGGGTGATTTACCTAGCGACTAGCATGTATTATTCCATATTTTATGTGTGCTGGCTAAGCAAAGACAAGTTCATCTTAGCCACCCACCTTAGCGATGATTCGTCTCGGTCGAGCAATACGTCAAGCGAGCCTCTGAAAGTCTAAGCTGAATTCCTGTAGGGACAAGTCTGGATATCCTTTGCCTCAAACGAGTATTCTCGCCTGAGCAAAGCGGGTCGGGACATTGCACTTTTGTCGTTTGAATCGGCAGTCCGCTTGAACGGAATGGGGTGTTATATCCTACCCAACTCAGAAAAAGTCTCGTCCTCGAGACTTACTATGGACAGGCAGTATATTTCAATCAATTTTGATTTAATGACACTAGGCTGAGGCAAACCTATACAAGTCATTATACTTGTTTATTTGGATATTCACTTGCACCAGCATCGAGATTAGCATATCATTAGTCTGGATCGTGCGCACATTCGAAGTGCACCTCTAGCGTGAGCACGCCGACCAACTTAGCGATAGCGAAGTCTTAGCACTCGAGTTCACCTTTTCTTGCATCTTGGATCGTGCACAAGTTCAAGGCGTCCCTCAAACATATGCATTCAACCAAACTTAGAGTTAGTGAAATCGGACAAGCTACTGCAATAATCTCAAGGGTTCGCACAGGTTGGCACAAAGGCCACTCGTATCACGATTCATACAAGCATTCATATAATTCAAAACACATTTTTAAAGTATTTAGACTTATTATTGGAATATTCTATTGAGGCACTGAGAGAGAGCGTGCGCATAACCCACGAACGAGATTTCAAAACTGTAATAATTGAATTAAAGTCCAAAGGCGTAGAAGCCAGGCTCTGATACCATTATGCCATGCCCCGATCTCCCGCAGGCAAATCGGCCGTTTCTGCTAGGCGAGAATCACCGCGCCAGCGCTCCCGCGGAACGATCGCTTTGACCCATCTGGGTGTGATGTCGCACGAGCGTGAGCCACGCCCGTGCAAGGCCGTGGTTCATTGGCTGGCGGTAAGAGTTCTAAGCTACAGAGTCACACAGATTGTCCGAGTGCAGCGGAGTTTATGAACGCATAGGCGATCGGTAACAAGTTTACTGAGTTGACAATAGCGGAATCATTGAATAACACAAGTAAAAGTAAAGCAACTCTTTTATTGATATAAACAAGTGTTATAGGCGGCGCATGGCCAAGATTACAAGTCGCTCAAGTCTCTCTCTCTGAAACAGTAAAAGCGTGCCAAGTGGCTACAATTGTGGAATGATTGTATAGGCGATGTTCGGGCTATGTTCAAACATTATGTCTTGTATATGTGCTTCAGTTCCGGACGCACCGCTGCTTCGGAGTGATCCCCATGCCTTAACACGTACGAAGGAGGCGTCTGCACCGAACGAGGTTCTCCCACACCCTGCAAACGATCTAGTGGGTTATCAGTACATTGAATGCACTGGTGGGGAGGCTACTCGCCCGCTCGACAAATCTAAACACGTAATACAGGTTCCGTGCACCAACTATTAAGTTGTCTTTCTAGTTGCCTTAGGATCAGTTTCATGCAAAGATTTGAATAGCCTAACTCGTGTGGCAGTGCACCGTGCGACATGAGAGGAAACACGACGATACTTACCAACTTATCATTTGTCCTTCCCTGTCCAAGGCAAATATTGTTAATTCAAGCACGGGCAAGTATAAGCATTCAGGAGGCATAGCATATGCAAACACGAGAGTCGTTATAACATGATCGTTCAGGTGTTCAGTTGTTCATTTGAGGCAATGCAATTACTCGCAAGCGGATAGCCGCTAAGTGAGGATGACTTATCTATATGAACATGAGTCGCTGGCATAGCCATAATGGACCGTTTATAGTCTCAATGTCGAGGACAAAGTGCAAGCAATAGAAACGATGGGCATTGCACTTATCCCGCTGATACAGACGACTACCGTTATTGTAGTCTCAAGGTCGAGGATGAAGTACAAGCAATAAAAACGATAGGCATTGCACTTATCCCACTGAAACAGACAACTACCAGAAGTTTCGTCTAGACCGGGTCAGCCCAGTATCCCGGTGACCGCCCTCGGAACGAGATCCAAAGATCACCTTTTATAAGTTGTCCGCAACATGCAGGTCAGGGTCTCAGGTCAAGTACAGGAACAAGTTCGAGGCAGTATGTATATATATAGAACAAGTCTAGCATGGAACGAGTTTGAGGCAGAATATATATACAGAACTTGTTGAGGCAGGATTATTTACAATAGTGTATTGATTGCCAAGCCAATTTGTTCAGTAGTTTGCTCCTCGAGCTGTGATTCTAGGATTCATTGATTCATGGTGCAAGTTCCTTGGTTCGGGAGCTGCCTTAGCGACCTAACGGTCCCGGATACTTGCAGGTTCATTCAGGCACGGAATGACTACTTAGTAGTCTCCCAGGATTTGGATAAAAATAAGGCAACATACAAGCAGACAAGCATGCATTTGTATAAACACAAGTATTCACGTTAGCTCGGGCCCGAAGGTAAGCCGAGGAGTGAGATCGTTAGGGGACTTCCTGAGCAACACGTTCTAGGGTAGCATACGAGGGTCTGAATATATAAGCAATATTTTATTTCCATGTTCTAGCATAAGCAATACAAGTTGGGATTATTCTCTTAGCTAGGTGCGTTGGATTCTTATTAGCATGTAGGGGTGATTCACCTAGCGACTAGCATGTATCATTCCAAATTTTATGTGTGCTGGCTAAGCAAAGACAAGTTCACCGTAGCCACCCACCTTAGCGATGATTCGCCTCGGTCGAGCGATACGTCAAGCAAGCCTCTGAAAGTCTAAGCTGAATTCCTGCAGGGACAAGTCTGGATATCCTTTGCCTCAAACGAGTATTATCGCCTGAGCAAAGCGGATCAGGACATTGCACTTTTGTCGTTTGAATCGGCAGTCCGCTTGAACGAAATAGGGTGTTACATTTATCCTCAAGAAATGACCTATATATCTTTCCACACACTCTAGGTGAGTTCTTTTAAATAGTCATGAGATGAAGCCTTGTGCTTCCTTATGGTGCTACATCGCTATGACATGGCCTAAAGCTAAGGCTATACCTCATCGTGGTGTTATCCCATTGTAGCATGAGGTCTCAGCCTCTTTGTAGTTCCATACTACCCAGCATGAAGCATTATGCTTTCTTGCAGTGTTATGCCGCTGTGACATGGTTTGCGCAGCCGAGGCTTTACATATTTTACCTCTTGTTGGTGACACACCACTGTAACATGAGGTCACCGACCTCTTTGTAGTACTTCCTACCACTCTTTATTTTACAGCAATAATCTACATGCCTATGTGCGGTGCTACGTCGCTGTGACATAGCCCGATGCCTAGGCTTTACCCTCTCGAGGTACCTCTTATGGCGTCACCCCACTGTAGCATGGACTACTACACTCCTTTGTAGTGTTGTGCTACCTGTGCTTCCTGTAAAGCACACCAAATATTAAAAAATGTCCAAGAACTCATTAAGGTGTCTAAGCCATCCTTCTATATGACTTGTTCTATACGAAGAACAACTAGTAGATAACAGTGGTTCTGGGTCCGCAACCCCTCAATGTCTCAAAAGATTACCCACTATTCCTGATATTCTCCCAGTCAATGATCATTCTTTGAACCAAAATCTAGATGCCTAATAGATTTTTCTTTGAATTAATTTTATAAAACTTTATGGTAGAATTACAAAGACAAAATATCATAATATCTTCAAGCCCATCTTGACTGTTGTATACTCGACCAACTGACGCTTAAGACCCTTAGTGAATAGATCTGCCAGATTCTTCTGGTTTCTAACAACAACTACGGTAATGACTCCAGTCTTTATAAGATTATTCACTGTCCTGTGCCTCAGTCGCACAGTCCTCTTCTTACCATTAAATAGGTTATTTGATGCCACCGTTGTATTTGCTTGGTTGTCGTAGTAAATTGGTACTGCCAAAATCTGTACACTAATCAATAGAAGATCATACATGAGCTCCCAAAGCCATTCTACTTCATCCACTGCAGCCGCCAATGCATAGAACTCAAATTCCATAGAGAAATAAAAGAGCATTGTCTGTTTCTTTGACTTCCAAGATATAGCAGCTCCACCTATGTAGAAGACGTATCCTCCTGTGGACCTTTCGCTCTCTACCTTTGAGCACCATCTTGGATCACTGAAGTATTCCACTACTGTCGGATAACCGCTGTAGTGCAGTACATACTTAAGAATCCACTTGAGATATCTTATCACTCTTTTTACTGCTTTCCAGTGTTTCATACCTTGGTTGCTCGTGAATCAACTCAGCATCCCCACGACGAAAGCTATGTCAGGCCTTGTGGCTGTTGTTCCATACATCAAACTCCCGATGATGCTTGAGTATTCCAACTGCCTGACACTTTTTCTTGGATTTGGCTTTAGCTCCTTGTCACACCTGAATGGAGTATCGATCCCCAGAAGATCTTGATATCCATAGCCTGTGAGCATCTTCTAAATATAATGAGACTGTGATAGCGCCACTCCAGTGTCCGTTCGAATGATATTTATCCCCAGGATAACATCAGCTTCCCCCAAGTCCTTCATACTAAACTTGGATGAGAGGAACTTCTTTGTCTCAGTGACACATGCTAGATCTATATCTAGGATCAGCATGTCGTCCACGTACAAATAAACAATAACTCCTCTCCCGTCAGCAAACTTTGTGTATACACATTTGTCTATCTCACTGATCCTGTGGCCGTTTGATCTTATAACTTTATCAAACTTCTTATGCCACATCTTGGGAGCTTGCTTCAGACCATATAATAATTTTACCAACTTGCAGATTTTGTCTTTAAGGCCCTTGACAAAAAATCTGTCTGGCTGTTGCATATAAATCGCTTCGGTCAACTCTCCATTCAGGAATATTATTTTAACATCCATCTGATGTATAACTAGCTTGTGAATTATGCTTAGAGCAATCAACATTCTGATAGTTGTCATCTGTGCTACTGGAGCATATGTGTCAAAGTAGTCGATCCTCTACTTCTGAGAAAACCCCTTGGCTACCAGCCTTGCCTTGAACTTATCAAAAGTTCCATCGTCCTTCATCTTTTTCTTGAATATCTGCTTGCATCCGATTGGTTTAGCTCCTTCAGCAGATCGTCCAACATCCAAGTAGTATTGGAGGTTATTGAATCATATTCATCATTGATAGCCTCCCTCTAGAAGACAACGTCTCTGGTCTTCATCGTCTCATCATAGGTAAGTGGATCTGCTTCCACATGATAGGTGACAAAGTCATCTCCGAAGTCCTTCTGTCTCCTCACTCGCTTAGACACCGATTTTGCAAGTTCTGATTCGAATGTTGTGTCTTGAATGACAACTTCTTCTTGGACTACATCTTTATTGGTGCCTCCTGTGCACTCAAACTTTTCTTCGGAATATCTACGATAACAATATTCTTGTGCCTTGTAAATTTATCTTCAAAGAATTATGTGTCATAAAATTTGATGATATGATTTGATTCAATATCGAGAAACCTTCGAGCACCACTCTTCTCAGCATACCCCAGGAAGATAGTTTTCGTAGTCCTCGTAGCCAGCTTCTGAATCTTCAAGTCTGAAAGCTTTACATACTCTAGATACCCCCATACTCGAATGACATTCAAGTTGGTTCTGACCTTGAACCAGAGTTCATGAGGAGTGATATCAGAAGTTTTGTATAATACTTATTTAAAATAAAAATAGCCGTAAGCGCAACTTCTCTCCAAAAGTAGTTTGGAAGACCCGTAGTCAATAATATTGAATTTATTATCTCTGTCAACGTCCCGTTCTTCCTTTCATCTACCCTATTTAATTGAGAAGAATATGGAGTAATTATCTCATTGGCAATTATATGTTCTTTGCTGAACGATACAAATTCAATAGACCTATACTCTTTGCCTCAATCACTTCTAAGTCTCTTGAGTTTTTGCCCTGTTTGACGTTCAGCCTTAGCCCTGAACTCCTTCAACTTATCGAATGATTCGTCTTTTGACTTGAGCAGATAGACGAATGTGTACTTAGAGTAGTCATGGATGAATGTAATAAAATACTTTATCTTAGCTGTTGTTGAGAACTGTTTGAAGTCACAAATATTTGAGTGCACAAACTCCAAAAGATATGTGCTTTGGTTAACCCACTTGAATAGTTTTCTTGTGATCATTGTCTGCATACAGACCTCTCACTTCTCCACCTCTTTACCCATACATTTGGATATAAGACCTAGACTAGACATTTTGTTTATTCTTTTACAATGAACATGTCCTAGTCTATTGTGACCTAACTCAAGAGAATAACCAGAAGAAGAGACTACATTAACATTATTAGCACGAGTTACAAGATGGAGTTTGAACACCCCTTCGATGCAATATGCTTTTATGAAGTATGTTCCTTAATAAGACATCACCATCTGCCTAACATTGATGTCTATCGTTAAGCTTGCATTGCAGAGCAGACAGACAGGCTTCCAGAGACCAACTTCTTGGCAATCATCGATACATGTTTTATATATTGAAGTGTCTGTGACTTCCCAGAGGTCAGATTCAGTACTACAGTTCTTATCCCAAGTACTTCAGCTTGTGCCTAGTTCGCCACCATAACCTTCTCAGATGTAGGCCTATAGGTGGTGAACAATTCATTCTTTGAGAAAACATGGCAGGATGTGCCAGTGTCCACCCACCAGTCAGGGTTAACACAAGCCGAGACAACCAGCACAATCATAACAACCTTGTTAGGCTTATCTTGCTCTATCTATTTAGGCTTGGAACTGCAGTCTTTGCGTTAGTGTCTCTTCATTCCACAATTGAAGAAAGTCATATCTAACTTGGGCTTTGGCTTGAACGAAGTCGACTTTAAATTCAGATGGTTTAAGTCCTTCTTCTTATTATGAGAAGCCTTCTGCTTCCCCTTGAGTCATCAGTATGCACCAAGTTAGCCTTCGCCAACAGCTTAGACAATGTGTCCACCTTGTTTTGAGCCCTCAACTCATCTTCAACGTGGATTTAATGAAGTAGGAGATCAAGATTGACATCCATCTTTTTCTGGTTTATATCCGAGATAAAGTTTCTCCAACCAAGAGGGTGCTTTGCGACAATACCCCCCCACGACAAAAGCATCGACCATGGACATGCCATCATCCTCAAGTTGTTGACGTAACTTGAGAAATTCCTTGACTTGAGGCAACATCATCGTATCGTCCTCAAATTGCATCTTCCAGATCTTTTTGGTCACATAAATCTTGTTGCGGTTCTCATCCGCCTTGTAATACTTTTTAGTGATTTTCAGACGACCTTTGCATGGTTTATTTTATTCTATGACTCCACCAGAGTATCTTCCATGGAGTTCAGAATCAACAACTTGTAGAGGTTGTTATCTCTCCTTTAATTGTTTCATACAATAGTTGCAGTAGCAATCGTCCGAACAGTAGCATCATCACCTTCCGAAATAACAGGTTCATGATCTGTCAACACGTAATCCATATTTACGAGTTAGAGATTAAGGCTGACCTTTCTCTTCCAGATGTTATAATTTTCCCCGTAAAACTTTTTAAGTTTGTTAAAACTTGTGTCGAGAAGACTTGCATGGTTGTTCTACATATTACTTGGATCTTGCTTTGAGATTGTTAGTCCCGAGGCTTAACCAAAGATGGATGAATAGGAATAGAGGTTATCGCCTCTTTAATGAAGGCGAGATAAAGGGTGCACCCAATGTTTTCCTTCTAATGAAGGCGAGATCAAGGGTTTACCCAACGGGATTTCTTTCTCATAATTATCGATTACAACTATAAACCAGATTACAACTCCTTCTAGATCACATATCTCAAGAATCAAACCATGTTCTTTCTTGCAAACACAGTTATAATTAGGACAAAATATTTACAACTAGAAGAAGTGAGAAGAAGATAGAATAATAAATTATTTTTGCTGGGGTAGTGAAGACTACTGTTTCTCAAAGCAAGTCGCCCTCTATCGACAATTTGCTCCCATGAGCGAGCAAGTTCACAAAAGGACTTCTGGAATGCTCATAGTCACCTTTGTGTGTGATTCGAACGAACTCCCTGGACTCCTCTTATATCAGTATTTTGTGTATCTCCAAAGGAGGCATGAGGACTCTATTTATAGAGAAGGGTGGAAACCCATCTCCACTCCCAGCCGACGTGGGACTAAAATACCAACTCCCAAAAATAAAGAATTGATAATCCAAATCCCGCCATCAACGGAGTCACGTCAACATAGCCCACACATGTGCGCAATAAATAGCATCACATGCTCATAGACTCGTAGACATACAGTTGCGAATAGTCGCATATATCGCGCATGCACGTATATGCGCATAACAATAAATAACCGTGCATATCGCACATATGCAACAACCATGCATGCAACCTGCATAGCCCGAATCCAAGACCGAGTCTGAGTCTGAGTCGCTAAGTACCATTGGAAAAATTTTCATGAGTGTGACAAAAAGCATAAATTCTTTCTTTGAGGAGTTAATTCTTTTTTCTCCTAGAAAAATACCCCCACATGGCACCCACATGTGCTCCACCATAACCCATGTGCACACCTCAACACATGCAAAGTATTATATTGAGATACCCACTTGGTGGTATAGCCAATGTGGGACTATTCTTCACTAGTCCAAAGATAAAAACACCAACAAAGTATGGAAAGAATTCTATTGCTGAAGGTAAAATAGGAGTGAAGGTTCTGTTGTGTAGGAACACTTAAGTAAAAAAATGAGGTATGTGAATAAATTTGTTTTGTTATAACTAGGGAGGCTGGTTGGGCATGGGAGAGGGTTGGCATAGGGATACCTGGGTGTGGCTCTCATCCTTTGCACACAAATAGGAGATGTCTAGTAACCCTAGAGAAAATGTGGTATGCTTATACTAAGGATATGGTTACTATGATTTGAATTTCAAGTAGGAGAGGGTTCCTTGATGTTTGGTGTTGTGTGTTAAGGGAAATGAATAAGTATTTGGTGTTTAGGGGATGAGGGGTATTCATGGTTGTGTTGTACATACTAGGTGTGTATGTGTGTAGGAAATATGTTGTTATATTGATGGGTTAGGCTAGCAAATAGATGGGTGGTACTTGGCGTTTAGTACTAGCAAGGTGTTGGGTGTTGTGTTGAAAATGAAAGAAATGGGTTGTTGGGTTTATGTGTATGCAATATTGAGAGGAGTTTGGGTATATGTATGAGAGCAAGTGTTTTGGGTTCGGCCATGTCCGTTTGACTAAGGGTATATACCTGGACTTAGGTTCAACACAAATCAACTATAATATATGGCCTTAGGCCCAATACAAATAAGTACCATATTTTTAGGCTTAAGGCTAATATATATATATATATATATATATATATATATATATATATATATTATGTACTTTATTATGTACTTTATGTGGCCAACCTGCGCGCCTAAGCGTTGCCACTACGGGGGGTGGGACTCAAACCCCACCCTTCCGGCTGGGGGGGGGGCATGGTGTAACCAACAGGCTACCACACACACACACACACACACACACACAGATATATATATATATATATATATATATATATATATATATATATATATATATATATATATATATATATTAAGGCCTAAAATACTGGAATAGATGTATTTTTATGGGGCTTTGTACTTCCAATACTGGAATTCTTCACAATATTGAGTATGATGTAAGAGGGATGGGGGCGACTCCATTGCGAGTCTCGACCTGGTTTTATCTGTTTTGAGAAGCAATATAATTACCTTCTTATATATATATATATATATATATATATATATATATATATATATATATATATATATATGCTTTAAGTCCCTATAAAAATAAAATATTATATACCTTTAAGCTTGGACAAACATACTCTCTCTCTCTCTCTCTCTCTCTCTCTCTCTATATATATATATATATATATATATATATATATATATATATATATATATATATATATATATATATATATATATATTACTAGGAAAAAAAATGTATTTATAAGGCATTAACTGGGGAGGGGTATTACAACCATCGTCAGCCTAACAGATCATTGAATTCCGAGATTGTTTGCGCTTTAAATAGTTGTCTTCATCGACCATATCATCCTTCTTTGTCACGATCCTCACTCGGATGATTGGGCACAAGTATGTGGGTACGTCCAGCCTATGTCGCAGAATTATTAATAGAATGTTGTCTAGTCCCCAATAAGAATCATACTAATACAACTAGTTCCATCATGTACTCAATCACAATATTCTAAAGGAAGAATTAATAAGGAAGATAATCCAAACAACAATCTAAAAGAAATAAAATGAGGGCATGTCACTGAGATAAAAAATATTAGCCTAGATCTCACCAGAGGCCACCTCTCGGTCCACAGTACAAAAGTAATCTCGACCATAAAATTACTCTAAACCCAGGAACATGGAGCACAACAACGACTAAAAATATTATCCAGTTAGGATGGAACGAGTACAACTCTAACAATGGCTCCAATACATGATAGAGACTATAAAACAATAAATATTAATAAAATACATGATGAACAGTAAGCTATAAAATAATGGCAAGGCAAGTAGTATAACAAGTAAACTGTAGTCATGGCAGGGCTAGTAATGAACAATAAGTAACAGGAACAAGATAGCATAAATCATCAAGTATGAACTTAAAATGGTAATAACTGTAACTATCTAAGTGTTTTGAAATACTAGTTTCGATATATGATTGGCCTGAGAAAAGTACAAGGTCTAATAGGATCCGACTAATCATACGCGAGGTGTATGATTAGCTATTCACAAGGACTACACTACCATAAGGTCTAAGGGTATGATCACATATCTAACTAGCACTCTCCCGTCCCGACTAGTACAATGGATCCAAACCATGATACATCATGACATACGAATCATAATACAAGATCTAATATTTGTACCACGATCAAGATCTAAATAACAGTACAAGGTCTAAATATCAGTACAATTGACAAGGTCTAAATACAAGTAGAATAAAAGAGGTCTAATATGAAAAATACTATCTCATAACGGGAATCCAAGATATACCAATCCCTGTACCATCGTGTCAGAAATCAAGTAAAATATTACTAAGTACATGTATCTTAGTAGCTATCAAGTAAAAAAAATTATCAAATAATGTACTCGCCTGTGATCCTGAACAATAATCACAAATTAGTGTCGGAACTGGAGTCCAAGTGACCTATATATAAATTCTATGTCAAATATGTAATTTGGAATCATAAATAAGCTTAACCAACTATATTTTAGGTTTTTAGGTCAATAGGGCAAAACTATGTCAATACCTAATTTTGGGTTCTTAAATACCTATTTGGTTGGCCTATGTAGTTATATTAGCTAATACCAACTATTTCTAGGTTTTCTAGGTCAATACCCAATAGGTCTAGGTTTACTAGGTGTATATATACCTTAGCTCATTACCTATTATCTTAACCCGTATCCTAGTATCTTATCCAGTATCTTACTCTTACCTTGGTATTCTAACATTAGTACCTTGGTATCTTAATCACATACTAACCCCCAATTTATCACTAGGATACTAGGATATTACATATCTAACTAGCCCTTCACATTGGTACATTGGTATCATGGTACCATACTCTCATCTCATATGATACTAAAACACTCACACTCGTGATACCTCACACATTCAAGACTCTCAAGCATAACCCTCACTTAAATAAGCTAATACCTACACTAACTTAACCTCACAACTAACACTCAACATAACTTACTCTTACATACTCAAAACCCACTCCATACTCAAATACCTCACTCACTACCCATACACCTTACTACCATCACTGCACTTGGCACTGCCTGTGCACATAGTGCATCTTATGCATTGCATAGTGGTACAATCTACTGCAATCCAACTGCAGCAACTACCTACTATTCTGCACAACAGAATCCCTACCTGCATACAGACCTGCAGAACTGAATTCCCCCTTGCTCATTACCTGAACCTAGGATAGATATCTTTTGACTGCAACCCTCTGTGTTGTACACTGTAACTTGGCCTGTACCCTAAAGTCTAATTGCTGCTACTACTACAGCAATGAGACTGCTGAACCCGAGCCCCAAAATATCCTTCATACTCACTGTAATCAATATAACCCAGGAGTTGTTGTGCTAAGCATGTAGTGCTTGCACTGCTGAAATGGATCCCCTATTGCTGCACATCCAAATATGCCACAGGCTCTCCACTTAACTGTTGCCTACTAATGCATCTCTGACCCTCATACTACACACACACAAATACCTATACCACCAACTCTACACATAACTCATTAAACCAACCGTCAAACACCTAATGTACATTCATGATATACAAGTATCACACTATGATACTTATGTGATACACCTCTCAAACACCATTGTACTAACCGCAAACACCAAGCTACATTGATACTACACCAAAACCATATGAAACACCATAATATGCATAAAATATCGCATGATGAATATAATTAGAATAAACAGATCTAAAGTAATATATATATATATATATATATATATATATATATATATATATATATATATATATACACACACACACACACACACAAACACACAAATAAAACACCAACGCATAGAAATTACTAATCCTAACCATGCGTATCATGGCGTATCATGATACAACCACTACATATATAATTATGGATACTAGGACACAAGCACAACTCAAATAGACACCAAAAGTCCTATTGAGGACACAAATAAATACTCGGTGGACATAATTCAGAGTTCAACCAAATTAAACACAAAAATACCTAGATCTATAAAAATTGGACTCTCTACAACCTAATTCACTACCTAGAAGGTTAGATCTAGCCATGGGTGGGTTCCTATAAGTTTAATAGAGTTTTTAACATAGAAATTAGTAGGAAAATGAAATTTACCTATTAGAACTTGTGTCCCCATGGATCTTATGAATTTGGACATGATGAGGGTAAATTGGACACGATCCTCCTAGCTTCTCCTTGGCTCCAAGCCTCTAGTTCTCCAATGAAAGAAGAATGAGTCGATTGGGTGGAGAATTGGTGTTGGAATTCAAATTCTAGATCTAAAAATTTGGTGTGAATGAAATGCATTGGTGCAGAAGAAGCTTGGGAAAGAAGTAGGTGATTTTGAAGGAAAATTTGAAATAGAAAGCTCCACAATGTGGCCGGCCATGTGTGGGTTGGTTTGGTTGTTGGTTAAATGACTAATTGCCCCTCTTCTTAGTAATTTGAAATTTGAATCTAATGAGTAAAATCTTTTGGTTATTAGTAGAATCTAATTAGTTATGGAAAGGTATCTCCTAATTAATAAGAATATTCTATCCATGACAATAATTACTAATTACTTATAGCTAACCACTAATTAAATATAACTATTATAATTAACTACATGTAAAATTATCAAAATATTCCTAAGGTAAAAAGTGGTGTTTATAATCCTACCCCCTTAGAAAAATTTTGTCCTCGAAATTTATGGAATAACTAGGCTAGAAAAGATTGATTGGTCAAGAGATGTCGACCAATATTATTAAAAATTCAATAAAGAACCCTTTACTACCCCGAAAGAAAATATGAAGAAGGAAAATAATATATATAGCTCAAGATAGAAATATTCTTATAGAGTCATGGCTTGGCCTTGAATCCTCTAAAAGTTACATATTCAAGGTAGACACCAGTATATGAAGGAGATAGAATATCGAAAGATTATACGTTAACTCTCAAGGTAAACAAAATCCAGAGAATCCTTCATATCATGAAGAATATAAAGAAGAAAAGAAAGATTGGAGATAACTAAGAATTACAATCAAGTATAATAGTTTAGAAAAGTTTTCTATACACCCTCCAAAATATAAATAAGAAGCCTAGAACTATCCCTATCTTAGATTTTTGGAGAAGGAACAAGTGGTATTAAAGAGGTAGAGCCCCCTAGGATGTAAGAATACCTATGACACTTGACATGGATACTATACTTGGCACTAATACTATTCATATACTTATGACACTCAAATACCCTACACTCATGTATCCTATTGGTACACACTCATCACTCTAGAACACTATCTATAGAATTTCTATCAAAATTCTTAACACTATATACATAAGACAATAACTCTACACTTGACACTTGTGTGATACCCTCATACCAAGATACTCCAGTACCTCATTTGTATATAATACACTAGCTACTAGGATACTCATATTCTAAATATCTATGATACCTGAGATACCCTGTATTTTGTCACTTATAAACACTCTCTCAATGCCAATTGACACTAACATATGAGCACTTGCTTAATAACTAACACACACAACTCCTTCTTCTCTGTTGCTTCATAATTCTGTACACTAATTTACTAAAATCCTTCTATTGGACTGGATCTCTAATACCTACTTCTAACCCTTGATACATACTGCTTGCTGCAGTCATAAAATCTGCACACTAACTACTGTAGTGCATAAAAATATACACTTCTTGCAGTGTACAAACTTACTAGGACACACTTTCTAGTGCATTAAGTACTAAAACAAAGAAAAACTCCCATCTATTTCAGTCTAGACACACATATTGATGCCAACCCACACTATCTATTTCACTCCTCACTTATCACTTAACCTCTCCTTCTAAACATCCTAGGTTGAAACCTTGATGTCTAAAAACTGTACCTTACACTAGTATAAACATATAAACACTGACAAATACTTACTAACATACACACTACCCTAAAAATAAGAGACTAATTTTACTCACAGGTTAGAATTTACCTGATACTCCACTTATTCTGGTATCTTGATACCAACCTATACACTAACACCTAACCGCACCCTAGGATACTCACCTGTATCTTGGTATCAATAAACATATATAAATACTTCCTACCCATTATAATACTAACACTACTGATACTAAGATATTACACTGGTAACATTCTACCCATCATACAGTTCACTGATACACAACTACCCCCATACTATAATACACTTACAATTGTACCTATACCGCTGAACTTACTCCCACACAGGTTACTTCTCTTTTCTCACTGCCTTGAACACCTGCACTCCTACTCTCCATGATACTCCCTTGCATACCCTACATCAATATTAAACTGATACACTTAGTTGATACTATTATCCACAATAACACTCACTGATACTAGACTAACATACTGCACCTATCACACATTACTCATCCCAATCTTGATACACCCCGGACACTTGCACACTCTAGGCACTCTTGGTACACAAATACTAACTTCATAACTATACATGACACTCACAATAATGCACATAAACACTTATACTTTATTACTTCCCCTCTTGACACTAGCTTCATAACTACACTTAATACATGCACTTAAGACTTTAGGATACCAAATGGACACTAACCTACCTACTGATACACTAATGGTACTTTTGGTACCAAGATCCCCACTTCATGATACTCATGAAACACCTACATTGGTACTTTAATTCACCATTCATGTACTCACTCACACATCCTTCCTGTGCATTTGTGCACACAACTCTGGCCACCCTACTTCCTTCTCCAATACCTACCACTCACTATCACATCAACACCCTCAAGTACTAGTTGATACACCAATGAATAACACCCAACACATAACACATGTCCTATTACCTAGCATAACACAACTCTAAGACTAACACATTCACCTACACACTTATATGCACATCTCTTCCCATGGCACACTCACTAGTACTTCTCATGGATACATATTCCCTTCCTCATGACACAACCAAGTATCAAACACAAGAGAATACCAAAGCTCCATTGATATCCAATAAAAATTTATGATACTCAATTGATACATGGATCCCACAACTATGTCTATGAAAATTATGTTCTATTTATTTGAGTTCATGTATGCCCCATAAAAATTATAAACCACCATGACTTATTTTGTTGCCTTATGCGACATCTTTTGTGTCATCTCACTTAACCGAGCATGACCACCCAACCCGAGCCCCTGAACCACTTGCTATGACTCATAGGCAATATTCCATATCCATCCCCTCTCCACAACACACCAAACACCTATTTTCATTAATCAAATCACTTTTGGTAACCAATTTGAATTTAAATCTAAAACTATCCATATTTGAACCAATCCTTGCACCTTCTATCTTTGAATCAATTAAATCAAATCAAATTAATTTAAATAAGCCATATCTCTTTATGGCAGCCCTCTCATGCTAAATTTAGCCTCGGTTTAAGCATCTACATATCCATCCCTCTATTATATTTAACTTAACCCTAACTATATATATAACCAACTTTCAACCCTAACCTATTCTATGTTGGGCAACCCCCTCACCCCTCTATTACCACCAACTCCTCTTCCCATAATAGCCCCTATACTTTCTTACCCTCTCCGCCATCTCCTCTCTCTTACCTTCCCTTTCTTTCCTCTACAAATAGCCCCCATGACCGAACTACTCCAATCGGCCCCCCTCTAGGCTGACAACCTCCAAACAACAGTATTTTTGTTCTCACACCCTGCACAGCCCAAGAACACCTTCCCCAAGTCTAAAAACACCTTCCCCTCAAGGCCATCTCACACTCCTTCGAGTTTCAAGTGGTTTGGAGTCCATCCGAGTCTCCTAAAGGCCAGAAATGTGCCGTAACGCTCCACCGTAATCAACTTGATACGTGTTCTATCTTTCAATTTTGTCCCTATTCTTTAGTAATAAAATTCTATATAAATATATACATCATGTTAGCGTCGTGAATAAAAAACTCAATTCTTTAAGAATCTATTATTTTTTGTGTAAATCTGTGCACCAAAGTTTGTTAAATAGCCCAAAGTAGTCATAGTGTTTCAGTCTCATTTTTAGCAGCCCTAGTAAATTAGAAAGACCATAACTCCTAACTCAGAACTTTGTTTAACCTCTAGTTTTTTTAAAGAACCCATCGAAGTTAGCTTTTTAAAATATAAATGAATAGGCCAAATTTGATCTGCAACTATAGAATTATTTGAGTGACAGATGTCCAAAAGACGAACGTATTTCAGTTTTTTCATGATTTTGGGAGTTTTCGGACATGAAAACACGATCCGTTTGAACTTTTGAAAAGCTGACGCGAAGACCTACGACATAGGCTTTTGTGATTATCTATAAAAATATGGATATATCCATAGTATATCACTAATAGACTAGAGATATAAGGTAGATAATGTTGAGTAGTATTTAAATTGAATTCTTTCTTTAGGACATTTGGGATCCGCAACATCTTTGTATGTGGACGTTGGACATGCTTCTTCGTAGCAACCAAAAATAGGAAAGTGTACCTTGCCATATCGTACAATAGTTTCCTATCTTATTTATTTATTTTATTTATTATATATATTATTATTATTGCATGTTATTGCTGATGTACATTGTTACCCTAGGACTGTTAAACGATACTTAGGGTTCGAACCAGATTCAGGTGCTGACGTCCGTCAGCGGAGTCGAGTATCGTTAGTTAGAGAGTTAAGACCACGAACCTATATTACGTGCTTATATTCTTTGCACGTCAGACCGTAGGACACTTGACACGACCTTCATGTGGCAGAGTCTGTCTCGACATGTTCTTGGTATTTTGACTCTGGATAGGGCTATAGGACTCGTTATATATATACATACAGTTATATTTAGCTTATTTTGACTTGTTGTGATATATATAGGTCATGATCTCGCGTGTTATGATATTATATGGGAGGTTACATGGGAGAAAAGAGTATACAACGTGCTATGGGCTGATTTCTATATAGTTTGTTTTATTATTCTACTATCCTAGTTTAGGTTCCATGATACAGAGCCTAAAGCATTTTACTAGATTACTTTAGGTTTCTCCACTCGAAGCATTGAGTGTTTTGGTCTCCAAAGAAAGTAAAGCTTCGCTTCCATAGACTAAGGAGAATGGCGTACTGCCAGTCGGAGTTCGGACCGTCGTGCGATAGGCCCATAGATATTCACCCAGCTTCTCATTCCACTCAAGTTTGTTAGTTGAAATGAACTTTTTGAGTAGCTTGATGATCGTCTTATTGAATGCTTCGGCTAATCCATTCGTTGCTAGATTATAGACGGTTGAAGCAATATTTTGGATTCAGTTTTTATACTAAAACCGAAAGAAAACGTGGCTTACGAACTATGGACCATTATCATAAATGATCCTGCGGGATATGCCGAAGAGGTAGATGACGTGATGTTTAAAAAAATTGATCACGTTGGATGTCTTTATTTCTGCGAGTGGAACTACTTTTGTCCATTTGGAGAAGTAGTTTGTAATAGCTAGGATGAATCGATGCCTCTTAGATGAGGGTGGAATAATTGATCCTATGATATCCATCCCCCAAGCTTCGAATGGCCAGGATGCAATGGTAGGGTATATGAACTCTGAGGGTTGGTGGATGAAGTCCGCATGGATTTGACACATTCGACACTTCCTTGCATATTCGACCCCATCTGCTACCATTATTGGCCAGTAATAGCCTATACGTTGGAGGCAATCTTGAAGATTAGGGCCAGTTTGGTGAGCACCATAAATATCGTTATGATCTTCACGGAGATCTTGTTTTTATTATGCTTCTGATAGGCATCATAGTAGTAGCCCATCATAGGAACGACTGTACAGCATTTTAGTGGCTGTATCATAGTAGAATCGGAGGGAGCATCTTCTGACGATAGTTGCCTCCTTCGGATCGTCCGAAAGGATCCCATAGACTACGAAGTCTATAAATGTGAGTCTTCAATCTTTGACATTGGTATCAACGTCCATAGAGTGGCTTAATTTAAAGCACAAGTTGCTCTTTGGAGAGACTAGTTCTTGACCCGCCACTGTGACTAATAGATGGGTCTTGATTGGAGTCGCCAAAGAGGCAGCAAGGCCGTCGAGTGTGTCAGCTTCGGTATTTTGCAGCCATGGCACATGTTCTATGAAGAACTTCGTGAAAGTGGAAATCATGTCGACGACAGCCTGATGGTAAGGGAGTAAATCCTCGTGTCGTACTTCATACTCACCGCGGACTTGACTACCTATTAATTTGGAGTTTCCATAGGCTTCCAAGCAGTCAACCTAGCTGTTTGGCTAACTGAAGCCCAATATGAGAGCATTGTACTCTGCAACATTATTGAAACATAGTTCCATCCGCGAATATACGCGATGGATGACTAAGTCATTAGGAGAAATTAGCACTATCCCCACTCCGGCCACAATGTTGCCTTTTGGTCCCATTCTGGAAGCACCATCAAAGAATATTTGCCAGACTACTTCCGTTATGACAGTGTTTGAGTCTAACACCTCGTCGAGGATTCCATCATAAAGCTTCGACGTTTTCGACACCGGATAAGCTGTAAGAAACTCGGCCAATGCTTGGCCCTTGACAGCCTTCTGCGGGATGAACACCATATTGTAGGGCGATAGGAGGATTTCCTATGTGGCCAGGCGAGAGTTAAGTGCTCCAGATTTGGTCATCAGGACTCTGGGAGGGTTCATTCGAGAGATCAAATGTATGGTTTGCCCTGTCAATTAATGGCGTGTCTTTTGGACGACAAACACTAGAGCAAGACACTCTTTCTCGACCGGATTATATCTTTGTTCTGCGCTGATCATAGTTCTGCTGAGGTAGTAGATAGCTTGCTCGTAGCCTTCGTCATTATTTTGAGCGAGAAGAGCACCGAGAGAATGATCCATTGTTCAAACATAGAGTAAGAAGGGCTTTCCCACGACTGAAGCCACCAACACCGGGGGGTTCGTGAGATACTTCTTAATATCATCAAATGCTTGCTGATACTGCTCTATCTAGGCAAAAGATACCCCTTTCTTTATGAGCTGAGTAAATGGTCGACATCGTCCGAAGAGATTGGCGATGAAACTCCTGAAGTATGCCAGCCTTTTTTGCAAACCGTAGAGTTCTCGTAGGTTCTTCGGAGGGTGTATATCCATAACAGTCTTAGCTTTCTCAAGGTCAATATGAATACCCTTTGAGATTATGATAAAGCCCAGGAACTTGGCGCTAGAGACCACCAAGAATGACTTGGTAGGGTTTATCTTGAGATGATGGGCTCGTATTAGTTCGAATACCGTCTTGAGATCGTGAAGATGATAATCTAAAAATTGGCTCTTGACAACGATGTCATCAACATAACATTCCACTGTCTTACGTAAGTGGTCACAGAAGATAGTGCTCATGGCGCGTTGGTATGTGGCACCTGAGTTCTTCAAACCAAAGGATATCACTGTATAATAGTACACCCCTATTGGTGTTTGGAATGACCTGTGTTTCTCATCGTCCGAAAATATTTTGATCTGATTGTAACCCGAGAACACATCCATAAAGAACATATTCTCAAATCCATAAGTGTTATCGATTATCACGTCTGTGATTGGGAGAGAAATTCGTCCTTTGGACAAGACACATTTAAATTATAAAATTCTATGCAGACTTCTTCTTGATGACAAGGATGACGTTAGCTACCCCGTCTGGGTGTTATTCTTCTCGAATGAAGGCACTTGCTATTAACTTATTTACTTCAGCTTCGATGGCGTTCATAATATCCGGAAGGAACCGTCGTTGCTGCTGCTTCACAGGCTTTGCATCTGGCAGGATATTGAGCTTGTGTACTGCTATGCGTGGATCCAAGCCTGACATATCCTCGTAGATCCATGTGAAGACGTCAATGTATTCCCTTACCATATGGACAAGAGATTCACGCTCTTCTGTCGAGAGATTTTTACTAATGAATATGGGGTTAGGAGCCACATCGTCGCCCAAATCTACTTGTATAACCTCGTCTTCAGTAGGAGGCTCCCGTTGCTTGAAACGTAATTCCTACAGGGTTTTTAGTTTCTAAGCCCACAGTTCTATTTTGAAGAGTTCGATTGGATGCTCGTCGTCCTCTTCTGGATCTGCTGATGCTATATTACTGGACAACGCTTGTTTGAGTACCTCTCCGATGCTAACGTCGGAGTCCCAGGTGAAAGATTGCGAAGAGTGAGACTGCAAGTCAACTTTTTCCTCTGAGCCCTCATGAGTGGTAGGAGGAGTGATATACCCTAAACCATGACCGGTTCATTGGTAATATATCTCGGGTTTGCCTTTTGGGGCAAAGTGATAAAGTGGTAGTCGTCGACCTTTGCTATAGTTTAGGCCTTGACCGCTCTTCAGATTATATCCCGTTTTAGGGATAATACGCTTAGTTTAGATGCTGTAGCGGTAAAGTTTTATTGTACCGCTTTCCGGTTCTGGCTCGTCTTCAAGGAAGTCCCGGCGACCTTCGACTCTTCTGAAGATGATAGGTTTGTCTCTTTCCTTCTTGCTAGAATGACGAAGCAGGCATCTTGATTAAGGCTGATTTGATTTACCGAGTGAGTGGTAGCTAATTGCATATGGAGATGTAGGCCTAAACTGTGCTCCAGAGAGTATGCGACATTCTATTGTGCTACGATAAAGTAGCTCAAGGACAACCCCTTACTGAGAAAATAAGGCACTTCTTTCAAAGGTATCATATCGTCAAATGATGATGTGTCAGTGGATGCTGTAATGTGTTATTCTAACTCATCTTTATTGGCTGCTAGTGACGCTGGCGGTGCTGGAGCTTTCCTGTGGAGTTTGACTACCAGCTGCTCTGGGGTTCTTATGATAAGGGGTTCCTTGTTTGGATGGTTTCTCAACCTCCAAGGCTTGACCACTGGGGATTCAGGTGCCTTCTTACGAAGCTTGACCACCAGAGAAGCAGCTACGAGGCTGTGCGCCCTTTAAGACGAATCCCTAGAGGAGTGTTTGAAGCTATAACGATGTCGGCTTCATCGTCGGTGTCGTTGGCGCCCTTGTATGAATGGATTTATTTATACAAGATCGAGTCCGAGTAGTGCGTCTAGATCCCTTTGAAAGGGTCCACGTCAGCGGATTCTGTTTTGATAACGCTATCTTCGCTGACGTACTTCAAGCACAGATGGAGAGTGGATGGAACAATTATGTATTCATGTATATACGGTCGTCCGAGCAGGACATTGTAGGATACTTCCACGTCAATAACGTAACACGTGACTTCTGTATGGAGGTCCCCGATTTGGCATTTTAGACGAATCTTGCCTAGCGGATAGCTTCTCCCAGCGTTGAAGTCGCTGATGGTGGTATTAGTGGCTGCCAGCCGATGCATCATGATGCTCTTGGTTTGTAGTAAGTTGCGTTGGATGATGCTTGTGGATGAACCGGGGTCGATATGTATCCGATCCAGTTTAATAGCTCTTATATATCCTGTTTAATACATGGGACGATCGTGCCTATTATTTTTAAACAACATATCCTGTTGGAAGAATGTTATGCTGGGAATTATCTCCATCATACTATTACATTGAGGACATACGGCAGGATTTTCTGTCGGTGGCTTGACTTGAGCCAAGTAGGAGTGGGCGTTTAGCAGCGCCCCACTTAGAGCATCGTGGGTCTTTTTGGAAAGACGCAGGAGCACGTAGAGTGATAGCTTCATGGTGTTGGCCAATTACTCCAATATATCTAAGTTGTAGGGATTCTCCAGCCCTTGCGTTACATCCTTCCATAGAGGTTTATTATAACGAGTTTCCTTCTGCTTTTGCTTGTCCGTCGTCAAAAGCTAGGATGGACCCGGATCAGAGGCATGGAGTTCACCCGTTAGAGGTGCAGAGTCATCAGGAGTATTGTAATCGCACTGATAAGTTAGCCTCGACCTGGTTGCTCTAGCAAGAGCTTCGTTTGTTATTGGGGAGACCGTGTGACAGGACTTGGTCTTCTTCCCTTTGGCCTTAGAGACTGGCGGTGCTGTTGGTTGTGTCATAACCGGGACATGGCCTAGATGAATCCACATGACTTTGTATAAACCCTCTCGACCAAATTTAGGTCTACCTGGCTTAGATAGAGAGACTAGGGTCAATTTGGAGCCACTTAGAATTAGAACATATTATTTTAGATTAATGTATACAATATTTGTATCACTTTGTGCACCATACCGTTGCTTCAATATTTAGAGCACTACACTAGCATTTGCTTCCAAACAAATTTTACATTTTTTCCTAGACGTGCCAGCCATCCATTCTGACCTTTGTGTAACTCATAAATACCCTCTCTTGATCTTCATTTTAGTCGCACAAAATTCGTTACAAACGTCCATTCTTAAATCCAAATAAATCTAACTTTGCATCTTTGTCCGTTTCAATCAAAATTGTAGACACAACCTCGACCCATTTTGTGCAACCCAATTTATGACAATATTCTATTCTGAGTCTTCGACGTCTATGACACTTGTGTTCCACCCAATTTTAACCCTAAGTACTTCCAATTAATAAAAGAATATGCCTTACACTAATTTAATTAAATTGGTGTAAGGACCCAACCTAACCCAAAATTAGACCCAATACCAACCCAAACACTCACTCACACCCTCAAGGTTCATACTAAACACCACACACCCTTTTAACCCACTACATCATACCAAATATGGTATTTTTCTTTATCCAATCCCAAACCCCATTGTTTATGCAATTTCCTAATTGTTAGGGACTTATGTAAAAAGGCAACGAGGTATCCACTTTCCATTGGAGCCAAGCCATGGAGAAACCCTCTTTCATTTCTTTGACAGGTCATATAGATTTTTCCCTCCATTTGGAGTGTACTACACACCAACTTCCCCCTAGCCCATCATAACCCTTCATTCAAAATATACACTATCCTAGCCATCCATCTTCTTTCATGAAGAAACCATCCCCATCCCTAGGAGCACTAGCCGGCCCTAATCCCAAGGTGATTATCACCCTCTTCTCTCTCCTACATAAATATTTTTCTTCTCCTCATTTTTATTTTTCAAACAGCCACCATCATCAACCCTAAACCGAAACCCTAACCGACCATTACCTTCCTCCCCTCTGCTGTTCACCGCCGGAGCAGCCATCATCCCCGAGCAACCCCGTTACAGCCGACTCGACCAGTCACCCGACCACAGAGCACCACTTCTCTTCTCCACCGCTGGAGCATCACCCGACTCCAGTCAGCATCTCCACCAGCAGTCACTTCATCATCCCCGACTCCTCTGTCGGACTACACCGCCTTCAACAGCACCTCCACCATCATCATCTCCAACAGTCGACCCCCACGACTTCCCTCTATCACCTTCTTCTTTATTCCCGACCACCCGCCTGAGCACAGCTACCCCCGGATCACCCCACGACTTTCCATCATCACCATCTCTACCACCATCATCACCACCTCATCGTCTCCACCACCTCACCGTCTCTACCACCATCAACAACCAACGCCACCACCTTAGCACCACCCTCTCCACCACCATCACCATCACACCATCATCACCATCACCATCACCAACATCCCCCTCGACCCCCGCCTCCTTCGACCGTCACCACCACACCTTAGCCACCACTACCGCCACCAGCTGCTCACACCCACGACCAATCCGCCACCACCAGCACCCCCACGACCTGCTGCTACTACTAGTGTGCTGCCGCTGCTGCTGTACAGCCCTGCCTGGCTAGAGCACCACCTTTCCCTCAGTCACGAGCACGCCTAGGTTTGCATCGCTACTCCTCTTCCTTGATAAGATGTTGTTGCATGGATAAACGTCGATTTATGAACCCTAGTGTAGTGTTTATATGTGCGCATGTTTGAGAATAGTAATTGGGTTAGTGATTATTTCATAGAAACTTGGTTATTAACATGGTATATATTTGTGTTGACCTAGGTGTTTAGACTAAAACTGTCCTTCGTGCACTAACCTAATATCTAAGACATGTGTCTAGTGTTACACATTATTTAGAATTGTAACATATTTTAGTAACTAATTGTCTCGCTGTGCACGGTATCTGAGGACATGACGTACCCGTATATGGAGACCTAGATGGTTACCCATATCAGACGTGTCCTGAAAATCTTAGTAAGTATGATACCTAGTATCCCTGTGTTAGAGGTGCAACTTAGCACCTACACGAATCATAGCTGTGACCGTGATTGTAACATATAAGAAATGATACCATAGGATAACTTGTAAAACACAGTGGGATTAGTAGACTAAGTATACCCCTAACCCCTTGATCCTTGACTTGTCAACCTTAGCCAACGTTTTTAATTAGAACATTTATTTAGTTTAGTATCTGCGTAACTCATGACATTGCGTAAGTTGTACTTGTGTACATGATTAGCATAGTGCAATGTAGTGATTGATAATTATTATTATTTATTCGTAGGCACCCAAGACGATTCTACCTTGGCTGCGAGTTCTGGATCATTACTTGTGCACACCAGAGTTCCAAGCAAGTATACCTTGCCTTGTTGTACTGTTTAAATTCAGATATTATTTAGTTGCATGTTTATTTGTTTTAATATTATATAACTGTGTAATCCAAAAAAGACTTCTGTGCAGTCAACGAAAGCGTTGACGTTAGGATTTGTGTCAGACCTAGTGTCTAGTGGACGCACATAAAGTTGTGAAGTTGTAATATGACTCCCCAGACCTTGACACGTATTATTGCACGTCACAGAGTGAGTTCATATAGGGATGCGTGCTTCATACTCAACTGGCCATCGGTGTGAGCAACACGTGTGACGATATTTAGCTTAGTTGTATATTTCTTTAGCGACTTGCATTATAGTACGAGATGTCCACGTCGTATTCGCGACTTGTACATTGGCATTGGGCGGGAAAGATAATTAGTAGGTGTATGGGACAAACAATTGGCTATGTAGTTTCAGAGTAAAGTATGGGGTTACGAGCCTCAGTGTTACCCGGTTATGGGCCATGTGTTACCTGGTTATAGGCTCAGTGCTATCCGGTTATGGGCGTATATGCTTGTCGATACATCCGACAGAGGTTACTAGCTGTGCGCTATCATGATCGGTGATGTAGTCAGCATATACTCCTGGCATCTAGTTTACAGCTAATGTCAGGTATTTAGCCTCTGGCTTGACGCTACGCTTTATACCTTTTACCTACCCATACGTAATCAAGTTTGTCTTCAAGTGTATTTCACTTAGCTGGTTAGATCACCCTCGAGTTTACACAGTATTTACTTTATGGCATGTATTTTTGTATCTTGTTACGTCCCTCTGAGGACCTGGTTCCTTTCCAGATCCGGATGAGCACTTGTACCCGAACATCTACGGAGCAGGAGTAGAGACAGGATTCGTGGCTGAGGACTTTGAGGCATTTTCAGAGGAGTTTTTGTGATTTGGGGTACGCTGCTACCTTGGGTTAGAGCATCTTTATCTAGCTAGTTGATGCTCTAGTCTAGTTATCTTCCTACTTTTTGTGTTTTTATTTTATTGTTGTATTTCAGTGGGTTTGTCCCCATCTGACTTATTTTGATTGTATTATGACATTCAGATTCCGCACTTATTTCCAGTATTTATTTCAGCACTTCTTATATTATATTTTGTGGATGAGATTAGACATTTACCTACTGTATGATAGAATATTGGACTTGATAGTATTTTAGGACCACGTAGTACGCTTTATTGGGTCCATTAAATTGAGAATATCCTTCGAAGTCGTATTAGTTGGCCATTGCCACGTGGCCTGGTCCCATGTATTTTGGGACTAGGGTGTGACATGGTTTTAGTGGTGGCCCATGCAGGTCTCTGTTTATCGCTTGTGGTATGGTATCATGCCCAGCGAGCCTGCGATAGAATAGAAATTATTAGATCTCATCCACCTTGATTTTTGCCTTTGAACCTGCTTCGTATTTAGTTATCTGAATATCTACATCCTGTTTGTTATTCCTGTACTCTTTTAATGTAGTTCTATTTCTTGCAGAGAAATGAACTAGCATAGCAGACGTGAGGCATACGGTGCCATTGTGCCATCCGCCACCTCGCAGAGGGAGGATATATCCCCTGGACCACCTGGAGAGCATCTACCACCACAGGCACCGTTTATACCACAGGCCCCGTTGATAAATTGGCGCGAGACTTCTCAGGGTGATCCGACGCAGCAGCACGAGATACACATCCCAAATATAATCACTTTAACATGTAATACAATATGCCATATCTCAGCGAATATTAGATCATGAACTTTATCAGGCAATAATTATATCAGCACAAATACAGTATTCGAGTCCAATTACTAATTTTTATTGGGTCACATGAATCTCGGTCATATTATAACACGAAGCTTATGTCATGCACATAGTTGGTTAGTCACTATTCACTTAGTCTGGTTTACCAAAAAAAAGCTTAAGTCCAACACATATTCATGCCATATATGAAGCCAATCTAGCACATGGTCATGTCTAACATGAGGTCTGGTTTTTAAGTTTATCTTCCATAGAATCATAACACAAGCAATATCAGGATCAACGACATAGAGGATGATAAGAACATTCCAAACAGGATAAGTGAACACATAATAAAAATACTACATGTACGCAAGGGGTCACCAAGGATAACATGCGTATAAAATTGTACGTATGAAGGTCAGGCGTATAAAGTCTCATAAAGTCAGAGGGCGCACAAACTCACAACAGTAAAGTTGGCGCACAAACTCACAGAAACAAGATTGGCGCACAAACTCATAAAAACATGATTGGCGCACTTTTGTAAGAAAATATGCGAGCTACTAAGGGGGTCAAGCTCCTTGTCAAGTTAACCAACATAGTGCACTTAAAAAAAGTGTGCGGGCAAGAAATAAGGCGTACTTTCAAGAAAGTGCGCAAGAAACTAGCTAAAGATAAAACACTAATCCGAGGTCAAAGCTTGATAGTCGAGAAACTCGTCAGTCAAGGAGCACACAAATCAATAACACAGAAATTGAGAAACCAACCAAAGGCTTCATTCCTAAGGAAACAAAGAGGGAAGAAAGGGCACGAGCAGACCAACACAAGAAAAGTGTGTCGCTGACGAAACATAGAAAAAGTGCGCCAGATTGCCAAACGCAAAGAAAGTGCGCTGACTGACTGTGGCACACTTTTTCCTGGTTTGTCAGGAAGAACTTAAATAAATATGCACCAAAGTACACCAACTGAGTTTTTCTCTCGAAAGTGAGACACTGACTCAAGGAGTGTGACTGGCACACTTTCTATAGGAGACTGAGCGCAGTATGATTAGTACGAACAAAAAATTGGGACAGCACACCAATATGCCTAAATTAAAATATGCGTATTTCTACAAAAAATGGGTCATCTTGTATACTCTTCATAGAGCATTGTTCTTCTTCTCTAGTCAGCTATTTGGTATATGTATTGTATCAAGTTCAGCACTGAACTTAGCTGGACTCGAAAACAAGAACAGCCAAAAGTAAAGTTACGTAAAATATGGTGCTCTACACTATGAGCTAATTAGTTTTGTAAAACACAAAGTTTAGGGAGATCAAACTCCAGAAAAATAAAAGTGAACCCATAGACCCTGTCACTACTATATTTTCTAGGAAAGGGTATTTTAGTCATTTGATAATTAATTAAATATTGTACATGTTGAATAATTATTTATTGTATTAATTATTTATTGTTAGTGTTAGATTTATTTTGGACTTGTGTAGTGGACCAACTAGTTAGTTTAGACCCATGTACCCAACATTTATTCTAATTAGATTTGAGCCCAATAGCAAGCCCATTCATTAGGAGGATAAATTAATTAGTTAAAACCATTAGGCTAGAACCTTCCCTCCTTAATTAATTTCTTCATGAGAGGTCCCAAGGTGTATTTTAGACTTTATATAGTAGCTTGAGAGAGGGGCAAGTGAGGCATATATAAAGGGGGTAAAAACTTTCTCTCTTCATTTTTTTATTCCAAATCTAGATCTAGAATTTTTCTCAACCAAATTCCTTCATTCCTACACCAAATTATTTCCCAATTCCTTCCCAAATCATTATTGGAGTCTATTAGAGCATGGATCTACAAGAAAGAAGCAAATATATACAAAGAGGAGCAAGGATCTACAAGTTGGAGGCTCTTTTCACCAAATTTGGAAATTTTATTGGAAATCCATCTTCTAATAGATATAATTCAGTTTTTTCCCTTTAATTAGACTCTAAATATATGATTTAATCATAAGAAACCATCCCATATGCTAAGGCTACCCATAGGAATTGAAATTAGGTTCATAGGAGGTCTATGGAGAAAGTTATGTGTGTTTTTGTGTCAATTTTGGGAGAATTCCGAGATTGGCACATATTATGTTTGTCAATTGGTCAACTAGACCAAATTAACATGTGTTTAATTGTGTGTGACTAGTGTCGTGTCCATAGTTGGATACGTGTAGGCTGTATCCCGATAATTTGGAGACACAGATTGATTTGGTGGTTTTTCCTCCGATACGGGGCTTTGTGCATATCACATTTTGATACGGACACGTAGATATATAATTGACTCTTCGTATTGTTCATAATTAGTATTCTAGACTTGCTCGTGTCCTTTGGGATATATTTGGTTGTGTGGTAGAGCTGTATCATAAGCGTATCAAAGAATGAGTGTGATACGGGTGCGGTGCACTCCACGTGTTTGCTTTATTGCTTTTCAATTCAATGTGACTTGTTGATATCTATTAGTATGATATATTAGAAATGATATATATGTATATGTATATGTGTATATATCTATATTATATTATATAGGTATGTATATATAGCTATGTGTCTATGTGTTTATAAGTGTATATATAAGATACCTATATGTAAGTGTATATGTGTATCTATATGTATATGTATGTTTGAATATATATATATATATATATATATATATATATATATATATATA